>OX465109.1:19766674-20228598 GCA_949987565.1 Luidia sarsii | reverse complement strand
CGTGGAGATGAAAACGTCAGTAATGAACAGCAATTGCAGCCAGCACGAAAAAAAAACAATAACAGTCCGAGGATAAAGTGGACAGTGCCATCACCGAGTGGAAACTTATCTTTGACGGCCACACCGTCACGGCATCAGCTGTCCCATTAAAACGGTCGTTTCTTTAAAGGTTCTATTATTATATACAACATTGGCAAAGGTCAAAAGATTGCCACAGTTTGTGTGTTAAAGCCCCTACACAACATTGGTCGAGGTCAAAGAATAGCATCCATACGTTGTCTGATCCAACATATGCATAAGATAGCACATCTGTTGAAATTTCAGCTCAATCCGCCAACCGAGTCTCGAGAAATCGTGACAACGCGTCACTTGTTTCGCGAAAATGCAGCATTCAACGCCCTACTGTTCCGAAAAATAGTTTAGATCTCGGTGAGACGTAAACGATTTCTTTTTGTTTTACTCTTTTCTCCCAAAATACAATATTTTTGGGAGAAAAAATATATAAAATATTTTATACTGAATTATTTCAGTGCGAGGTTTCTACTAAACCATCTTTAAACTGTATACGTTTTATGTAAATCTGTGAACATTTCTGCTTTTCGATCTTACCAATGTCTACACAACAAGCTTTAAACCACTAAACATTAAAAAAAAAAGCAATACTGCGAAGGGTTTAGCTCAAATGGTAATCTGAGAAAGTACAAAAAGACCAAAAATAACCCGTCACGGTATTCGCACCGTTCTGTAGTGTAAGAAAAACTAAGAAATAGTTGATTACTCGCGAGTAATAAATGACTATTTGTCGATGTTTGAGTGAAGATTTCTCGAAAAGTACAGCATCCAAGACCGTAAGATTTCAACATGAGGATTCTATCATGACCATCTACAAACTGTGTAAATTCAAAGGAAATCTGTGGACATCGATGTTTTCCGATCTTGCCAATGTTGCATTGGGCCTTTGATCCCCGGGGTTCATCACGCACGTGTTTTCATTTGGCTGCCCACAGCAGGTTGCCATTTTTCTGGGAAATGAATCGTCGGAATAACCTAGACCTAGGCCTATATAGAAAGGTGGTCGAATGAGCAGAATGGGTCTATTAAGTTCTGTGCGTCCATGAAGTGAAACTCTACTCCCTGTATCGCTGCAACAAACATTATCAATGTGCAAGCTTTCAAAGACAATGCCAAACATGTGGGTTCTCTGGTCTCTCGGCCAGAAAACTTGACCTTGGCTAAGGTGGAGCGGACATGCATGGCATTCTTGGCCAGCCTTTACCGGCAAACATTGGCTGCTCGTCAGGCAGCCAGGAAAAACATGTTTGTGCCGGGCTAGCGGCAAAGAGCCTGGAATGTGTCAGCCATTGTTTCTATTCGGCATCATTGATGGGCGGCCCCTTCATCGCCACTCACGTTATCTACCATCAGTCGATCCATTCTGAAGAGTTATCGGATGTCCAGAGGGGACGGACTTTTATTTCCATCAAGACAGAGAAATGGACTCATGTTCTGTTCCCACCTGCCCCTATTCGTGATATGTATACTGCTGCATATACTCGGTGCTCTCTTGTTTTCTCAATTCTTGTGTGTTGTGTTTCTTTGTTTGCCGGTTTGGTTATCGAATCACAACTTTGTCTATTGAAACTTTGCAAGAATGGAAAGGGCCAGTGTTCTCCAATTGAATGTGATGCCAAGCATTAACAGCCTTCTAGGTCGGGAAGCATCACACACATTGGTCAGTTTCACCTAACAGCTCATTGGTTTCACCACACGCTGCAACGAACGATCATTATTGATATACAAAATGTTGCAAACTGCTTACTGACTGAAATTACCAAAATGCAAATCTCAACATTTAGTGGGCCTGACGTTTCGATCCTAGCAGGACCTTTCTCAAAGGCAGAGAAAGGTCCTGCTAGGATCGAAACGTCAGGCCCACTAAGTTTTGATAAGACTTGAAGGTTTGCATGGCGGAAATACTAAGTGGAAAGGTTTGTGGTGACACCATGTAGCACTTCTCTCTTTCAAGAAGAAGTGTGGTTCTGAAAAGAGCCGGTAACTCAACGTTTCGGGTCGTGTTATTATGATTCGGATGTTTGATGAAGCACGTTAGCGCGCCACGCGACCGATAGGAACTCGGTCGGTTCCAACATCATTTTAGTCGAGTTACGGTCGTAAACCAACACTGCCGTCTTTAACCGTCTATAATACCCATGCTATCTCGTCCCCAAGAGTATACTCGAATTAAGAGCGTGTTCATCCGGTACCCTTGACCTTCGATGCCAAGCCGATAAAAAAAGCCCGCTTAGGTAATCTTGTACTCAGCTGTCTAAAGCATTGCGTGTTTGTGAATGTGTGACAGCTGTGTATATCAACAGGATCTGATACGGGCAGATATGTCGCCTTGAATGCATCGGTCCCTGCCCATCAAACACTCAAAGGTCAAAGACCCTTGCATTCGTCTACCGACACTTCTCATCAAGACTTTCCCTGCAAGGAACCGGTACCCCCACCCACCCACCCACCCACCTACCTACCTACGCCGGTATACTGTCAATCACGAACGTGTCGATCACTCATCGATCGACTTTGTTATTGGTTGGTCGTACAGAACGAAATAATAGTCCTGTTGGATATGACGTCATTATGCAGGGCGCCCCCAACGTATAAGACAAAAAGATCGTGTAGTTCGAAATGATAGTCTTTTGGATATTGGTCTCCTTGTTGGTGACGCCATTGTATGAGTTTTTATTCATAGTTCGATCTTGTATCCCTCCACTGACAAAGGATATTACAGAAACTGGCATGTTGTACCAAATTAAGTAAGTTGTCGAATTTAGATTGTGAGACTGATAATGGCATGATAGATATAACTCGATGTTTGCGTCGAGGAGAATGTAATTCAATCAGGTTTTGCCCTGCTCGACTTGATCAACTCTGAGTGCTCAGTGCTTTGCCCGGTGCCTGATGGAAACACAATTCAGGCAGCTCGGGCGGGATTCGAACCTGCGCGACTCCTGCTTTATAATGCAGACGTCTTAATAATGACATGACGGTGATGATGTCTTCTGTCGATCTTAATGTCACGTGCTTGTGTTTCCATCCCATTGCCTACCTGGTCACATCCGGATCTCTCCAAGACTTGTTCACCGTGTTGCAGGCAAGGGAGGGAGCTATTTGCTTGACAAACTTGACACAAAACAACAACAACAAAAACGATAAAATAAATGTATCAAACCAAATCAAAATATTATGGTTTGTGTATAATCTTTGACTACTAACATCCCAAACAATTTGCGCCGTTTGATTGATAACTCTACTACTTCAGGAAACGATAATATTCTAAAAAATCAAGAAGTGTAAGGTTTGTGGAGTTTCAAGAAAGTTTTGAATCTCCTCACGTTAGATGAGGTAGTCAGATTGATAAGCTAAGAAGCACAATACCCAGTCTTCAGTGGCATACTAAACTCATGTATCAAAGTTCACCTTGAAGACAATGAAAAAACCCCTCCAGGCTCCAAGGCCTCTTGATAATCTTGGCAGTCTAAACTATCTGACATTCGTCACTTACCAGGGGCATGTCAATGCTACCCATACTTACCCAGGGTTGATATTGTGCTCCATTGGTTGACGAGTAGAATCTCGTACACGGCCGGGTACCAGCTAACAACACTGACCCAGATAAAGTACACGGGCACGGTACTGCATGACGATAACCAGTTAGAATGGTTGAAAGGTGATTTCAAGAGTGTGACGGAAGACCTGTCATTATATAGGCCTTAAGTGTGTGCACGATTAAAAATCGTACGATCGCGATCTTGGGGGTAACTGTTTAATAAAGCAAGGATAAGAAACGCCAACAAACTCAATAGCAACCGCAGCCATTCTTTTTTTTCAGCATCAGGCGATCGGGCAGAGCACTGAGCACACGTCTAGAACTTAGGGCGAAGCCTTGTTGAAGCACATTCACTCCTAGACGCCAAATCCTATTATATCTATGGACCACAGCAACCGCAAAAACCACTAAGACCGCGTTCTCATTTGGCACAGAGCAGCAATGGAAATGTACAAAGAAGAATGTGGACAATATGATAGTCTTCTTTGCTCATTTCCACTCCTGTTCCACTCCACTATAAGTCACGTGATGGCGTGTATTTAACATTGGTCGCACAATCGGTCAGTATTACGTCAGCACGCCCGCCAGTAAGTAGTATTATACTCACTTTGGGCTCGCGTAGAAACCGCCGAGCAGACTGAAGAGGAAGAAGGTTGGAATGAGGAGGTTGAGAGCCACCTCGGAGGAGGAACTGACAGACGACACAAACATTCCTGGCAAAATCGGAAACAAAGCATGCCCAACTGTCACCGGAACGTTACCAAGGACAGTCGGATGCGTTTAATCTTGCAGTACCAGCGATACCAACATGATGAATTTGATCCCAATCAAAATATCAATGAACATGATTTCTGCGACTTCATAAACAGACAAATAAAACGAAGGAAAAGACAATCTGATTGTGAATTCAATGAGGGTTTGCCCTGCTCGACGAGGCAAACCCTCATTGAATTACATTCTCTTCGACGCAAATGGTTACCTATAAAAGCTGACTCAACCGGAACATTTGAAAAAAAAGAGGGGTTAGAATAAGGACACTTCCCGAAGAAGCATAATCGCGTCTATTGTTCTCGTCAGAATGAAACCATATTGTCAAGGATTTTATTTGCATCGGTTATTCTGAACTCTGTTGTGTTGCCACAGTCCTCTGATAGAGTCTGCATTCTCTCGTGTGCCTTTTCCCTTGCCATCACGACCATCCCACCTTGTGTCCACGTCTTGATGCTATAGTATCAATCCAGCCAGTTTGTCCTTCTTCCTGGCCTGCCATTCCTTTCCTCTTGAACATCGCCTCTGTCTTATCACATCATTCATGCCTTGTGTATTTATGCCTTGTGTGTTTATGCTGTGTGTGTTTTTGCCTTGTGTGTTTATGCCTTGTGCAAAAAAATGTATAATCATTAAAACGGCCTGACTTATCGAACTAATCTGTAAGTCAGAATGCCTCAGCAAGTCGGAAAGGTCCCGCTGCGCGATTGATCAAACGCCAAGCTCTTGAACTTGTTAAGATTTGCATTTCAATTCCTTCTGGGGAGGACGGGAGGACCGTGTCTCCAACTTCTGTTATTGCTTCATTTATCATTGAGTTCATTGTCCGATTGAAAAGTGTAATGCCAAAAATAACCCTTTATAGTGACCTGGTTATGATCATGAAAATGTAACATTTTGTGTATCTCTGCATGCCCAGAAAATGTCTGGGGCACCATTATACCTCTCAGCAGGTCTGATTTGGAATTAGATTAGGTGTAAGACCCCTGTCGGGTGAAACGAGAAGGCTTGAAGTGTTCGAGGAGCAGCATATCCCAATCTGGTCATAAAAATGTCCATTGCTCCCTTCAGTCGGCTCTCGTCAACAAAGACATGACTGATTAATGAGACTACCTCCATGGAGAACGAGCAATAGCGGGCTGGAGAGAAGACCACCCAATCTATTCCGTAGGTCATAGTTCATAGGTCACTGACACCAATTGTCGGGAAAGCTTTAGAACATATCTAGGACATCGACACCAAACACATTATTGGGAGTCTTCCTTCGTTTCCTGTGCAGTTGCTGTACTGTACCGTTTCTCGTGCTGTGGTGGTCGGATATTTGAGTATCGGTTCTTCTTTTGATAATAGTTTGGATAATTCTGTGTTAATAACAGGTCAGAATATTTCGATGAAAAGGTCAGCGTGTTAATCTAGCTATTGGTTAGTATATCTTTCTTAGATATACAGTGACATCATTGAAATTTTCTCATTGTTGCCAAGGAAACATACATCCAGTGTAATTGAAGAACTTACCAAAACTCACTGACGTCACAGTCATCAGGCCACTGGTTCCCATGGCAACAAGGAATGCGAATACGTTCGTATTCAACCCTGTTTACAACAATTTGCAACGCCAAACAGTCAATCTAACCATTTTCAGTCTAAAAGTAAATATGTAATATTTGTGACGAATTTATATACTGCAAAGATGGACGTGAAGAGCGCCCTCTTCCAGTCATGCACAAAGTGGTTGTTCTTACTTTTTGTATTACAGACTTGAAAGTTGTATTCATTGGCTGATATATAATATATAGCAATGCTGATGAATATCAAGTTGTCTTTCTTTTGTTGTTAAAGGCCCAATACAACATTGGGAAGATCGGAAAACATCGATGTCTACAGATTTACTTCTAATTTACACAGTTTGTAGATGGTCATGATAGAATCCTCATGTTGAAATCTTACGGTCTGGGATGCTGTACTTTGCGAGAAATCTTCACTCAAACATCGACGAATTGTTTATTATTCGCGAGTAATAAACTATTTCTTATACTACAGAACGGTGCGTAAACTGTGACTGTTTTTTGCCTTTTTCTTCTTTTCTCAGATTACCATTTGAGCGAAAACCTGCGCATGTTGGCATATTTAACACACAAACTGTTGCAATATTTGGACCTTTACCAATGTTGTATAGGACCTCTAATACTTTATTGATTTCTAATCAAATGGGGTGTTTTTGGGTGGTGTATGCTTGCTCGATGACGAAACCTACTCACCAATCATATAATAGCAAATGCCAAGTACGATCCACGTCTGTGGAACATGGGTGAGCACCTGCAATACCAACACAGAGCTATTAACAGAAATGCTGGCAAAAATACAATAGATAAATCTGAAATCATGACTTTTCTCAAAGGCTCCCTTTGCCTTTGAGAAAGGTCCTGCTAGGATCGAAACGTCAGGTCCTCGAACTTTTGACATTTTGTCCAATATTGTAATGTCAGAATGCGTGCGCGTGTGACACTTAGTCACGCAGTATCCAGTCTGTATAGTAATTGCGTCATCGTGTGAAAACCTAATTGCTTTTGGGGGGACCTATCTTAGCAACCATTATCCTTATCGTCATCCTACCTCGATCACGAATCTCGCTATGACGTAGATCTCCGTGGAGTACATTCCTCGGCGGTGTTCTCTTATAATGATTGGTAACTCATCTGGAATTACCTGGATACAAAGAATTCATTAAGCAGAAAATGGAGTAAGATCTTCCTTCCAATGTCATCCAAACTGCCCCCCCCTCCCCCTCTCCCTTCCAATTTCATCCAAACTGCCCTCTCTCTCTCTCAAGCCAAGGACCACATCATCCACCCAACCACCAAATTAAAGAGAAAAAGCCGAAACGTACGGCAGCAATTCGAGCCGGCGTTGTTGTACTTATCTGGACGAGTAGCAGAAAGAGTAGACCGTTGATGTTTTGGATGGAAGACTGGTTGTAAGGCTGTCTCAGGTACAATAAACCTAAGACGGTGCCAAGACCCTGCAAGGGAAATCATTCCCGAAATAATCAGTCGGCATTCCTGGTACCGCGGATCACGTGAACATATCTGTTTGGGTCAAGTACGGGACAAAACCGAGTTGGAGGGACTGATGAAGGCTATTATCATTTACTACAGAAAGAAAAGTGAGATGGGTAGATGGGTGAGATTAAAGCCATCTGTTAACTTAATGTCGTTCCACTCTGATAGTGGAAGGTATCATTTAGACTAACCTTTTAAACCCCACCCCTTCCAAATTGCAATAGATTACTGTGATTAATATATCTCAGTAAGTAGCGCTGTAATATCAGTCTGTTTGGTCCGTTATCGGGCGAAGCGATTTTTCGCAGAATTTCATTTCAAGTACATGCAACCCCCACGGGAGTCATCAGTTTGCAAACCTTCAACCCTAAACCATTCTTTGCAGAAGAAACAAAATGAATGAATGACATGGCTTCATAAGCTGTGCAGTCCACCAACACAAATATCTCTACACTTTGATTCATTCACCGACCAAACTTACCGCAGATGTTACCAGGTAGGATTGGAGTAGGGCTGGATGGCGGGCTACGTCATAGGAACATCGTCGCAGCAGGAGGGTCCATTGTTGCCATGGAGATGCTTCGTACCTACAGGCAGTCAGGGGTGTCGTCATATTTGACAGAAACTTAACACTTTGACCTATCTTACGACTCGTATAAGTTTACATTTGCCTGTTATAATTATTAGCTCTACCAACATCATCACCATTATTTGATGTGCGTTGGGGCGGTATACCGTGTATACGATGCTCTCAACGTTTCAGACTATTACTCAGCGTTCGGTTCAACCGATGGACTACAAGCATACATAATTATGTACTCTGATTCATTATGAAATCCACACTTAGATCATAAATGACATTGTGCACGTTCCTTCAAATCCACGACTGAGATGACATCATTATTTTGAATGTGCCTAACCGCTGGTCATGCATGACGGTATACTTCACCTCATTACCATAATTATCTGCATGGTTGCGTCGCGTGCGCGTAAGGCGCGCGTATCATTCTCATTAGTGTCACGCACAGGCATACATATCTATAACGTGTACACGTTTGCACTCACGCGTATGTCGAACGCGTGTCACGCGAAGACTGAGGCGCGCGTGATCGCTTAATGTTACGTCAGGCTGCACCCTATCAGAAATTAATGTCTTTTGTGGGCAAAGCTTTGGTATGTTTGCCCTTTCTCGGTTGAACCATCCTTCGAATGCATTTGTTGATGACATTAAAACTAAATTAATTTAAAACAAATCAAAATGCATTATACTGACCGAGAAGCCGCCGAGCGGTCTGTATCATCTTCCTGCAAAGCCAAATAATACATGTTAGTTTCACAGCTTTAAATCTTTTATTTTCAAGGGAAAGCTTCAAGATGTACTCGAATGTCATCTAATGCCGTTGATATCATGAATTCCTAGTAGTTCAATTGGTCTTACCAATGAGTTTCCAGTATGTGTACACAACTCCTCGATGGTAGACTTCACTGCGTTAGCCTCCGTGCTGTACTCATATGCAGTGCACAGAACCTGCACAAAGTGACAACTACTATTAACCCAAGACTCCTCGTAATAGCACCACCTACTCAAATCAAATCTATCCATCTAACGATTGCGATCATTGAATAATCGATTTCTCAATGAGCTGTTCAGGGCAAGAGTGCTGTTTGTAAGGAACCGATTGCGAGAATTTCATCAGGATTGATTGAGAACTTGACCGTGTATTTGCAACCTTTGTTATCGTCCTTTTTACACCGACCTTCTGTGTAGCCAAATAATCTTTGATAATGATTCTTTGATCAATGGCTTACATCGACTCTTGTGCGACAGTAGTCTTCCTTTCCAGGCGTTAAAGACAGCACATTTATGAAGTAATCAGCCGGGCAATGGTCGGTTGGACATTGGTATCCCAGTTGAGCGAAGTAGCCAACCGCCTGATCAATATCACCTTGGTAAACACATCGTCCGTCAGCCATCAAGATTAATCTTAACAACGAAGAAAACAAATACAATTACAACATATTTTTAGGCACATTTTTAGACGCCTAGCCTTTTCCTGGACATTTTCTTGAAGATTTTCCTGGACATTATTTTTTTTTCAGACACATTTGACTGGACCTTTTCCATGACATTTTCCATGACATTTTCCATGACATTTTCCATGACATTTTCCATGACATTTTCTAGGACATTTTCCAGGACATTTTCCAGGACATTTTCCAGGACATTTTCCAGGATATTTTTTTTCCAGGACATTTTTTTTCCAGGACATTTTCCTGGACCTTTTCCTGGACCTTTTCCAGGACATTTTCCAGGACATTTTCCAGGACATTTTCCAGGACATTTTCCTGGACATTTTCCTGGACCTTTTCCAGGACATTTTCCAGGACATTTTCCAGGACATTTTTTTCCAGGACATTTTCCAGGACATTTTCCAGGACATTTTCCAGGACATTTTCCAGGTCATTTTCCTGGACATTTTCCTGGACCTTTTCCAGAACATTTTCAGACACATTTTCCCGGAGAGCGCCACAACAATTGAATTTAGAATGACTGTTTAACTGAGTATTACTATCTTGGGCGTCATCACAATCATTGTCTTGCTCTTTGATCAACTTCAGAGGTTCGGGAGAGAGGCCTAGCCTGTTAGTATGTCTCAGCGGGGTTTCATTTCCAGAGGAACAGGGCGAGCCTTCCACATCTGGAGAAAGAGATATAGCCTGTAGATTTTTTTTTCTGTGTTGATATTTTTCCCAAATGGTTGAATGCCTCTGAATGCAGGGTTCATAAGAATCATAGAAACCATGGAAAGTAATTGAATTTGGCTTAGTCGATTTCCTTGAAAGTCATGGCAAACTGATTGATGAATCATGGAACTACACTCTGGCTGTAGATTTTGCCAGCGAGTGTTATCGTCACAACCTTGGTATACGCCGGCACGTGCTGTATATACCTATCGCACACTGGAACCATTTCTTCAATTCGGATAACCAGTCAGGGACTTTGGGAAGTAAGCGTCATTTCCAAGATTCCCGGAACCACAGAGGGCCTGAGAGGATGTCAGGCAACAGTAGGGGAATTGTGTTGCCCACTCTGTCGCATCCCAAAGGCTTTGGTCCTGAGACTTCTGGCGGAGAGCCAACAGTGTTCTAAGGTAGCCTTGATTTGGGCGAAATTATATGAATTACCGATGTCTGGGTAGAAAGTTGGCGAAATACATGTTGATGTACACGGTACCACAGTTCATATCAGCGATATCTTGCGACCGCTTCTGTCTAATGGGTCTCCCATACCCACAGACAACTCGACTTCATCCAGCAACTAGTAGCCTCCTGGGTCTCCTCTACCCTTGGCACGTACCCACTCTCACACTGACACACTCCAGTGAACTTCTTCTTCTCGCCCCGGTGGTCACACTGGCGGGAAGATCCTGCACGCTCCAGTGGCGGCACTGGGCGGGAAAGATTCTACACGCCCCAGCTTTTCATCAGACATAATTATTATAAACACCGATGATAGTTGGAATCCAGCAGTCTCCTGACGACGGGCAGAGTACACACTACCAGAAACGTTGAGTTACCGGCTCTTTACAGAGCCACACCCCTTCTCGTAAGAGGAGCGTTACATGGTGTCACCGCAATTCCACCTATAGGTACAGGCTTTGTAACACTTTCTCCCAGCCCTTGGAAGTCATGGAAAGGTCATGGAAAATTGTATAAGAAAAAGGTGGTTCTGCCTCACCGTTGTGAATCCCAATCAAACTAGACTCGTTTAATTATGTCTAAAAACTTCGTGTTAACAAAAACAAAACTCCTTTGTTTTCTTCCTTTTGTTTGTACATAGCAAGTGCTCAATACAAGGTTCGCTTCTTAAAATGGGGGACGTATTAAGTCGTGAACCCCAAACACGACGGGCGGATCTCTCACAGCCAACCCTTAATAACTTCTCTTAAGAGGAACCTACTATGTTAAGGGTTCGGTTGGATTATATACCCACTCGAATTGAGTTTCTTCTAGCCATGGTTACGAATGTGATCGTACAAAATACCATATCTGTCCCTAAAATATCTGTCCCCGCTCTGCGGAGGTTGCTTGAAGTAAGATTGTATTTTGCATTGACCGTTTACCACTGAAAATCATGATTCAAGCTATCCCCCGTGGTTTGAAACGATTATCTTTATTTTAGACGCCACCGCATTTTACGCTAATGAGTGCGCAGTCGCAGACTGATTATGTACGTCGTGCGCAGGCATGGACAGCGCACAAAACAAATCGTCACATTTGCTGTTTTTGGGGTTGGGGGGGTGAGGCGGGAACTTACTGATAACTGCCAGAAGATATTCATGGATTTCTTTCCCAAATTAACTTGCCGCCCGTTTTCGGTCCACATCCCTCCACTTACGTAACAACATCTAAGGCCCCGAATCTTCAATTAACGAAACCTACAGCATTGAAGCCAGGATTGTCTGAATTATTTTGTTAAGTATCCAGTTTTATTTTCCTGAACATTTTCCTAAACATTTTCCTGAACATTTTCACGAATATTTTCAGACACATTTTCAGACACATTTTCAGACACATTTTCCCGGAGACCGCCACAACAATTAAATTCATTTTGTTGCTCAATTGTTAGCCCTTTCTTCTATTTTTTCCTCGTTTCTGTTTCATTTAATTTTTCCTTTTATCGTTTGGGAAAGTAGATAGTTTTCCTTCCGTTTCTTTCCCATCTCACTCTCTATCTCTCTCTCACTCTCTCTCTCTCTCACTCTCTCTCTCTCTCACTCTTTCTACTCACCGATCAAACAGCCAGTACACATCGGATGAAGGCTGATGGATGGTACACAAAATAGTATGGCCCCTCTGGGCAAGCTCCTTCAGTGCACGGATTAACACCTCAGACATATAGGAATCCAGACCAGAGGTCGGCTCGTCGCAGAAGAGTAATGGCGGCTTCGTTAACAACTGTGATAACAAACAAAATGCGGGGAAGCAGTTAGAACATAGTTTCAGTTCTTTGACAACCAAAGGTCCCGACCTATCGATCCCAACAGGACCTTTCTCAAAGGCCGAATTGTACAGATTCTAGTTTCCCATGAATCAAAATTTAGAGGGCCTGACGTTTCGATCCTAGAAGTACTTTTCTCAAAGGCAAAGTGACAAGGACAAGACAGATGCCCATAAATCATTTTAAATTCCAAAGTCAAAACAAGCCCTTGACTTTCTAGATGTCCTTTTCTAGATGTCCCTTTTGGAGGGTATTGCACTTTTCATTCTACTTTCATTTATTTCGGCAAAATATAAAACCCACAATAAATCAATATAATATACAAAATACAAGCCAAGGAAAGCTCGAGAAAGCTGATTAAAAACTGCTTATTTCTATCGAGGTCCTTAATATAGTCATATGTACAACAAACATGACCATTTCAAAACTATTCAAATTACTCTCAACATCCAAAACACTTCACTCAAAAATACACAGCTTGAGATGGAAGCATTCGGTGCAAATACAGCACCAGCTCGATCGCGATTCCATGTTACGATCAGAGCCAGAAACACTGGCTTGTTTTATCCAAACGAATGTCTGGTTGCCGACTCGCCTCCGAAGCGAACGACAGGCGTTTCCTCTCCCCTCCAGATAACCGTCCGGATGACGTACTAAGACTCCCGATAATGCAGTCTGCACATTTCACCAGGGAAAGCTGCACGAAGGAGAAACCAAGTGGAGAGGGTCAGGTGACCTGGGTGGATTTCACCATGGAGGAAGATTTCACAATGCCTTACGATGCATCGTAACTCAACTTACCATGGATAATCCATCGTAAGTTGTGATGCACAGTATGGTCTGTATGCATCGCTCATCGTCTTGCGATTGATCGTAAGTCACGATGTGTTTGGTGAAATCGACTACTGGGATGGATTTCACAAAGCCTAACGATGCATTGAAACTCATCTTACGGTGGATATTGAATAACCCATCGTACACTTGTGATAGGCCGTATGGTTTCTGCTCATAGCTCATCATCTTGCGATTGGTCGTAAGTTACGATGAGTTTGGTGAAATCGACTACAGGAACTGCTAGTCACATGACACAGTCAGTATGTCACGTGCTTGTCGCGCGAGCCAATGAGTTGTCTACATGTTCATCGAGTTATCAGGTTAGCTATAGAATGACTTGGGATACACCTGTCCGTACCTCTTGCAGCACAGACTCCACCTGTTCCATCTTCTCTTCCATGCTGGTGTGTCGTCTTGTTCTCAGTCTAGCCTATACGAAGGAATCGAGAGAACCGTGCTTGATGCTGGGGATATCGAAAACAGAACTGAGAAAAACAGGTTACAGAACAGTGTGTTTTTTTCAACAATAATATGGATTTTTTTTTGCAAACTGCTGACTGACTAGAGAAAGGTACTGCTAGGATCGAAACGACGTCAGGCCCGTTAGGATATATATTTTTTTCAATTTAGATTCCACAAATGATTTCGTTGACTAAGTCCCGACCTCTTACTTGTTTACAAAAAATTGCATAATTTACAAAGAACCTATAAACTGCCTTTATCTTCTCTAATTCTTGATTCAATGTTCTGCGAGGTTTACTCGATGAAACGCTAAGTGCGAACCTGGAACACGAGATGTTCCCTGACAGTCATCGACTCGACGAACTCGTCTTCTTGTGGGACGTAGGCAGATATCTCGTCGATAGAGGGCAGTCTCTTCCCAGACTCGGTCGCCATCACGTGACCTCTGACCTCAAGGTTGCCGGGGCAATGATTGGCCAAGATGTTCATCAGGGTAGATTTACCTGCGCCACTGCCGTGGAAGATTAAACGCTAAAATTTAATGTTGGGTCCCAAAATCAGACCAAAATCAAGAGAGACAATATATCCCACTATGGACTATTCGTCTAATGTTATCTTAGTTATTGGCTATTGGGCAGATAACCAAATTTAAGGTTTTACTGTCTGTTTTTCATTGTAAAAACAGAGAGTAAATCCTTTAATTTGGTTGAATTGTTTCTGACTGGCATCCCCACCCCGGCAAAGACAAGTTGACTATTTTGGAAAAAGGCCACCATCTAAGGGCTGGATAGCTCAGATGGTAAGAGCGCTGGTATGTTAAACCAGAGGTCTCGGGTTCAAGTCCTGGTCCAGTCAAAGTTTTCTTTGGCAATTTCTAAATTTGTTCAAAAGTTCCCAGTCAGTTTTTCATTTGTTTGTTTTTTATTGTGTATGGTTCTGCCCCACGTTAGTTTGTCCTTATTTGACCTCTTTAACCCAGCTCGATCACTCCGTTCTGGCGAGTCTGGTTAACTTGTCACCCCCTCCTGTGGGACATCCTGGTGTGAACTTACCTTCGCACACGCAGGACTCACTCTCTAGACCAGATTACCTCATCATATCCGACCAAGACATCCTTGAAAACCTTTCTGATGCCATAGTAATTTAATGTTCATCGATTATCATGCCACCTTCCACCTTTTCCTTCTTTTCGTTCTGCTCAACCCTCTTCTTTTCTGTGCGCTTTGAGCATTTGTGAATTGGATTTGGCAACATCCCGACTAGCATTGGTATAATCTGTTTGGATGAGGAGAGGCACGTCATGGTCTCATCCTAGTATTATTTCTCTGAAGATGAGGACTCACGCTGCCACATCTTCACTTTATTTGAAACGGAGCGACAGGACTCATCTGGGTTTATCTGACGAGAAGGCATTACCTGGCTCCCATTACCGCAGTCAGTCTGCCCGCCTGAGCCACGCCGCTCACTGTAAAGAGAACAAAAATCGTCTGATCGAAAAGCCTCGCCTCTTAAAAGTCTTGAAATAACTCAAACGACACGAAGCTACCCTCCCTTCTTGCCGACTCCCTTCCGTGCATCAGATGAAGCAGCTGTAGTAACGAAAAGCGCATGCCTCATGTTTGATATGTTTGATAGTCGTCAGTCCTACATAAAGTGATACCACCCTGTATGATGATGATTCTTGTAGATAACACTGCTATAACTTCTTAAAATTAAGTGGGCCTGACGTTTCGATCCTAGCAGGACCTTTCTCAAAGGCAGAGTAACTATAACTTGTATACACCCACACCTGAATCTGTATCCTTGTGGAGACATGGCTTTGCTCTCGTGCACTCCGAGTGAGATACAATGTTTTAGAAATGGTCTCGTTTCAACCACATTCACTTTCCTGGGTAGAAATTTGGACCGTATGTCCCTTAGGCCTATATATAACAATTCAATTTGTGACAAATTCTTAACCATCACAAATATCCCTTTTTGAGTTATATCCAAAGACTAGATTGGTGAAATCCTTGCGGAGACCTATGCACCTTTGCAATTTCTCTGTGGAGACCTATTCAAGCTATTGTCCTATCTCCACAATGCACTATAGCTACGCGCCCACGATATTATAGAGGTGAAGGAATACTAGAAGAAATAATGCCATACTCGTATATTCTTTTCCTGACCTTCTCTGAGTATCGTCTTGGACTTTTCCTCCCGCTTTCCCCAAATCTTCTGACACATGGTCTCTGTCTTGCCCGCCCTTGTCTCCGCCCATAGGTCTGCCCAGGCAAGGGTGACCAGCCTGCCCTCGTTCGTCAAGCGCCCGTGACGTCCACGTCCGGTCCCGGCCAGAGCCGCTGGTGGCCCGCCCTCCTCCGAGTGATGGATGGCGGGAGCCAGGGAATCCATCTCTTGTCCATCGTTAAAGGTAGCGTCTTCTTGGCTTGCTCTTTCTTGTCGACGACTGAATGGGCCAAGGATCTGATCATTGTCTTCCTCTGGAGTGTTCTTCTTTGTCCTGGGGATATTCGATTTATTCACAGACTGTTGATTCCTATGACGATTTCTCCTTGCAAATCACAACTGTTTGTCTACAGAATAAGTAATAGTGGTTTGCGGTAACACCATGCATAATTCTTCTTTGAGAGTATGTAGTGTGTTCACAAAAAAGGATTTTGCATGATCTTACCTTTTGTAAACCTTTTGCTTATTCTCACAATGAAGACATTCGAATCGCATTTGTTTGTCTACAGTCGTATGCCTATATCTAACATAATTAGTACCTGCTTTGCATCTGCATGAAAACAGGGGCATTATCCATGGAGATATACTGCAGTAAATGTAGAATTGCTTCTAACTGGCGCCCCCACCCCGGCAAAGACTAGTTGACTATTAGGCCTATAGGGAAGGCCACCATCTAAGGGCTGGATAGCTCAGGTGGTAAGAGCGCTGGTGTGCCAAAGACTAGTTGACTATTAGGGAAGGCCGCCATCTAAGGGCTGGATAGCTCAGATGGTAAGAGCGCTGGTGTGCCAAAGACTAGTTGACTATTAGGGAAGGCCACCATCTAAGGGCTGGATAGCTCAGATGGTAAGAGCACTGGTGTGTTAGTCCAGAGGTCTCGGGTTCAAGTCCCGGTCCAGTCAAAGTTTTCTTTGACATTTTTCAGTCAGTTTTTCTCGTTTGTAAAACTACGAGATGTTAGACAGCCCAACGTGTCGATCCTAGCAGGAACTTTGGCTGCCTTTGTGAACGGTCTTGCTGTGATCTAACCATCGGGCATTCTCATGGTTTGACTTGTACTTCAAGAAATTCTAGTCAGTAAGCCGCTTTCAATTGGTAATATATTTTAAATCTTTGAGAAGAGATAGTGTACGATCCATGAGACGCCATTACCAGTCAGTTATGACGCGGGCTTTACCCCAAACATCCACCAACCAATGCACTGCCATCGGCTACTTACCATCCACTAAATGACTTCCACACATTGTGGATTCCCTTCGAAGCCGGAGTGGACATAGCGAAGACGAAGGCCTCTACTCGGCTCCCCGTCTGCTCCGTCACAAATCACCACTCGGGGTTGTGACCGTTACTTCTCTTAGGCTGGTCTATCACCAGTTGCATGAACTCGACATCATGACTGTGTTGGGCTCTCTTGATGCTGCGAGGCGGTCATCTCTACCACCGATTTCACTCTTCCAAAAGCAACCTTTAATCATTGGCTTCTTTGTTTGCTTTGTCTACCTGCGGGATTTCTGCTGGTTGTATCATAAAGATTACCGATCCAATATCTGATAACTCAGAAGTCACTAGTGACAAGCAGAAACGAAAACCGTCTCATCTGATCAAGTACCAGTAGTTATGTCAGTATTATTCCTGACAAAATACTTTTTTTTATCACGACGTTGTCTTCACCATAAAAAAGCTAGTTTGTGAAGAGGGGATTATCAAAAGATACAACTCTAGTATCTGCCTCTTGCATTCTCTGTTGAGGGCGCTATTTTCCATGCTCAAATGGCCATGATGATGTGCATGTTGATTGCACACATTCCTAACTTAATTCTTTTGGATTTCTTTAACAATACTCAGTACAAAACATTCAGACTTTTTTTTTATCCCTCACTAACACGGATATTTCAATTTTTATTGCTAAAAAAAATCCCCCTAAATATCAAATAAATAACATTTTGTACATCGTCACACATTCACAAGTCTAGTAATGAAAAAAGAACCTTTATAAAACAATTATGATTTATGAGCACAAAGACACACAAAGACAAAGTCTTTTATATAACCATCGTGCAAATCAGAAGAGTAGACTTTTGCAAACGAATTCTTGAAGGCCTATGACTTTACAGATGCAATGAAGATAGATATAGATGGGTTAATCATTATAACCAACTACATTCACAACATATCAGACAAGTACCTGATCACCGTGATGGCAGTTTCTATTCAATTTGTATTATCTCCTATAGCAGAGAGATTCTTTGCGGAAAAACAACTATTAGGGAAGGCCATCATCTAAGGGCCTGATAGCTCAGATGGTAAGAGCACTGGTACGCAAAACCTATCCAGTCAAAGTTGAAAGATGTTTCCTTATTCTTTGTTTGAACAAACAAAAGACTTATTAAATGCCTTTTCTGAGAAAACTACATGGATTAACGTTCCTGTCAGTCTGAGTGGGAACATGTGGGGGTTACTTGAAAAGAACTTGAGGGAACACACGGATGGATGTTTGCAATAACATCCAGTCACTAATGATGCAGGGATGGGAGGGTCAAAGGGCGCCTGATTGTGAGTGTAACTCGTCCCATCTGCTTTGGGCTGGGCCTGCTTCAGATTGCTCCTGTCTAGACGGCGGAAGGAATCCTGATCACGGGTTCTATCAACCCGCGACCTTGATGGCTATTGCCAACAGATTTCTGGTTAAAATAGATCTGACAGGACCCTGAATGCATCCGAGGGGATAATGTGTGGATGGAGAGATTTGGAGACTCTGGAGCCAGGGAAGTAGGTCGTACAGAAGTAGGTCAGTGCAGAGCACAGTTCCAAGGCAGACGACAATGAATAATCTAATCAGGTGGAGATAGATGGCTTAGTTTAATGTGCAACGGATGATTGATCCGCCGATGGCACAGAATGACAACAGGGAGGAGAGAGGAGACACGAGGAGGCTGCAAGATTCAGGGAGAATCTTCTCCCGCCGGTCAGTTCCTGAGGAGTGCCCTACTTCTGCAACCTTTTTATAGATTCAACAGACGCGATCATTACAGTAGGATACTGCCCTTCTCGCAAATTGCCAGTGACCTCCGTCCTAACATGTTTCTTGAGTCTGCCGGCTTCCTAATGAGAGTAGATGCCGCAAGCTGCTTGACATGCTGAACCATTTTTTCTTCCTTTTTTTTTCTTCTTCTTTAAATAGGTCCTTTTTGTATCCCAGCTGGCAAAAAGGTTTGACTCCCCGGCAGCAAATTCCTGGGCGACTCTTGATACAGACTGATCTCTTAGGAATGAGGTGACCTCTGGTAGGCTCCTCAGGCTGAGGACTCTGTGGGCGGCTCGGCTATTTCCAACTCGGTCTTGCCTTGCTCCAGGATGGGCACGATGAGGTTATCCTTAGACATCAGGTTGTATTTGGTGACAA
The DNA here is from genome assembly GCA_949987565.1 of Luidia sarsii. Lineage (NCBI taxonomy): Eukaryota > Metazoa > Echinodermata > Asteroidea > Paxillosida > Luidiidae > Luidia > Luidia sarsii. The sequence goes on along the minus strand of OX465109.1, from coordinate 20,209,228 downwards.
ACGTGGTGAAGCGTCGACAGAGATAGGTCTCGTTCTGTGAGACGGGAACAGGAGAGAGATGAAAAGAGAGTGGTACTGTGAGCTTGACCTTCACACATGTCAGAGCAGGAACGTGATGGTTTGATAGTACTTCAACACATGTCATCAATCTTATGATCCTAAGGAGTTGATGTTTCAGGTATGCCTCCTTGGGGAGCTCTGGATTTGGATGGCAAGTGATCCACACTTATTGAGAACTTTATGACTAGACCCATCTCAGCAGCCTGGATTTCCCCTAACTCATTGATTTACATTCTAATCCCTACACAAAAAGACTAGTTGACTACACCCCGGCAAAGACTAGTTGACTTTTAGGGAAGGCCACCATCTAAAGGCTTGATAGCTCAGATGGAAGAGCACTGGTACATTATTCCAGAGGTCTCGGGTTCAAATCCCGGTCCAGTCAAAGTTTTCTTTGTCAATTTTTTTGTCAATTTGTTTAAAAGTTCCTAGTCAGGTTTTTCCTTTGTTTGTTTGACTTGAATTGAAAAAGCTGCATCCACTTTGATCCCCGAGCTGCTGTAACCAAATTTACAAATATTGGTTGTTTGCATCTGAATGAAAGCAGGGGTGTGATCCCTGGAGATATACGACAGTTAATGATTGAATTGCTTCTGACTGGCGCCCCCACCCTGTCAAAGACTAGTTGACTATTTTTGGAAGGCCACCATCTAAGGGCTGGATAGCTCAGATGGTAAGAGCGCTGGTGTGCCAAAGACTAGTTGACTATTTTTGGAAGGCCACCATCTAAGGGCTGGATAGCTCAGATGGTAAGAGCACTGGTGTGCCAAAGACTAGTTGACTATTTTTGGAAGGCCACCATCTAAGGGCTGGATAGCTCTGATGGAAGAGCAGTGGTATATTAATCCAGAGGTCTCGGGTTCAAGTCCCGGTCCAGTCAAAGTTTTCTTTGTCAATTGTTCAATCCCTACACAATTCAGTTGTATTCACTATTCAGGCAAAGCACTGGCTTACAGTAGGCCTACTATCTGCGTGTCCGGCAAACACTCATTGAATTGATACCTTCTCATCTCTGCTCAAATCACCAGGCAATCGGGCAAAGCACTAGGCATACAGTACCAATTGTACTTCGGATCGGATAAACCCTCATGGAATTACACTCTTATCAACACAAAAACTTATATTCTAAGTAAGAGGAAACAAGTTGTGATGTTTTATACGCGGTTACATTGTATTCTAAAAGTGGGTGAAAAAGACATGGCTAGGGCTATGACTGTGAAGGAAGGGCATACATTTGCATGGTCTGTGCATGATATCACCCATAGCATTAGCCATAGCCCATGGCTTCAATCCCATCCACAACTGGCAACTGAACTGAGCACCAATACAAATCTTGGCACAGAATCAACACCTTTAGAAGTTGCCCATATTTTCACATTACTTCCTCATTTTCACATAAAAACTGGGACATTCTAAAGCAATTAGGAAGGACTGACGTTTGGATCCTAGCAGGATCTTTCCCCACGGCCAAGACCTTCCTCGTTATTCACATTGATTAAATCCTCGTGGGTGGGTGGTCAGGAGAGTTGAGGCAAGAGGAGGGAGCCTAATTGGCTCTACCTCTACCCAGGGAGGGGAGGGGGGCTTTGTCAAGGGCACCTTCTTTGCCCTTTCAATTCTCTTTCTCTGGTATGTCAAAAGACAATGGGCAGAGTACACACTACCCGAATGTTGAGTTACCGGCTCTTTACAGAGCAATAGGCCTACTCCTTCTCTTAAGAGATGATGTACATGGTGTCACCCTAAACCTCCTACTTGGTATTTCCACTGTGCAAACCTTCAATAATCTTATCATACTCCTTCTCTTAAGAGATGATGTACATGGTGTCATCCTAAACCTCCTACTTGGTATTTCCAATGTGCAAACCTTCAAATCTTATCATACTCCTTCTCTTAAGAGATGATGTACATGGTGTCACCGCAAACCCCCTACTTGGTATTTCCACCGTGCAAACCTTCAAATCTTATCATACTCATTATCTTAAGAGATGATGTACATGGTGTCACCCTAAACCTCCTACTTGGTATTTCCAACATACCTTCAAATCTTATCATACTCCTTCTCTTAAGAGATGATGTACATGGTGTCACCCTAAACCTCCTATTTGGTATTTCCAACGTGCAAACCTTCAAATCTTATCATAATCCTTCTCTTAACCACTTCGCGCCGGGACCTCCAAATCCGGAGGTCAATTGGATTGCCTATGCAACGGGGCCCTCCGAATCCGGGCACCACTATTGTCCACATTCTAAACAAAGACTCTTTTCAGCTTAGAACAAAGCAATACGAATCAGTACAAAGACCCTTTTTGACGCAAGTTGCCACATGAATTGCAAGATTAGCAGCAGTAATTGTGCAATTGTGGGACTTTTACTGTTGAGGATCGAGGGATACCGCGCTGCAGCTGAAAGCACGCGGGGGACATTGTCTTTGCATGCCACACAGCCCAACGGTCGTCGGTCTGGCATTGGAATTCCCCCCACATTCTTTACCGTAATCTGTACGCTCGTTTGTGGCCGACCAACTCAAAGATTTGACTGCCTGGAGTGGAGGTTGGAGTCTGCGGTCAGGGATTGTCAGCAGCGTACACGCACGCACACACACACGTCCGTTACGGTCCATTGACGATGCACAAAGGGCCCTTTTCGAACAGATAATCTCTTGACAAAAGCCACAACGACGTCCGAATTGTGCCAGGTTTTACTCTCTTGTACCCATAGTATACTATCGATTTATTTCACATAAATATATTGTTCCGATTGTTTTAGCGAGATTTGAAAATGATGCATTGTTCAAAAACCCCCATATGGCAGTCATCGGCGCTGAAAAACCCCCCAGCGCGAAGTGGTTAAGAGATGATGTACATGGTGTCACCGCAAACCTCCTACTTGGTATTTGCACCATGCAAACCTTCAAATCTTATCCTACTCTAACCCTAACACTTCTGGGTTTCAAACAACTCATCCTTACTAGCAATCAACCTTTGAGCAAAAGGAAACCTGGGCATTCGAGGCTTCCAAGACAAGGCTCAAGTATTTCCAATGTTTCTTGAAAAAAGGGGCTGACTAATCATCCCAAGGAGAGCCTTGATCCACGATGTAAAGACTCACCTCGTAATCGTCAAAGAGAACTCGGTGGTGGAAGTAGGCGTGGGAGAAAATCCGGTAGATCCTACGACAGACTGAGCCCAGCTTAGCCACAGAGGACTCCTTGATACTGACCCTACAGGCACAGAGAAGAAACAACCAGTTATTGCAAGCAACTCACTTCTGCTGTCTGCAGGAAAACACGTCGGGTGCCTTGCAAGATGGGGAAAAGGCCAAAAGAAGGTCACTATTTCAATAATGTTTTTTAATTACTCATTATTTTGTACGCGCTTCAATCCTAACCACATTCCGTGTTCACATAATCATTACGTCAGAATGAAGTAAAAGCTAATTGTAAAAAGCCATAAAACGGACCAGACTAAAGGAATAAAGTGATTTTAACGTCTGACCGCACTTAGGCCCTTCTGCCAGGCACCCGACCAACCCCACTCTTAAACTATTTGTAGTGTCCATGTTAACAAGAGGACTTAGCAAGCCATTGCCATTCCTAGCAACCCAACATCAAGACCTCAACATTTTAGTCAAATGCTCCATATCTAGAGTGATCAAAGTACGGATTCTATGAAAAAAAAGCAAACCAGCATAGCATAAAACTTTCCAGCGAGTTCAAGATCTTGTTGAAGTTGAAATTTCTTTGGGGGATTAAAACCAAGATCTCAAAAAAAAATCCAAACCAACTGGAATAATACTTCCAAGAAAATTCAAGGTTCTTGCCAAGTGGAGACATTTCTTTGCTAGGCAAGGTGATTAAAACCAAGATCTAAGACAAAAATTCAAATCATCAGGGAATAATACTTCCAAGAAAATTCAAGGTTCTTGCCAAGTGGAGACATTTCTTTGCTAGCAAGGTGATTAAAACCACGATACGGTTTTCCTTCTTCTCTCAATCTCTGCTCTCAATCTTAATGGCAAGATGTCATTGAGACTCACCGACTGGGGAAGTACTTGTTGCTATTCAGGAGACAAGCAGCTCCGTCCAGTGTATGCCGTGTGTAGTCTATGGCTGGACACTAGAGGGAAGGTGATAAGATGAAGATGGTTCTCATGAAAATTGCCAAAAAGGACTAAAAGCGCTGAATACAAAGATAAAAAGTCAAAACTAAATTACAAAAAAACAAAATTACAACATAGAGGGCATTCAAAGAAATTTTGTTAAAAAGACTATTTGAAAGAAGAAATCTGGAACGGTGAAAATATTGATTAAATGTTACATAAGCAAATGACACAGTTTTTATTTAGCACACCCCCAACCCGGCAAAGACTAGCTGACTATTTGGGAAGACCACCATCTAAGGGCTGGATAGCTCAGATGGTAAGAGCGCTGGTGTTCCAAAGACTAGTTGACTATTAGGGAAGGCCACCATCTAAGGGCTGGATAGCTCAGATGGTAAGAGCGCTGGTATGCCAAAGACTAGTTGACTATTTGGGAGGTCACCATCTAAGGGCTGGATAGCTCAGATGGTAAGAGCGCTGGTGTGCCAAAGACTAGTTGACTATTAGGGAAGGCCACCATCTAAGGGCTGGATAGCTCAGATGGTAAGAGCACTGGTGTGCCAAAGACTAGTTGACTATTAGGGAAGGCCACCATCTAAGGGCTGGATAGCTCAGATGGTAAGAGCGCTGGTGTGCCAAAGACTAGTTGACTATTAGGGAAGGCCACCATCTAAGGGCTGGATAGCTCAGATGGTAAGAGCGCTGGTGTGCCAAAGACTAGTTGACTATTAGGGAAGGCCACCATCTAAGGGCTGGATAGCTCAGATGGTAAGAGCGCTGGTGTGCCAAAGACTAGTTGACTATTAGGGAAGGCCACCATCTAAGGGCTGGATAGCTCAGATGGTAAGAGCGCTGGTGTGCCAAAGACTAGTTGACTATTAGGGAAGGCCACCATCTAAGGGCTGGATAGCTCAGATGGTAAGAGCGCTGGTGTTCCAAAGACTAGTTGACTATTAGGGAAGGCCACCATCTAAGGGCTGGATAGCTCAGATGGTAAGAGCACTGGTGTGCCAAAGACTAGTTGACTATTAGGGAAGGCCACCATCTAAGGGCTGGATAGCTCAGATGGAAGAGCACTGGTGTGCCAAAGACTAGTTGACTATTAGGGAAGGCCACCATCTAAGGGCTGGATAGCTCAGATGGTAAGAGCGCTGGTGTGCCAAAGACTAGTTGACTATTAGGGAAGGCCACCATCTAAGGGCTGGATAGCTCAGATGGTAAGAGCGCTGGTGTGCCAAAGACTAGTTGACTATTAGGGAAGGCCACCATCTAAGGGCTGGATAGCTCAGATGGTAAGAGCACTGGTGTGCCAAAGACTAGTTGACTATTAGGGAAGGCCACCATCTAAGGGCTGGATAGCTCAGATGGTAAGAGCGCTGGTGTGCCAAAGACTAGTTGACTATTAGGGAAGGCCACCATCTAAGGGCTGGATAGCTCAGATGGTAAGAGCGCTGGTGTGTCAAAGACTAGTTGACTATTAGGGAAGGCCACCATCTAAGGGCTGGATAGCTCACATGGTAAGAGCACTGGTGTGCCAAAGACTAGTTGACTATTAGGGAAGGCCACCATCTAAGGGCTGGATAGCTCAGATGGTAAGAGCGCTGGTGTTCCAAAGACTAGTTGACTATTAGGGAAGGCCACCATCTAAGGGCTGGATAGCTCAGATGGTAAGAGCACTGGTGTGCCAAAGACTAGTTGACTATTAGGGAAGGCCACCATCTAAGGGCTGGATAGCTCAGATGGAAGAGCACTGGTGTGCCAAAGACTAGTTGACTATTAGGGAAGGCCACCATCTAAGGGCTGGATAGCTCAGATGGTAAGAGCGCTGGTGTGCCAAAGACTAGTTGACTATTAGGGAAGGCCACCATCTAAGGGCTGGATAGCTCAGATGGTAAGAGCGCTGGTGTGCCAAAGACTAGTTGACTATTAGGGAAGGCCACCATCTAAGGGCTGGATAGCTCAGATGGTAAGAGCACTGGTGTGCCAAAGACTAGTTGACTATTAGGGAAGGCCACCATCTAAGGGCTGGATAGCTCAGATGGTAAGAGCGCTGGTGTGCCAAAGACTAGTTGACTATTAGGGAAGGCCACCATCTAAGGGCTGGATAGCTCAGATGGTAAGAGCGCTGGTGTGTCAAAGACTAGTTGACTATTAGGGAAGGCCACCATCTAAGGGCTGGATAGCTCAGATGGTAAGAGCGCTATGGTATGACAATAAACAAGAGGTCTCGGGTTCAAGTCCCGGTCCGGTCAAAGTTTCCTTTGCCATTTTTCAGAACTATTCAAAAGTCCCCAGTCACCTTTTCCTGCATTTGATTGTCTTTCTTCTCTTGTTATTTTTTTTTGTCTCCTTTTTCAGAGTCTGCATCTATCTACGATTGGCCGGATGTCCTCTGACATACCTCTTTTGGAGTCTTGTGAGCTGCACAGAGGAATATCCATTGTTCTGTGGCCGTCATCTGAGTGCACGTATCTGGGTTACATTCCGTCTGCGAGACAAAACACAAGAGGTTAGACACGGAGCAAGTAAGTAAGCCACTCACAACAGCGGGCTATTTGCAGGAGAATTCTGATGACAGACAGAGTTAGCGGCTCTTGTGCCGTACCACTTCTCCAGCGAGATGACATACACGGTGTCACAACACGTCTGTCTACGTTGCGCTTCCACCGTGCAAACCTTACAGCCTCATCTGTCATCATTCATGAGAAGCAAGCCAGGGTCAGTAAGATCTGGACCCATTTTCATAGAGCTGCTTAAGAGTGAAAATCTGCTATTAAAGCAGTAAAACTCTGCCTTGTGTTAACGGACTACAAACCACACTGCGAAGTGATGTCCATTACTTCTGATATGTATTCCACTCTTCTTTTCTTAGCATGAAACAACAGTGAAGTCTTGGTTGGCTAGGTGGTCTTACGAACCGTGACTTTTTGTGCTTAAGCACATTTTGGTGCTAAGCACATTTTGGTGCTTAAGCACATTTTGGTGCTTAAGCACATTTTGGTGCTTAAGCACATTTTGGTGCTTAAGCAGCACTATGAAATTAGGTCCTGAAAGCTTTGCAGAGTGGGTGCCGGGGCTTGCAGACACAACACGCAGTGACTCTTAAAGAGCAACTCCAATAGGTTTCAAATAATTTGACATTTAGGTATTTATGGATAGATTGGTCGTCTACAAACACAAACCGAAAATGACAGCGGGAGAAATGAAGGGGCAATTTCTGTCAACCCTTAGTCAGCCCGATTTCTGAAACGAATGAGATCAACTCTTAAGGTGATATACAAAAATGTTGCAAACTGCTTACTGACTAAAATTATCAAAATGTAAATCTAAAATTTAGTGGGCCTGACGTTTCGATCCTAGCAGGACCTTTCTCAAAGGCAGAGTGACAAGGACAAAAAAAACCTTTTTTGTCCTTGTCACTCTGCCTTTGAGAAAGGTCCTGCTAGGATCGAAACGTCAGGCCCACTAAATTTTAGAGATCAACTCTTGTGTTAACTTTGAGCTTGTGACGTCACAGGGAGACGGATATCATAACACCCACGCCAGGGTATGGTGGACAGTGACGCTGTACGCGTCTTGATTGCGATTCTGCCTCAGTGCGAAGGATTTTATAGCATCAGTTTGAGACTAAAATGTCAACTTTTTCTAGTGAGAGTGGCGAGGAACATCCCTCATATGACGATGGAAGAATTGCTTGATGGGGGCTTGCTGTTGTGGTTCATGGTATCGAGCAACAGCGCACGACGGTCATGCTAGCCGGTCGCCCTGCTCACATGCCCAGTGGATCACTCCATTAATCACGCTGCGTTTTATTGCTCGCAGGCAAATACGTCAACTCTCATGAATTTGGGAATTAGTCAAAACTAACCCTCTGCAACTAGTCGGGTCCTGTATTTATAACACATAGTTCCTCGGTATTTTCAGGTTTAAAAACTCAAATCTTTCAAATTTGATATCTCATCGATATACCGGAAAATCATGAAAAATGCCATGAAACAAATTGTCGATGACAATACAAATTTTAATCATGAAAAGGTCGGGTGCTAACAAATTCAAATTCCCCAATCTACCGCGTATACACGGGCCTGTCAACGTTACTTACGAATAAAGGTACAAGTTGAGCTGGCCAGCGTGATAAGTGAGAAATAACGACCACAGGCTTATTTTACAAAAATCATAAAACTGCTTATTGTAGCTCATTCCAGTTTTTCGGAGGCTAGCCTGCAATGGGATCTGCACCACAACCGCGACACATTTGTCGTGGCAGTATGATCATGGGGCTGGATAGCTCAGATGGAAGAGCACTGGTACGTCAGTCCAGAGGTCTCGATTCAAGTCCCGGTCCAGTCAAAGTTTTCTTTGCCAATTTTTCAAATTGTTCAAAAGTTCACAGTCAGTTTTTTCCTTTGTTTGTTTGACTTGAATTGAAAAAGCTGCATCCACTTTGTGTGATCCCTGAGCTGCTATAGCCAGGTTTACAACAATTGGTTGTTTGCATCTGAATGAAAGCGATATACGGCAGTTAATGGTTGAATTGCTTCTGACTGGCACCCCCACCCTGGCAAGGAACAGTTGACTATTTGGGAGGCCACCATCTAAGGCCAGGATAGCTCAGATAGAAGAGCACTGGTACGTTAAACCACAGATCTCGGGTTCAAGTCCCGGTCCAGTGAAATTCTTCATTGCCAATGTTTCAAATTGAAATTATGAGTAATAGATTTGTGGTAACACCATGCAAATTATCTTTTGTGAGTATGTCTTCAGGAGACGAACAGAGCACATTGTTCAAGATGTTGAGTTTCTCTGGTTCTTTTCAGAACCACATATACACACAAAGGAGAATTTTGCACGGTGTCACCGCAAAACTATTACTTATTCTGCTATTCTAACCACGAAAACCTTCCAATCTCATTTGCCTGAAATTACTCAGTTTTCCATTCCTTGGCTATTATTGACTTATTCATTAAACTCCCATATTTCAAAAGCCTTTCTTAATCTGTCCGGTTTATCTCGATGACATGAACCTGCGGCCTCGTGGATTTGGGAGCCTTTCCTGTTGGGGGACTTACCTGCAGCTTAACTGCCAATCCGTTGAGTTCCAGACAGAACTGTCTGAGATGTTCGTACTTCCACACTCCTTCGTCTTGACCCTCCGGTGCTTCCAGGATGAAGTCAATGTTCTTAATCTCGTTCCGGATGTTCTGCTGAATATACTGCAATGGGAAGCAGACATGGAAATGGTTTGACTTTATATGTTGAAACATTGATTGAATGAGGCATTACAGATAGGGATGTCAACTTACGGCCACACTCACAGAACTTTTCGGACATTCTCCGTCTAGACTTTTCTTTTGTGTTTGATGGGAAAAGTTTTCTTCTCAGCACTTGGGATTTTTAAAAGTAGATAACGGTTAACCAAACGGGAAAACCAAAAATGAAATGGGCAGTTTACCGGTTAGTACTTGCAGCCCTAATTGTAGGACACATGTTATCCAGCGAATACAAACATGACAGATTGGCCCAAAAAAACTTTGATGGTTGAATTTACTTCTGACTGGCACTCCCGCCCCGGCAGGGACTAGTTGACTGTTTAGGGAGGCCGACCATCTAGGGGCTGGATAGCTCAGATGGTAAGAGCACTGGTACGCTATTACAGAGGTCTCGGGTTCAAGTCCCAATCAAGTCAAAATCTTCTTTGCCAATCGTTAATTTTTTTTCAAAAGTTCCCACTTCCCAGTCAGTTTTTCCTTTGTTTGAATACAAAAATGTCGCAACCAGTTTTCTGACTTTGATAACCACAAATTTATCCGATCCTGGCCGGACCTTTGTCAAAGACAGGGTCGGAAACGTTACGCCCTCGTACTTCCTACAGGCATGCAACTCTTGAATTGTAAAAAAAGAGGAAAATGTCCGAATGAAACTGCGAGCGCGAAGCACGAAGCCCTTACGGTGTGTGGTTTGGGGCCTGCTTAAGGGCCCGGGAAAATTTTGGATTCTAGATGCTCTGTGGTGCATTCTGAGTAGTTTGTGACAACTTATGACTTTGATTTAAAAAAAATAAAAAAATAAAAAAAAATTAATGGCCAAATTAAATATAACGCGGAAATCTGCGGATCCGCGGACAAGTTGCATGCCTGTTCCTAACCCCCGAAGCCATATTACTGTGGGCCATCCCAAATCTTCCAAAATCCTCCAACATACGACATAAAAAATTGCATTCAGCCTCAATCCTCCAAAATCTTCCTATATTTTGTACACTACATGAAATGAGTGGTGCCCACTGCCTCAATCCTCACAAATCCTCCAACTTGTAAAATACAAAACTCATTCAGCCTCAATCCTCCAAAATCTTCCAATATTTTGTACATTACTTGTGCCCACTGCCTCAATCCTCCCCAATCCTCCAACAATCCTCCAACTTGTAAAATACAAAACTCATTCAGCCTCAATCCTCCAAAATCTTCCAATATTTTGTACATTACTTGTGCCCACTGCCTCAATCCTCCCAAATCCTCCATGTACCAACCCCTCACCAGGAAATGCTCAGCAGCCCGTGGGTAAACTGTCCCACGAATGTTTTGCTGAAGCCTGCTAGACATTCCAACTCCTCACCAGGAAATGACCAGCAGTCCGTGGGTAAACTGTCCCACAAATTTTTGGCTCAAGCCTGCTAGACATTCCAACCCCTCACCAGGAAATGCTCAGCAGCCCGTGGGTAAACTGTCCCACGAATGTTTTGCTGGATCCTGCTAGACATTCCAACTCCTCACCAGGAAATGACCAGCAGTCCGTGGGTAAACTGTCCCACAAATTTTTGGCTCAAGCCTGCTAGACATTCCAACTCCTCACCAGGAAATGCTCAGCAGTCCGTGGGTAAACTGTCCCACGAAAATGGCAGGAGCATGCTAGACATTCCAACACCTCAACAGACCATGGTGGGTGGGGGGGGGGAAGGGTGGGGTGGGAAGGTATGCATGGCTCATACATTACTTAGCGCTGAATGGTGATCAGCTCAGTTATAATCATTGCCACAGATTTTTTTTTTTTTGGGGGGGGTGGGGTATAGCTGGCTAGCTGGAGGTGGAGATGGTGGTGCCAGTGTTTGAGGAGAGCTGGCTAGCTGGAGGTGGAGATGGTTGTGCTGGTGTTTGAAGAGAGCTGGCTGGCTGGCTAGCTGGAGGTGGAGATGGTTGTGCTGGTGTTTGAAGAGAGCTGGTTGGCTGGCTAGCTGGAGGTGGAGATGGTTGTGCTGGTGTTTGAAGAGAGCTGGCTGGCTGGCTAGCTGGAGGTGGAGATGGTTGTGCTGGTGTTTGAAGAGAGCTGGCTGGCTGGCTAGCTGGAGGTGGAGATGGTTGTGCTGGTGTTTGAAGAGAGCTGGCTGGCTGGCTAGCTAGCTGGAGGTGGAGATGGTGGTGCTGGTGTTTGAGGAGAGCTGGCTGGCTGGCTAGCTGGAGGTGGAGATGGTTGTGCTGGTGTTTGAAGAGAGCTGGCTGGCTGGCTAGCTAGCTGGAGGCGGAGATGGTGGTGCTGGTGTTTGAAGAGAGCTGGCTGGCTGGCTGGCTAGCTGGAGGTGGAGATGGTGGTGCTGGTGTTTGAGGAGAGCTAGCTGGCTGGCTGGCTAGCTGGAGGCGGATGTGGTGGTGGTGGTAGTGGAGAGGGATACCGGCAATCCTCGGGTCTTACTACGCCACTGGTGTCGCGAGAGGTCGGGCCGTGTACCCTGCAATTTAAGAGCCCGGGCTCCGCCGGCTGATTCGCAGGCCCGCAACACCTCCCGGATGATGACACGTGGCGCAGTACGACCCAAGGTTGCGGTATCAGTCGGCTACTCGGAGGTGGAGGTGGAGGTCAGCTGCTCAAAGGCCGCATGGAAGAGCGCGAAGCACCTGCCTGGGCATAGATGTACCCCACAGACAGGGCAACCGCTCCTCGTGGTCTTAGTGCGGCCTTTGGGGGTCACACCCCTGTGCAGTCGGCACCACCTGCACCGCTTGGGGTACATCCCAGGCATCTTGGAGCAATAATGCCCCTTGATGGTGGTGCAGGAAGTAGCCCTGGACTGGCGGAAGTTTTCCTTGGATGTGGTGTAGCCCGCTATCAACTCGGTGGCCAGGGTCACAACGAAGGAGGAGTGGGACATCTTGGATGTGGATGAAACAACATCGTCATCGTCGTCTTCATCCATGTCTCCACCCTCCTTCATGTGGTGTTGTTTGTAGCTGATCCACGAGTTGACGCGGGCAATATCCAACAGAAAATACATAATTTTCTTCCACCAGAACTGGGCTTTCCGACTGCACGTGAAGTATGACCGCAGCTGATCGTTGCGGTCGACTCCGCCCATGTGCCGGATATAATCCAGCACTTGGGGTGGTGCTGGGATGGACGTGACCCGCAACCGCCCAGCCTCGTTGGGGATCTTGCGCTGGGCGATGTGGACGGTGGGGTCACGCCAACCCTGATGGCCGGTGGAGATGGTCATCATCACCTTGGAGTCCCTCCAGACCGCAACGACGAGGGGGCCGTTCTGCCGGACATAGAAGGTGCCACGTGGTGTCTTCGGCATCTCCTTCATCCGGGCGTTGTCCTGGCTTTTGATTAGATCCTTGGGGAGATGCTTGCTCGTAGACTTTACTGCTCCCGTAAAGTATACCCTGCAGCTCAGCAACTCCCTCGCCAGGGCCACAGAAGAGTAAAGACGGTCGGTGTACAGGTGGTAGTACATGGAACGATGGTGCTTGATAAGCGAGGTTACAATCCCTGCCATGGTGATTTTTTGGGAGGGATGCACCTGAAAATTCAACATGTACCCAGTCGAGGCCTCTGCCAAAGCATACACTTTGAAGCCAGCTCTTATTGGCTTCATTGGCATGAAGAACTTCTTGACATTGGCTTTGAAGCCACGATACTTGATCATGGCTTCGTCAATGGAAAGGGCCTGTCTTGGGTTGTACTTCTGTACGCACCTGTTCCGGACCTCATCCCACATGGGTTGTACGGGGTACAGGGGATGGGTCTTCATGTACATATACCTGTCACCTTTGTCTTGTATCTTCTGCGGGTCCTTTTGAGGGTCGCTGCAGCACCAGGAGCAGTTGAGCTGGTCGAAGCGGTTCCTGGACATGGTCATACTGATGAGTTTGTTGTGAAGACCAGGATGGGTGGACCAGTACTGGCGATAACTGGCCACCTTCACAACACCCATCAGCAGGTGCATGCCCAGGAACGCTCGCATCTCCGCCAAGGATGTCGCCCGCTGTCCGGCAGAACGGAGCTTTTGGCTCGTCCACTCCACCATTTTTGTGATGAGGATGATGGGAAAAAACCTCAAAAAATAGTGGAGTGGAGAGGTCCCTCGGTGGAAAGTGGGGCCAGGTGGAGCTGATCCCCGGAAGTGGTGGATGTTGCGCTCACTCAGCGCTCTGCTCCACCCGTCCCCATCCTCCGGGTAGTCGGGCTGGTAGACCGAAGGCGGGTCCGGGTCGTTGTCAGACATTGGAGCCACAGACTTCGATTTGGGCTGCTTGGACTTCTTCCTCTTGGGTTGAGGTGCAGCTGGCTCCGGGATGTCACTGACATCGCCATCGGTGGTGGTGGTGAAGATGACGTCCTCAGCCTCCGATCTACCAGCCTCTGATCCACCAGCCTCCGATTCGCCGGTCTCCGAATCACCATCACCAGCAGCAGCAGCACCCACGGCATCCTCGAAGAATTCCTCTTCACTGTCGGAGGAGCTTTCCACCAAGGCTCTATAGCGCCTCCGACTGCGCGGTATTCCCGCCGCCTTCGCGCTGCATCGGAGAGCAGCTTGAAGTTCCAGCTGTGCTGCTTCACGCTGCCTTTGCTGGTATGCAGCATCCTGGGACTTGGGAAGAGGTGCTTTCCCTTTCCCGTACTTCGCCTTCTTCTTCTCCACCTTCTTCTCCGCCTTCTCTCCCTTCTTCCCCTTGTCGCTTCTCTTCTTCTCCTTCTTCTTGGGCCGTCTTTCCTCCATCTCCTCGTCAGAACTGATGACCTTTCTCTGGTGGCGTCTCTTCCTTCCTTCACCCATGACTGAAGCAATGAACAGCTCTCTCTCCTCTCTAGACATAGAACTTTGCAGGCTTTGAATTTCTCTCATAGTGGTAATATACAGTAGTAGTATACAGTAAGAAAAGCAGGGCACAGTAGAACAACACAAGTAGCTGTCACTGGGATGTTCAACGATGAACTGGGGACGAGTGGCAATTTTGGCTCGTATTTATAGGAAAAATCCTAGACCCATTACGCTAAATTACATAATATTATATAATTCTATTGAAGTTGTAGTTCAATGCTTTATTATGAAGCAATCAAAAGACCACAATCTAAGAAAACGATGACAAAAGAATACTAATTTCACACTAAATGCCCCTCTCTTTGAGTGGAATATTCCATTTTCTATTGAGTAAACAAGTGGATCAGGTTTCAACACAGTGCAACAAGGGGGTTGCATGGACACCATCAACTTCCTAAATCCTAAGTAACATAAACAGTACTTTGCACAAGGACAACTACAATACTGTACTATGCATTGAAAGCAACCAGACCCCCTAGAAACTGCTAACAGTACACACAGAGCACAATTCAAAATTGTGACAATCAATCCTCAAATCCTTTTCTGAGAAATTACTATTCAGCCTCAATCATAACAAATCCTCCAAAATCTTCTATGAAAAAAATTGCATTCAGCCTCAATCCTCCAAAATCTTCCAATATTTTGTACATTACATTACATGAAATGAGTGGTGCCCACTGCCTCAATCCTCCAAAATCCTCCATGAACCAACCCCTCACCAGGAAAGTCTCAGCAGCCCGTGGGTAAACTGTCCCACGAATGTTTTGCTGAATCCTGCTAGACAATCCAACTCCTCACCAGGAAATGCTCAGCAGCCCGTGGGTAAACTGTCCCACGAATTTTTGGCTCAAGCCTGCTAGACATTCCAACTCCTCACCAGGAAATGCTCAGTAGCCCGTGGGTAAACTGTCCCACGAATTTTTGGCTCAAGCCTGCTAGACATTCCAACTCCTCACCAGGAAATGCTCAGTAGCCCGTGGGTAAACTCGCCCACGAATTTTTGGCTCGAGCCTGCTAGACATTCCAACCCCTCACCAGGAAATGCTCAGCAGTCCGTGGGTAAATTCGCCCTCGAATTGTTGGCTCCAGCCTGCTAGACATTCCAACACCTCACCAGGGAATGGCCAGCAGCCCTTGGGTAAACAAACTGTCCCATGAATGCAGTGCCAGTGAGTGCTACACATGTGCATGGACACTATCAACCTGACATGCAATAAACAAAGGGAGTACTCTGCATGGGGGCAACTACATGTACATGTGTACACATACACTGTACAGTAAAACAAAAACGCTGTCTGGACAACAACCTGTTAGTCTTACACACACAGTATCATTCCTCCCAAACCCCCCAAAAATCCTCCAGGATCCTTTTTGAAGTCAAACTCCAACCAGCCTGAATCCTCCAGAGTCCTTCTTGAAAAATTTTGCATTCAGCCTCAATCCTCCAAACTCCTTCTTGAAAAATTTTGCATTCAGCCTCAATCCTCCAAACTCCTTCTTGAAAGATTTTGCATTCAGCCTCAATCCTCCAAAGTCTTCCAATACCACCAGAGGATCCAGGAGGATTTGGGGAGGATAGGGTTAAATATAACGCGGAAATCTGCGGATCCGCGGACAAGTTGCATGCCTGTTCCTAGCATTTGTTCACAATAGAGTGAGCAGTTTAAAATAAATGCGAGCACAAGGTGAAGGGTATACCTGCTGGACAGCTAGAGTACTGTCCATCTCCTCAAAGGACTGGTCCACCCAGCTGTGAAAGTTCTGTCAATGAACGGAAGGAATGAATGAGAGTCAATGACAATTCAACTGTACACAATGCAAACAGTAAGAATATTATAACACTGATCCAAACTGCTTGTTGACGTCAAATGACCAAAATGCAAACCTCACAAATTAAGGGAGCTACATCAAAACGCAAAACTGCTGCAAACTGCTTACTGACTGAGATGACCAAAAAGATGACAAAAATTACGAGGGCCTGGCGTTTTGATCTAGCAGGACCTTTCTAAATGGCAGTTCTAATCTGCTTTAAATCTGTAATCTGCTTTTCTCAGTCAAAAGCAGAATCATTTTGCCTTTAGAGAAAGGTCCAGCTCGGATTGAAACGTCAGTCCCCCCTGAGAGAGCCTGACATTTTGATCTGAACAGAATCTTTCTCTCTGCCTCTGAGAATAGTCCTACTACTTTTACTAGATTTGAAACATCAGGCGGTTTGATTGTTTTATATTGTTACAATGCAAGGGACCTGCAGTCACCAAACCCATCATAACTTACGATCAATCGCAAGACGATGAGCGATGCACAGAAACAATACGGCCCATCACAACTTACGATGCATCGTAAGGCTTTGTGAAATCCAGCCTTGTTTACTTGCTGCTCAATATAATCCCCTAAATGTTCATACTTCTTCAAGTTCTTGTTACTTAAGTTCTTTCCTTAGTCAGTGTTACCGTTTACTGCTGTAAACATTTGCCACTTGTCATTGTCAATGTCAGTGTTTCCTTGGTAATTTTACTGAAATTGTGATACTGCAATGTTTCTTAACACTTCAGATATAGCCCAGTTGGTAGTAATGTTCATCTATCTGTTTGTTATTTCTTGTTTTGTTCTATGTTATTTAGGATGTTTCTTCCCTGATCACCTCGGCTGGTGTCCAGTCCAGGCAAAAGATTTCTAAGAAGTTAGATTTCTAAGATCTGATCAGCTACAAATTAATATGATTATGAACCTTGCAGAAAATTGGCAATTGTGATGTCAGTCTCTTTCCAAAATCTGTGAAAACGGCTGTAACATTCAAGTAATACTCCAGTGTAACGTTGGACTGCAAAGTTTCAACTTTCAAGTCTTCAAAATTCAAACACCATTGATTGACAATGACATTATCTTGTCATTCAATTTGTGGACTATTTTGACAGGGCGGGGCATATCTAATTCTGATCAAACATCGAGTTACTTTCCAAGACTTTCCTTGACAAGTCAACAACCACAGAACACAGCACTACACATTTAGGTTCTCTACAGCATTAGATTTCTTCGTAAAAAGCAATAATTCTACCTCGACTTTGCTTCCCGCTTGAATTCTTCGCAGAACCAAGGTATCTGCTACTTCGGTGTCCGCCATCTTGTTTCTTTATCCTGAGGGGGTTAGTCTGGTTGACGCCTCATTAAAGACCCGTTATCTTCCTATGCTAATGCGAGTCGACCGCTAGACCCGGCCACAAAAAGAAGCGAGACCGTTAATATGAAATAGCGCCCTCCATTGGCGAGGTTTTGTATGACGTGTCTAGATCCATATTGTTTCGTGTACACAGTGTGTACATGTGAGGACGTGAAATCATGGCGGATCCCAATCATAATGCACCCCCTTTATTGCTCTTTCCTGCCAATGATAGCATAGCTCCGGACGCCTTTAGACCGGTTCCAGCAACGGCATCCCTCTTCCCAACAGGTAAGTGTAGCCTGGTAGTTTTTGATAAAGGTTTACCGGAGTGGGACAGTCGATTAAAACCGGAGTAACCTTCAATTTTTATCGACATCTGTGTGGGCCGGGCTGTATACCCTGCAGTGCGGAAATGAAAGCCGATTTCCATTTCAATTCATTTTGGAGTCTGTGTATCTATAGATCCATCTTATGTTTAATACCAGCGTTAAGTCAAAGTAATCACGGGTGTAGTCAGAGTTGAATTGAGATGACTAAAAAACCGGCTTCTATCGAATCTGAATCACTGTATTAAAAGGTCGGTTTTTAGTACAAGCAACTTGGACGCCCATTCCTGAACATTATCTGGCCTTTATTCCATGTGTTAAAAAAAACCGCAGTGGCTGTTGTTACGGCAGTCGTCCGTGTGGTTCCCTGACTTCACAGTATTTGTCAGGATGTTTAGCTCTTGGAACCAGACTATCAGCTAATATAATAGACTGGTTCAACCAACCTGCAATGCTGACGAATACAATCAAGTCAGGGAACCACACGGACGACTGCCGTAACAACAGCCACTGCGTAAAATAAAATCTTGTTTCATTTTTCGCTGACTCATGGCTACCTTAAAGTTTAAGCAATTGAAAATGAATGTAAACAAATTGATGAAGACATTTTTTTGTTTACCATATTAAATTAAAACTAAAACTAGTAAAAGGCATAAAAAATAAATGCAGTGTATATTTTTCCGGCACAGGCATTCCTCTTGAAAATGCTCTTCTGCCTTTCCCTTACTCTGATTAGCCAGTTTTCATTACATCATACCGGCCTTCTTGCTGTAAACGTTATTTTGCCGGAGGTCGTTCCTGCTGATGTTTATGCTGGCACCAGCCGGCATGACGTAACCAGAGTATTGAACGGCAGAATAGCGTTTGCTAGAAGAATGCCTGTTTGTAGCAACAATTTTCTTTAAAGATATTTATAACCTGAATCCTACAAAATCCTGCAATCCTACCTTGTTCAAAGCTCCATGTGACCTGAATCCTACAAAATCCTGCTATCCTACCTTGTTCAAAGCTCCATGTGACCTGAATCCTGCAAAATCCTGTAATCCTACCTTGTTCAAAGCTCCATGTGACCTGAATCCTTCAAAATCCTGCAATCCTACCTTGTTCAAAGCTCCATGTGACCTGAATCCTTCAAAATCCTGCAATCCTACCTTGTTCAAAGCTCCATGTGACCTGAATCCTGCAAAATCCTGCAGTACTGGCTACTGTGGACCATTGCCTGAATCCTGCAGAATCCTGCAAAAGGCAAATAGGATTCTGCAGGATTTGGGAAGGTTAGGGTTAACTGAAGTACGTCCGTAGCTTAGTACTCTTCATCTGTTAGACTAATAATAATCTTTACTAATGTGGCGTTGTGAATATTTTGTTTTGCAGAAGATGGCGAGGCAGATAGTTTCCTTGGTCAGACGGCGGACCCCGCGGCGGGTCCGTCCGCCCAGCCACAAGTCCCTATGTTCTCTGCCCCAGCCTCAAGTGCCTCCGACCCTTTTGCTAACATTGGCCAGCAGCAGTCGCCCATGCCGCCGCCGCCATCGCGCGGCCAGCCAAGCGCCTCAGCCTTGCCCGGCAACCAGCAGCAGCTCTTCGCCTCGCCGTCCTCGTCCCACCAGTCTGTCAGCTTCTCCACTCCCGCCGTCTCTCAGCCCGCCCCCCCTCAGCAGCGGTACGCCGGTCCTCCTAGAAGCAGCCCGGCTAGCCACCCGGGTCCCCCGATGCAGCCCCCTCACGACCCCAGTGCCCCTCCCTCCAGGGGCCCCCCTCAGGGTCTGCGGACTGGAGGGTTTGGCGGAGTCAAGTTAGGCCAGGGCTATAAGCCGGTCCTTTTCTCCATGGACGGACCGGGGACTTCTAACCCATCAACAGCGCCCTCTATGGGCGGACCTCCAGCAGGAATGCCACCCGTCCGCCCAGTGGTGAGTATTATTCATTTATCAAAGCACAACTCAACATTTAGTGGGCCTGACGTTTCGATCCTAGCAGGACCTTTCTCAAAGGCAGAGTGACAAGGACAAAACAGATACATGAAGGAAGGGGAAAGAGAGTGAATAGGACACGGATGAGAAACAAAGGAGAAAGAGTAAAGCTGGTAGGGAGAGATCAAAGGGAAGGGCAAGGAGTAGGGTAGGGATTAGTGAGAAGAGGGGAAGATCAAAGAGAGAAGTGTAGAGGAGTGAACACAAAAGAAGGATTATCAGAAAGCTGCATGGTGTTAGTCATTACCCTCCTGGATGTTGAGACCATGTGGTTGAATAGTCCGAAGACGCTTCACCCACATTTTCTCATGGCTTAGACGGACATCATTACTACGGTGACCAAGGGATTAAGCTTGGGCGGTTCTCCCGGTTCCAAGTGGAACCGCGGTTCCAAAATGGGAACCGGAACCGTGGTTCCGCTTTTTTTTTTAACCGGGTACCTGCTTTGGACGGTTCCCGCTTCAGAGGAACCGGTTCCAAACTCTGTGGCCAGCGCGGCCCAGCGCACATTTAGCGAACACGCAGTCACGCAATGGCCTGGCCCCAACCATGGATAACTTATGCAATGTTGGTTTGTACATGCACAGTGCAATGGGTGCATGACACATGAACATGTACAATTTACTTTGTATGCCTGTAAATTCACAACAATCGAACGCAGGCTGCTACTGTGGTACTGCACGTGGCAGCAATAAGCAACGCATTGAATGACCCCATTCGATCGTGGATAATTCTGTACGCATACATTGTACTACACCCTACACGCACTGTACTTGTGTTGCCGTAAGGCGCAAGTCTGAGTAGGGCTCCCAAGCATGTGTGATTTCATCAGTATTTCATCGGCTACCAATGCCCAATCACGCGATTCTTTTACAGACCACATGGTTGTGACGGGTTCACTTGGCTCCCTAGGCAGAGATATATTTATCTCGTCTTGTTACTTGTGTTCTTACATTGTTCTGCACGTACATACGGCCGGACTCGCGCGGCTCCAGCGTAGGACTCGGCTATTGCACGATTGCATTGGACTCGGACCCGGTTCCTTCGCGGGGGGGAGGTACCAGATTTGGAACCGGGTAATGACTCGGGAGGTGTCCCAGGTTTGGAACCGGGTATTTGGGTCGGGACTCGGGAAGTGTCCCAGCTTTGGAACCGGGTATTTGGCTCGGGAAGTGTCCCAGCTTTGGAACCGGGTATTTGGCTCGGGAGGTGTCCCAGCTTTGGAACCGGGTATTTGGCTCGGGAGGTGTCCCAGGATTGGGACCGGTCCCAAGTTTGGAACCGGGTAATTGGCTCGGGAGGTGTCCCAGGAATGGAGTTTCGGTACGGCGTGGCGTGGGGTGGGGTTCGTGTATTGCTATGGCAGCGGATTCGGTACAGCGTTGTGTGGGGTGGGGTTCGTGTATTGCTATGGCAGCGGATTCGGTACGGCGTTGTGTGGGGTGGGGTTCGTGTATTGCATGGGAGCGGATTCGGTACGGCGTTGTGTGGGGTGGGGTTCGTGTATTGCATGGGAGCGGATTCGGTACGGCGTTGTGTGGGGTGGGGTTCGTGTATTGCATGGGAGCGGACTCGGTACGGCGTGGGGTGGGTTGGGGTTCGTGTATTGCATGCATGGCAGCGGATTCGGTACAGCGTTGTGTGGGGTGGGGTTCGTGTATTGCATGGGAGCGGATTCGGTACAGCGTTGTGTGGGGTGGGGTTCGTGTATTGCACGGGATTCGGGACAGTGTTGGGTTCGAGTTTTGCGTGGGATTCGGGACCACGTGCATCTCGGGGTATTGCGTGGGATTCGGGACCACGTGCGTCTCGGGGTATTGCGTGGGATTCGGGACCACGTGCGTCTCGGGGTATTGTATGGGATTCGGGACGGCGTGGGGCTATGGTGTTGCACGGGATTCGGGACGGCGTGGGGCTATGGTGTTGCACGGGATTCGGGACCGCGTGGGGCTATGGTCTTGCACGGGATTCGGGACCGCGTGGGGCTCGGGATCGCGTACGTGGGGCCCCGGTGTTGCTCGGGATTCTGGACTGCGTGGGGCTCGGGTATTGCTCAGGATTCGGGACCGCGCGGGGCTCGGGTATTGCTCGGGATATGGGACAGTGTTGGGTCCGAGTTTTGCGTGGGATTTGGGACTGACACGGCTATTTGCGCTAGCTGTCGGCTCCAGTCGACTGCAGGCGTTGGAATCGAGGACTCGGGAAGTAGCCACGTGGTACATTTTGTCTGTAGCGTACCTGCCGAAGTTATCCATGTTACCTGGCCAACCATGCTGGCGCGCGTCCAATAAACAACCAAAAGGTAATGGCTTGACCCTTCCACTTTCTACGGGTGAATTTACTCAAAGGGTTTTATTCCCTGTTCTTAATATGCCATGCAGAATTGCTTTTGAATAGAGGATCGTAAAATCTAAACATGTTTTCAATTCTAAATCTATATCAATCTACGGTTTATTCATCGGTCTACAGAAAATATTATTTTTTTCCATCGAAATGAAATCAAATTACCCCTTTTTTAAGAATGGGAAGACCCGAGTTTGGGTTTGGATGATTCCATTCATTTAACGGTTTCGTTATTGAACCGCGTTGTATTTTCCGTTAAAAATATTGGGCAAATGAGCAGCCAAACAATTCAAGCAAATCTTTTAAACATGTCTCATACATCCTATTGATACATAAATGACAATCAGACTGCCAAACCAGCATTCGGTATACTTTATTGATGCATTGAAGCAAAATTAAGTCGCCATAAAAGACGCGCATATAGTTGAACCTTCCAAGCTCATGGCGGCGTCTGCGAAACCGCGCTCACTGAGGTCTTTTTGTTTTTTATTAAATCTTATGTTTTTCTTTGTTTTTTAGGAACCGGTTCTATCTCGGAACTGCGGTTCCTAACTGGAACCGGAACCGGTTCCCAAAATCCTGGAACCGCCCAAGCCTACAAGGGATTCTATGCCCAGTACACTCATATCTGAGTGTATTTATCAAAGCATTGTGGCACGTGCTCAGGTTTCATCTTTGTCTGCCCTTAGATGTTGGCCTTCCCTAATAGTCAACTACCGGGGTGGGGTTGCCAGTCAGAAGCAATTCAACCATTAACTGCTGTATATCTTCAGGAACCACACCCCCGCTTTCATTCAGATGCAAACAAGCAATTGTTGTAAACCTGGCTACAGCAGCTCAGGGATCACACAAAATGGATGCAGCTTTTTCAATTCAAGTAAAAAAAGATATATTAAAAAAATGACTGGGAACTTTTAAACAAATTGAAAAATTGGCAAAGAAAAACTTTGACTGGACCAGGACTTGAAGTTGAACCCGAGAATTTTGAAGTACTTCAGAACAAGAATTGTCAAATCAAATTTCATCATATTATAAAAAAATATAAAAAAATAATGCAATTTCTTCCAATCATTTTCAGAATGTTTGACTTCTTCCAATCTCTGTCCTCCTCTAGTTTGATCCCAGCAGGCCCCCACCCATCTCGGCGGAGTTGCCTCAGGTCCCCATCACCGGTACCCAGTCGACCGGTAACCCGGCACAGATAAGCGCCCAGTACCAGCCTGTGCAGCCCCATTGGTTCTACTGCAAGGAGTTGGAGAGGGCTGAAGTCTGGAGCCCTTTCAGCATCCTGGACTCTATCCTACTGGATGAGGCTCTTCATGCCGGTGAGTCAAGTCTAGACTGGTACCCCTCCCCCATATCCATAGCAGTCGATTTCACCAAACTCATTGTAACTTACGATCAATCGCAAGACAATAGGCAATGCACAGAAACCGTACGGTCTTATCACAACTCACTCTTTCATTTTTTTTGCACCCACATCGTCCTCTACTCTTTCCGACCAATTGCACTCTTGCACTGTCACCCTCAAAGCATAGAAGAAACAAAGCCTGCTTGGTCATAGATTGATGGGATGATATTCTGAAATGATCATCTCAAAAGCAAAAGAAGACTGAAGTACACAAATGTACTTTGAGCAATCAAACCTATGTGCCACAGAGTTACTTGTTTATGATTAATAATTATGGTAATTATGGTAACATTATGAAATCCAGCCCAGGGCATGTATGACTCTGCAATGAGGAACCTCTCCCTGGAATGCATCCATTGACATCTGTCCTTGGCTGTCATTGACCATGTGAGGCTAATGACTCTGTTGAGGTCATCTCTCCATCTGGTCTTTGGACAGTCCTGGTTTTTCTCATCCAGTCTCTAGGGGTCCATTCAGTCACTCGGATGATCCATCTATTGTCTGGAAAACCTTGCAAGATGCCCTGCACATCTGAGTTTTTGCTTTGCGTATGTAGTTGATGATGTCCAGGAGTCCAGTTTGCTTTCTGATCCTGGTGTTTTGGGCTTTTGATCCTGAAGGGTGATTCCCCCTCCCCCACTTGACAAATAAATGTTGCAGAAACCTCTGCTGTCTGGAACTATTGTAGCCCCTGTAGTTGCCTGCCCCACTGTGCTTGGAAATCCTTACCACTTCTTCCCAGCCATTATCATTCTAGTAGGTTGAAGTAAATAAAAAAAAAAAATTGCCAGCTCTCACTAACTTAAATGACCTGCAAAGTTATCTTTTGTTAGTACAATGGAACGTCGCTATAATGAACGCCGATATACCAAACAAAAAGTGATTTACAAAAATGTTGCAAACGGCTTACTGACTAAAATTACCAAGATGCAAATCTCAAAAATTTGCGGGCCTGACATTTGGATCCTAGCAGGACCTTTCTCAAAGGCAAGCCCACTGAATTTTGAGATGATTATACCAAACATTCAGTTGTAACGAACATGCCCTTTAGCTCCTGATGTTTGTGTACAAAATATGTGTCTGCAACTGCTATTTAAACGAACGACTGCTATACCCAACAGTTTTCATGGATCCCAGGATGTTCGTTATAGCGACGTTCCACTGTATATGTGGTTCTGAAAAGAATCACACATACTCACAAAATGAAATGAAATTTCATTACAAAACCGTTCTGTAGCATGGATTTAAGTGATGCATTTCCTATTGCAGTGACCCTTTAAGAAAGGGCCTGCAAGGATCGAAACATCAGGCCCTCCTGTTTGAAAAAAATTCACCAGAGATGACTCCATTGCCTGTCATGTCCATAACCTCAATGGGAGACTTTGACATCCTCGGTACAGAGCAGGCAGACGTTGGTGTACTGTTTCTGGGCACCTGCAAAACTGTAGAAAGGATCGTGAGCTTGCCAAGGGTTGAAACCTTGGCCCCATGTGGCTTCCATCGAAATGAAACGTCCTTTTTTCCGTTCAGGCCCCAGCAATGATGAGGTCATCATCTCCACCAATGGAGGGCGCTATGACGTCAACCTGCATCAGCGGCAGCGACACGCCATCTACTGGGATGAGAAGCCCTCCAGCGTGCGTAGATGCACCTGGTTCTACAAGAGCGATGGAGAGAACAGATTCCTGCCTTATGACGAAGACTTTGCAGAGAGACTAGAGGTACGGCCAAGTCACCAATGATCCTAAAGCCCCATCATATAATATCAATGCTGCAACGCGATACCCACCGCTATACAGTTCCGAATATGCCACATGACCTCGACCAGCTCAGTGGTCCAGTGGGTAAGACGTCTGCACGGAGTCGCGGGTTAGAATCCCGCCTGAGCTGCCTGTATTTTTTTTTTCAGCAGGCAATCGGGCAAAGCACTTAGCACTAGTGCTTATTCAGTTAAGTAGGACAAACCCTCATTGAATTCCATTTTCCTAAATGCAAAAAACATATATCAAAGCCCTACCAATTTAGAAAACTGATATGATCTAAGTGATATGATACAAAACCTATCTATCGTATCCGCGACTTATAATGGATGACTCATAGGTTTGGGCGATTCGTCTCCAGAAATCGCGAAGAATCGACTCCAAAATTAGAATCGGACTCTCAATTCCATCTTTTTAAGGAATTGATTCCTGAGAGAGAATCAATTCCATTCCCGGAGACTCGTTTCCACAAAGCTTCGAACGATTCCGAAAAGGACCAGCTTCCTTTCCGGAGCGATTCCTGGGCAAACTGGAGCCAGTTTGAACCGCCGATTCAAAGATCTGAGAAAACCGATCTGAGATCTGAGAAAACCGATCTGAGATCTGAGAAAACCGATCTGAGATCTGAGAAAACCGATCTGAGATCTGAGAAAACCAGTGAGCAAGCCACGACTGATGTGGTTGGTTACCACTTACGTTTTGACTGCCGACCTCGCAGGGCACTGCGTGACCTTTCACGTGACCTTCCCTATTCAGCCACAAGGCACTGTGTGTTGAGCTTGCGCACTGTCACGCGACCTTTCCTATTCAGGCACAGTGTTTTTTTACTCAGCATTTCCCGAACTTAGCGCTAACGTTACGTGGTCGCTACTCTTTAAACTTTTTAACATAGCTGCTAACCATTCCTATTTCGGAGGAATCATTCCCCCTTTTTTGGTGAAAATTCGTCACTGTTTACAAGCTCTTGACAACAGATTCTGAATTATGGCTTGGAAATACACACGTATTCCTATGTATAGTTTGCTCTGTGATTCCTCTTTGTTAGCAGAAGTATTCCTAATTTCCTTTAAGATAGGTTGGCGGCTTTACTTCACGTGTAAGCTACATGTACTGGAATGCATTCAGTAGGTACTTGTTCAGACATTGAATGTGCCGTGAAATAAAACCACTTTGCCTGATTGCATGGCACTGAAAAGAGCCGGTAACTCAACACTTTGGGTAGTGTGTACCGGTGCTCTGCCCATCTTTTCAGAGCCACACTCCTTCTAATAGATGAGGAACATGGTGTCACTGTAAACCTATTTGGGGCTAAAGTAGACAAGTTGTTGAATTCATTTTCCAAAGCAAGGCTTCTGCAATGGTTCTCATGCAACTTGCATTACAATTTTCATAAAAGGAATGACGATTTGTATTGGTTATTATTGTTTGGATGACAGCAAGAGTACAAGTCGGCGGTGACTAACAACATATGGCACAAGCGTTTGGAGTTTGCTGATGGGGAGACCATTGTCATGCACAATCCCAATGTCATCGTCCATTTCCGGCCACCGTCCAGACCGGATGACTTTGGCACGACCCCCGATGGTCAAATGCGACCCAGGGTGGTCAAGAGAGGTGTGGAGGACTTAGACAGCATCGACCAAGGTGAGAGGCGGTGATATGCGCAAATTAGGACGGCCGGACGTTTCCATCCTAACAGGACCTTTCTTGAAGGCAGAAATAAATTTCTTTTGATAGGCAGTTCAATTTCAGTCAAACAAACAAAGGAAAAACTGACTGGGAACTTCGAGCTTTTGAACAAATTAAAAAAGAAAACTTTGACTGGACCGGGACTTGAACCCGAGACCTCTGGGATAATGTACCAGTACTATTTCATCTAAGCTATCCAGCCCTTAGATGGTGGCCTTCCCTAATAGTAATAGTCAACTAGTCTTTGGCACACCAGCGCTCTTACCATCTGAGCTATCCAGCCCTTAGATGGTGGCCTTCCCTAATAGTCAACTAGTCTTTGGCACACCAGTGCTCTTCCATCTGAGCTATCCAACCCTTAGATGGTGGCCTTCCCAAATAGTCAACTAGTCTTTGCCGTGGTGGGGGCGCCAGTCAGAAGCAATTCAACCATTAACTGCCGTATATCTCCAGGGATCACACCCCCGCTTTTCATTGCTCTTTTTGTTTTATTATTTGTTCAAAAGTTCCCGGTATGATAAGAGTTTTATGTCAAAGTGTTGAAAACAGCTTACTGACTGAAATCACCACAATACCCCGTACTCTGCCCATCACCAGGACATTGCATTATCAACGTGCAAAGCATAAAATGCCTGAAATGTAGAGCCTCACATGGCATCACCTCAAACTTTCCAGGGGGTTGTGTCAACATGAAACTTTGAACAGCGTCTTCTCAGAAAGCCTTGACTGAATCTTTGCCAGCACCCAATCTGATTCAATAGTTGGTGTCAGGTCAGAATGTGAAGAGTTCTTATGATCATTGCCTTTCTAAAAATCTCTCTTTTGTGAGAATGTGTGGTTCTTTTCAGAACCACTCATACTCACAAAAGAGAGAGTTGTACATGGTGTCACGGCAAACCTATTACTCCTGCTATTCTCACCATGCAAACCTTCAACTCTCACCACTGCCTTTGGTTGTTATCTTTCACTCAGGAGAGCCCAGTAAGGTGGATCATGTCGTCTTTGTCATCCACGGCATTGGCCCGGTGTGTGATCTGCGATTCAGAAGCATTGTAGAATGCGGTAAGATCAGTGCACATTGTAGCATTTAGCCTCACGATACTCTCAACGCCTTGAAGAAAATACTTCATTCAAGAACTATTCTCTTTCAGATAGGACCTCTTTCCACCTTTTCTACAAATTAATGGCAAAAGAATGTCATTCCATATCTGGCAAAGTCTTACCAGTTTTGCTCAGTAGAGTAAAGGATTGCACGCATGGACTATTGAAACCAGTTATTGCATGAGGTCCTTGTTTGGATGCAATCCTTTGATGAAGTGGTTGTTGCTACATAGGTTTATGCCGGCTTCCTAACTGATAAGACTGGAAGGCCTCTCCTTACACCTTTTCAATTCAATTCAATTCCACACAGTTGTGTGTCAGTCATAGGAGGTGCACACCATCTTATTCCTTGTCTGTCTCATCTCATTTGCTTTGTCATACATACATGGTTTATTGAAAAAAGTTCAGATTCCTAATTCATGTATTCATTTAAGTTCTGGTTAGTAACTTGTAGACAGACAAAGACATAATATGATGTAGACGTGAATATAATATGATACAATTATTACACTAGAAAGTAAGAGTCGCGGGTTCGAATCCCGCCTGAGCTGCCTGTATTTTTGTAAGCAGGCAATCGGGCAAAGCACTCAGCACTCAGTGTCTATCACGTCAAGCGGGACAAACCCTCATTGAGTTACATTCTCCTTGACACAAAACATCATGTTATATCTATCATACAATGGCGTACCCACCTCTATGCTTTTTCAAATCCACCACACGACCTCGACCAGCTCAGTGGTCCAGTGGTTAAGATGTCTGCACTAGAAAGCATGACTTGCGGGTTTGAATCTCGTCCGAGCTGCCAGAATTTTTGTCAACAGGCAATCGGGCAAAGCATTGAGCACTCGGTGGTTATTACGTCGAGTAGGGCAAACCTTTTATTGAATTAAAGACAGACAGTGCTGCCCTTAGAAATAATCATATTAAGCGCCTCAAAACTGTTATGTATTATTAATATTATTTTTCATCTTATAGAAATAACATGATGTTTGCGTCAAGGAGAATGTAATTCAATAAGGTTTTGTCATGCTCGACGCAGTACCCGTTGCTATACATTATTTAAATTTCACCACATAACCTCAACCAGCTCAGTGGTCAAGTGATTAAGACGTCCGTACTAGAAAGTAAGAGTCATGGGTTCAAATCCCGCCCGAGCTGCCTGAAATGTGTCTATCAGGCATCTGAGAAAGCGCTGGGCATTCAGTGTTTATCACGTCGAGCAGGGCCAAACCTCATTGAATTAATTGTTCATCTGTCAGGTCGGACTAGTTTTTGCTACCTTTCCACATTCTCAGTTCAGACAGTTCTTCTCAGGCAACGTGTGAACTCTGTGCTTATCATTGCTTGCTTGTCTTCTCTTGATATCAGTGGATGAGTTTCGATCGGTCTCTCTGACTCTGATGCGATCTCACTTCAAACACGCCCAAGAGGACGGAAGGTGTGGCCGCACTGAGTTCCTTCCTGTTTACTGGTACGATGCCTTACATGGCGACGCTACTGGGGTAGACAGGTAAGATCAACACCTAAGATAAGACCTTAACCTAAGCTATAAAGCCACCCAAGGTTAAGGGCTAAAGAAAGATGGAGATAGAGAGGGACTCAGGATGCCCACTGGTTGCTATCAAGGCACCACGCCAGGCATGCTAACAAAATTACAGGGCGTTAACTGCCCAATGGACACTTCCAAAAGTATAACACCCCAATGGTGTCAATCGGATATCAATACAAACGAGTTTCACATGGTAAAAAAAAAATTCAAAAATGGGGAATCAATTCCACAAAATGAAACTGGGTACCCATTATCCTGGTCTGGTTTTGAGTATCCGGTTGGTCTGCTTAGGTCTAGTCTGGCGTTTCTTTCCCATCTGTAAATTCATCAGTCATGTTTCATGCTCATTACATGGTAAGAGCACTGGTACGTTAGTCCAGAGTTCTCGGGTTCAAGTCCCGGTCCAGTCAAAGTTTCCTTTGCCAATTTTTGAATTTGTTTAACTGTTCCCAGTCAGTATTGGCTTTGTTTGTTTGGCTTATTACCCGTGTCGCACTTTGTGTAGTTCCCCTTAAAGCCTCTACACAACATCGGTAAGATCGAAAAACAGAAATGTTCACATATTTACATGAAACTTATACAGTTTGAAGATGGTTATAGTAGAAACCTCTCACTGAAATATTTCTGCCTAAAATGTTGTATTTTGGGAGAAATGAGTAAAAGAAATCGTTTACGTCTCACCGAGATCTAAACTATTTTTTTGAACAGTACGGCGTTGAATGCTGCATTTTCGCGAAACAAATAAAGCGGTTTTCACGATTTTCTCGATACTTGGTTGGCGGATTGAGCTAAAATGTTAACAGGTGTGCTGTTTCATGCATATGTTGGATCAGACAACGTATGAATGCTATTCTTTGACCTCGACCAATGTTGTGTAGGGGCTTTAAAATAAACATTGATTTACCAGTCTGGAAGTCAGTTTTCGTGAAGCAGAATACTTGATCAGACTCACTGAGGTGTGTCTTCCATCACGCTCATCCTTGCCCTTGGTCACTGCCTCCTACCCTCAGACGTCTACGACGGATCACCCTGCCCAGCATCACCCGTCTGCGCCGATTCACCAACGACACTCTGCTAGACATCCTCTTCTACTCCAGTCCCTCATACTCCCAGAAGATTGCTGAGCACGTCTGCTCAGAGATCAACCGTCTCTACGATTTGTTCAAAATGCGCAATCCTGAATTCCAAGGACAAGTCTCGCTGGTTGGACATAGTTTAGGTGAGGACAGAATGTCTTCCCTTTAATTTGGTTAAAGGTTTGGGCATTTCATTTGCCAAGGTCAAAGAATCACTTCCATACTCTGTCAAACTCAACAGATACATAAGATAACACCCCTGCGTAAGTTTCTGCTCAATTCGTCAACTGTGTCACGAGAAAAACCATGGAAAGGCAATTAAATGCTAACTTTTTTTCAAGCAGAGGGCGGTATTTGTAAAATGAACTTTTCAAAATTCAACAAATTTTCTCTTTCTCGAAAATAGCAGATTTTCAAGCGCTAAAATTTCATGTACTTCATAAACTTACGTAGGGGTATTATTTTTTGAATAAGTTGGGTTTGACATATGGAAGCGATTCTTTGACCTTCGCAAATGGTGTACCTTACCTTTTTGCCACTGAGCCTGTTAATTCCATGAAGTTAATACAAGAAATGTTGCAAACTGCTCACTGACTAAAATGACCTGCAATACATCAATCTTAAAAGTTAGAGGGCCTGATGTTTCGACCCAAGCAGGACCTTTCTCAGAGGCAAAGTGACAAGGACATACACAGACAGTCAGTGGAAGGAAAGCCCTGACACACATGACAGAGGAAGGACAAAATGGAAGGGAGTGGGATGCAGATGTACACCAAGGGAGGGGAGATCAAAGGGAAAACAAACAAAAGGGTGGGGAGGAAGTGGGAGATCAAAGGGGAAAGGGACAAAGAAGTGGATTGATTTATGTATTGAGAATTAGGAGGGCCTGACGTTTCGATCCTAGCAGGACATTTCTCAAAGGGAAAGTGACAAGGACATACACAGACAGTCAGGGGAAGGAAAGCCCTGACACACATGACAGAGGAAGGACAACTCCAAAGTTAGAGGGCCTGACATTTCGATCCTAGCAGGACCTTTCAAGGTCCTGCTAGGATCGAAACCTCAGGCTCGCTATCCCCTTCGTGTTCACTATAGATTGAGAATTGATTTGGTGTGATGTGATTTGATTTGATTGCAGGTTCCCTGATTGTCTTTGACTTGCTGTCCCATCAAGGCGATGACAGCCCTGACCTACACATGACTAGCTCCCAGCCACAGACACCTGTCACCCTGGACCAATCCATGGCACTCCCGCCTGACGCCAGCGCGGACAGCCTGGCTGAGGAGGAGACAGAGGAAGAGGTCATGACCCTGGACAGCGCCCTCGCTCAGCTGGGACTGACAGAATTCCTGCCCAAGTTCCAGGAGGAGAGGATCGATATGGAGAGCCTGGTAAAACAGAATTTTGGATTTGGGGAAAAACTCTGACTGGACCGGGATTTGAACCCCAGACCTCTGATTTGGCATACCAGTGGCCTTCCCATTTGAGCTATCCAGCCCTTAGATGGTGTCTTTCCCTACTAGTCAACTAGTCTTTGGCACACCAGTGCTCTTACCATCTGAGCTATCCAGCCCTTAGATGGTGGCCTTCCCTAATAGTCAACTAGTCTTTGGCACACCAGTGCTCTTACCATGTGAGCTATCCAGCCCTTAGATGGTGGCCTTCCCTAATAGTCAACTAGTCTTTGGCACACCAGTGCTCTTACCATGTGAGCTATCCAGCCCTTAGATGGTGGCCTTCCCTAATAGTCAACTAGTCTTTGGCACACCAGTGCTCTTACCATCTGAGCTATCCAGCCCTTAGATGGTGGCCTTCCCTAATAGTCAACTAGTCTTTGGCACACCAGCGCCCTTCCCATCTGAGCTATCCAGCCCTTAGATGGTGGCCTTCCCTAATAGTCAACTAGTCTTTGGCACACCAGCGCCCTTCCCATCTGAGCTATCCAGCCCTTAGATGGTGGCCTTCCCTAATAGTCAACTAGTCTTTGACACACCAGTGCTCTTACCATCTAAACTATCCAGCCCTTAGATGGCGGCCTTCCCTAATAGTCAACTAGTCTTTGGCACACCAGTGCTCTTACCATCTGAGCTATCCAGCCCTTAGATGGCGGCCTTCCCTAATAGTCAACTAGTCTTTGGCACACCAGTGCTCTTACCATCTGAGCTATCCAGCCCTTAGATGGTGGCCTTCCCTAATAGTCAGCTAGTCTTTGGCACACCTGCACTTAGCATTCAGTGTTTATCACGTCGAGCAAGGGCAAAACCTCATTGAATTACAATATTCGAATCTGCCACACGACCTCGACCAGTTCGGTGGTCAACTGGTTAAGATGTCTGCACTAGAAAGCAGGAGTCGCGGGTTCGAATCCCGCCCGAGCTGCCTGAATTGTTTTCATCAGGCATCGGGCAAAGCACTGAGCATACATTGCTAACTACATGGGGATAGGGCATGCCCTGAATGGTTTGCTTCCGCATTGTTTAAACTCGATCGTAATCTACACAGGAAAAGTACACAGTCATCTGCTTATTTGCATATTCACCTGCCCAATCATAGTGCCTTGGCATTTCAACACTATCAAAATCTCCGGTCCAGTTATCTCGAACACCCTTCCACTTTCACTCAGAAGCTCATAGTACCTCACCAACATCTTAGCTTAATTATTTTTCAAAACTGTTGTCGTTTCTCTTTCAATTTGTTGTTGTCATCAGAGGCATAACCCTGAATTCATTGTTGTCTGTCTGTCTTTAGCTTTCCCGTCCTTTTTGTCAAAGCATACTGGACTCAAGCTTAATAGGTCTTGCCTTTCGTCTGTGGCCTTATAGTGTATAAACACGAATCACCTATGCTATGGTCACCTTTGTTTTACTTAATCATCTTAGGTATACTGTGGTTTTTTTTCCCTACATTATAACGCCGTGATGACAAATAAATGTGGAATGGCCTCAAATGTGAAATGGCCTTATAATGTATAAACACGAATCACATATGCTATAGTCACCTTTGTTTTACTTAATCATCTTAGGTATACTGTGTGGGTTTCTTTCCTACATTATAACGCCATGATGACAGATAAATGTGAAATGAATGAATGCCCTCATTGACTTTCTTGTTTGTGTGTCTTGCTCCTCCTCAGCTGATGTGCAGTGACTCTGACTTGAAGGAGATGTGTCTGCCCATGGGACCCAGGAAGAAACTCAGCAGCTTCCTGAGACAACAGGCCACCAAGGAGGTCAGAGGAGATGCAATCACTCTTGTAGTCAAGACCTTTCTGTCCGAGGCAATCCAGACCCAGATCTCAAATAAAAAGGGTCTTGAGATGGTCTTGAGACCAAAACCTGTGGTCATTTCGGCAAACTCATTGTAACTTACAATCAAAAGTTAGAAGGCCTGTTGAAAGGTCCTGCTAGGAAACGTACGTCCCTCTAACTTTTGAGATTTATGTATTGCAGGTCATTTTAGTCAGTGAGCAGTTTGCAACAGTATTATATTAACTTGCAATCAATCGCAAGACAGATGCACAGAAACCATACAGCCTGTCACAGCTGAAGTTGAGTTGCGATGCATCGTAAGGCTTTGTGAAATCCACCCCAGGTCTTCAGACCTTCAACACTAACTATTACTCGGTATGACAGCTCATACAGAGGAGTAGAAAGATTGCTTTACCCCCGGTATATCATGAAAAGACTGTAGGGGCCATACGTCCCCTGAGATTCTGAAAACAATATTTGTTTTTCCAAAGGCAGGTTATATTCACCGGGCAACAGCATTCTTCCCACAATCACTATTCTGCCGGTCCCTCAGTCTGATTGGCCAATTGTCATTACATCATGTTTATGCATGCTCTTTACTCTGATGTTGGCCAATCAGAGTAAAGCGTGTTCATAAATATGCATAAACATCAGCAGGAACGGCCTCCAGGAAGAAAGCCGTTGCCGGTGAATAAACATTCCCATTTCTAAATGTGTGAGGATTCTCAGTTTATCTTCAAGGTAATTTTTTGTCTGTCCATTTTTTTATCTGGATATTAAAGGCCTCTTGTCAAAAAGATCATCGGTTGGGTATCAGATGATTTGACCCGTCCGATGTCGTTTCCACCGGAGAGCCATCGTGAATTTTTCACCCCAGAGTCCAGTACAATCGGCTTTCTACCGGGGGAAATGATCTTTTTGACAAGTGACCTAAGTCACGAGGGTATCTGGGCCTTCAAATGAAGGAATTGAGGGACGATTCTTTGTGTTTTTGACTGCAGGAGAGGAACAGGAAGGTGAAGGAGGCTAAGATCCGGGCAGAGGCAGAGAGGGCGGCTAGAGCAGCCTTGGAGCTGGAGAGACAGTCCTCCACCGCGTCTCAGCTAGAGAACATGTCTTCCCACTCTGTGCACATTGACTATGAACCAGGCACTGAAGGTAAGGGACTGCTCCTCACAGATACAGGCATGTGGGAGGAGAGTGCGATGGAAATCCACTGTGCTTCACTGGACTAATCCCCTCACCAGGATCCCTCTCTACACTACATAAGCCCCACTCCCAGTTAGAATCCAGCAGTCTCCTGAAGACAAACAGAGTACACTGTTTGAAACGTCAAGTTCCTCTGGTTCTTTTCAGAACCACACTTAAACACAAAAGAGAATTTTGCATGTTGTTACGGCAAACCTATTACTCCTTCTGCAAATTCACTGCTCTTCTGATAGGTTTTGACATTCATGGTTCTTCCTCACATCTGTCAGTTCTTGCTCTATAACTAAGGCTGTCTACAAATTTTCTTCACCTTGCGTTTTTTCAGCGCCCATGACTGCCATACGGGTATTTTTTAACAATGCGTCATTTTCAAATCTCGCTAAAACAATTGGAACAATATATTTCTGTGAAATAATCAATAAGGGTGTACTATGGGTACAAGAGAGTAAAACCTGGCACAAGTCAAGAGATTATCCGTTCTAAAAAGGGCCCATTGTGCATCGTCAATAAAGCGTAACAGACTTGTGTGTGCGTGCGTGCGTGTAGGATACCGACAGTCCCTGTTCCCTGACCGAAGACTAGCCTCCACTCCAGGCAGTCAAATCTTCGAGTTGGTTGGCCCCAACCGAGCGTACAGATTGCGGTGAAGAATGTGGGGGGAATTCCACTGCCTGACCCACGACCGTTGGGCTGTGTGGCATGCCAACACACTGTCTCCCATGGCAGCGTGCTATCCCTCAATCATCCACAGTAAAGGTCCCACAATAGCACAATTGTTGCCGCTAATCTTGTAATTCATGAAGCAACTTGCGTCAAAATGGGTCTTTGTCATGATTCATATTGCTTTGTTCTATGGGGTAAGCTGAAAAGGGTCTTTGTTTAAAATGTGGACAATAGTGGTGGCCGGATTCGGAGGGCTGCGTCGCATAGTAAAACAAACGGAGCTCCAACTTTGGAGGTCCCGGCGCGAAGTGGTTAATGAAAAAGGTTTGACTCAATAAATGAGTCAAGCAAGTGATTGGTTGCACGATTGTATTCTCAAGTGAACAATGATTGTAGGTCTGGAGACAGAGATGGATCGGAAGACTGGCAGAAAAAAGAAAGAGAACAAAATCCGCAGTGAGTAGGAGAGCAAGCCTACAATCATTTGGATCTCAATCTCTTCCTTATCCTCTCCAATCTTGCAGGTGTTGGGCAGCCATTAGTCCAATACTCACAGCTAGACTTCAATCCTCAGTGCTTCTTTGCTGTGGGCTCACCGATCGGAATGTTTCTGACGGTGCGAGGAGTGAGCAGGGTAGGAGAGGAGTACAAGCTGCCAACCTGTGATGGCTTCTTCAATATCTTCCATCCAGTAAGCACTTGATTCTAATGATAATAACTAAAGTAATGTGTAGGCATTTTACCAACTGTTTACTGACTAAAATGACCAAAATGCAAGTGTCAATTATGAGGAGGGCCTGACGTTTCCATCCTAGCAGGACCTTGTCTGCCTTTGAGATAGGTGCTGCCTTTGAGATAGGTGCTGCCTTTGAGATAGGTGCTGCCTTTGAGAAAGGTCCTGCCTTCTTTGAGAAAGGTCCTGCCTTTGAGAAAGGTCCTGCCTTTGAGAAAGGTCCTGCCTTTGAGAAAGGTCCTGCCTTTGAGATGGGTACTGCCTTTGAGAAAGGTCCTGTCTTTGAGAAAGGTACTGCCTTTGAGAAAGGTCCTGTCTTTGAGAAAGGTACTGCCTTTGAGAAAGGTCCTGTCTTTGAGAAAGGTCCTGCCTTTGAGATGGGTACTGCCTTTGAGAAAGGTCCTGTCTTTGAGAAAGGTCCTGCCTTTGAGAAAGGTCCTGCCTTTGAGATGGGTACTGCCTTTGAGAAAGGTCCTGCCTTTGAGAAAGGTCCTGCCTTTGAGAAATGTCCTGCCTTTGAGAAAGGTGCTGCCTTTGAGAAAGGTGCTGCCTTTGAGAAAGGTCCTGCCTTTGAGAAAGGTGCTGCCTTTGAGAAAGGTCCTGCCTTTGAGAAAGGTCCTGCCTTTGAGAAAGGTGCTGCCTTTGAGAAAGGTCCTGCCTTTGAGAAAGGTCCTGCCTTTGAGAAAGGTCCTGCCTTTGAGAAAGGTCCTGCCTTTGAGAAAGGTGCTGCCTTTGAGAAAGGTCCTGCCTTTGAGAAAGGTCCTGCCTTTGAGAAAGGTGCTGCCTTTGAGAAAGGTCCTGCCTTTGAGAAAGGTCCTGCCTTTGAGAAAGGTCCTGCCTTTGAGAAAGGTCCTGCCTTTGAGAAAGGTCCTGCCTTTGAGAAAGGTCCTGCCTTTGAGAAAGGTCCTGCCTTTGAGAAAGGTCCTGCCTTTGAGAAAGGTCCTGCCTTTGAGAAAGGTCCTGCCTTTGAGAAAGGTCCTGCCTTTGAGAAAGGTCCTGCCTTTGAGAAAGGTCCTGCCTTTGAGAAAGGTGCTGCCTTTGAGAAAGGTGCTGCCTTTGAGAAAGGTCCTGCCTTTGAGAAAGGTCCTGCCTTTGAGAAAGGTCCTGCCTTTGAGAAAGGTCCTGCCTTTGAGAAAGGTGCTGCCTTTGAGAAAGGTGCTGCCTTTGAGAAAGGTCCTGCCTTTGAGAAAGGTGCTGCCTTTGAGAAAGGTCCTGCCTTTGAGAAAGGTGCTGCCTTTGAGAAAGGTCCTGCCTTTGAGAAAGGTGCTGCCTTTGAGAAAGGTGCTGCCTTTGAGAAAGGTCCTGCCTTTGAGAAAGGTCCTGCCTTTGAGAAAGGTCCTGCCTTTGAGAAAGGTCCTGCCTTTGAGAAAGGTCCTGCCTTTGAGAAAGGTCCTGCCTTTGAGAAAGGTGCTGCCTTTGAGAAAGGTCCTGCCTTTGAGAAAGGTCCTGCCTTTGAGAAAGGTCCTGCCTTTGAGAAAGGTCCTGCCTTTGAGAAAGGTCCTGCCTTTGAGAAAGGTCCTGCCTTTGAGAAAGGTCCTGCCTTTGAAAAAGGTCCTGCCTTTGAGGAAGGTCCTGCCTTTGAGAAAGGTCCTGCCTTTGAGAAATGTCCTGCCGATGAGAAAGGTCCTGCCTTTGAGAAAGGTCCTGCCTTTGAGAAAGGTCCTGCCTTTGAGAAAGGTCCTGCCTTTGAGAAAGGTCCTGCCTTTGAGAAAGGTCCTGCCTTTGAGAAAGGTCCTGCCTTTGAGAAAGGTCCTGTCAAAACGTCAGGCCCTCTACACGTGTGAGAAATGGATGATTCTTGTTGGATTTCAGTATTTCTGTATTGCGTTGATTGAGCTCTGACTTTATCAACTGTATTGCCTGCATTGTTTTCAAGATTCTCTGTCTCTCTCCACAAAGATCACTGATATGATGTGGTTTGTCTATGGTTTAGTTTGACCCTGTGGCCTATAGGATGGAGCCCCTGGTTCATTCAGACATGGCAGACACCAAGCCCTTCTTGATGCCCCATCATAAGGGAAGGAAAAGATTCCATCTTGGTAAGCGTTTCATTTTGTTTCGTTGTGTTTCATTTCATTCCGTTCCGTTTTGTACCGTTTCGTTTAGTTTCGTTTTGTTTCGTTTCGTTTCATTTTGTTTCGTTTCGTTTCGAACCAAATCACAATCAAGTGGCTCGCCTAAATGATGACAACAAAAATATATATCATATAGAATACAAAGCATAATACACGCAAAAGGCCTATAGCAAGTATGCTGATACCATTAGAGGAAATTCACACTTGCAAGTTCAAATTGACTTCAGAGTATAAGAAGGTATTGGCATAAATCACAAATGAAAGAAGATCAAGAGAACAAAAGAGACCCCTTTTTCTGGTCTCAGTCCAGGGCTTGACTGGAAACACAGTGTTCAAATTTTTTGGTAGATAAGACTTTGAAATAACAGGTTTGCATGGTGGAAATACCAAGTGGAAGGTTAGTGGTGACACCATGTAGCACTTCTCTTTTGAGAAGGAGTGTGGCTCTGTAAAGAGCCGGTAACGCAATGCCTCAGGTAGTGCGTAGTCTGCCCGTTGTCAACCCGTAGTCTCCTGATGGAGAGCCCGTCGCATAGTAAAACCAGAGCGGGCCCCTAATAGGGTCTCCCCGGCGGTTGAAGTCCTTCAGCAGTTTTGCAGCCTGTTTGCATGGCGTGATCTCATCCAGCGATTACCTCTGGGATCCCTGGATCACACAAAGACAAGTGCCGTCACTCCCAACTCCTCCCTCTTCCCTTTGGCAGAGATACGAGAGAGCCTGACAGCCTTTGGCACGGACCTGAAGCGCAGCCTGATCGACTCCATGAAGAAGACGTGGAAGTCCATCCACGAGTTTGCCCTGGCTCACCGGGGAGGGGCGGAGGAGGTGCCCGCCGTCACCTCGGAGGAGATGGAGGCCGTGGCTGAGAAGCTGAGCATGGAAGAGATGAGCAGACAGCAGTCCGAGAGGGAGGCACTGCAGTCCAGGGAACAAGGTCAGTCACAAGGAGGATGCGTGTCTTGGAAGACAGAAGAGACCAGACCATTCACCACTTCGCACTGGGCCACTTTTTAGTGCCAATGATTGCCACATTGGAGTTTTGAATTTTCAAAACTCACTAAATAATCAGGAAGAAGAAATACCTGAGAAATAAATCAATGAGTGCACTGAGTGTACAGGCGAGTCCAACCTGGCACAGTGAGACGTCTGTGTGGCTTTTGTCATGCTACATATTGTTTTGTGGTCGGCTGACAAGAGTCTTGGTTTAAAACTTGGACAATGGTGATGCCCGGATTCGGAGGGCCTGGCACATAGCATGGCAAATTTGGAGGGCCCGGCTTTTAGTGGTATAAGATAGGAAACTAGATAAGACTTGAAGGTTTAGACTTCATCGCAGTGAACTCTTAACCCTTGACCTGATTGCAAACCTTTGACCCGATTGCAAACCTTTGATCCAATTGCAAACCTTTGACCCGATTGCAAACCGTTGACCCGATTGCTGACCTTTCACCGATTGCAAACCTTTGACCTGATTGCAAACCTTTGACCTGATTGCAAACCTTTGACCAGACTGCAAACCGTTGACCCGATTGCAAACCTTTGACCAGATTGCAAACCTTTGACCTGATTGCAAACCTTTGACCTGATTGCAAACCTTTGACCTGATTGCAAACCTTTGACCAGATTGCAAACCGTTGACCCGATTGAAAACCTTTGACCCCATTGCTAACCGTTGACCTGATTGCAAACCTTTTGACCTAATTGCAGACCTTTGACCAATTGCAAACCGTTGACCTGATTGCTAACCGTTAACCCGATTGCAAACCTTTGACCCGATTGCAAACCTTTGACCCGATTGCAAACCTTTGACTCGATTGCAAACCTTTGACCCGATTGCAAACTTTTGACCCGATTGCAAACCTTTGACCCGATTGCAAACCTTTTACCTGATGATGTGAATGCAATGCACTTACAACCATTGACTTAACGGCAATAAGTACAACCTTTGACCTGGTGGCAGTGAGTTCATAACCTTTGACACGATGTAAGCAATGCACTGAGTGGATCTCATCCCTCTTGCCTACTGCAGCCCTGTCCTGTGATTATGAGCTGAAGCTAGGTCAGCTGAACGGAGGTCGTCGGATAGACTACGTGCTCCAAGAAGCTCCTCTAGAAAGCTTCAATGAGTACCTCTTTGCCCTCGGTAGTCACACGTGTTACTGGTACGTATGGACCTCACTGTCTTCACCTTACATTCATATGGGACGGCTTTGCTGTCTGTCCTTGAATAGTCAAACAAACAAAGGAAAAGCTGACTGGGAACATTTGAAAACAATTGAAAAATTGGCAAAGAAAACTTTGACTGAACCGGACTGCCCTCTGCCCTCTGCCCTCTGCCCTCTGCCCTCTGCCCTCTCATCTGCTCTCTCATCAAGCTAGCTCAGATGGGAGAGCGCTAGTACATCATTAATCCAGAGGTCTCTGGTTCAAGTGTTAGTCCAGTGCTTGGTATTTACAATGACTTCTACCATTGTTTGTTCATGTTGCAGGGATTCTGAGGACACAGTGCTGCTGATTTTGAAAGAAGTCTACGCTTCTCTGGGTGTGTTCCCATTGGTGCATGGGCCCAAGCAGGACTCCACCCCTGCCACACCCTTACGCCCCTAGGCGCACCCCTTCCCTCTCCCACCAAGGTGTAGCTGATACAGGGCAAGGGGCGTGATTGCCAGTAGTCACGCCCCTTCATCAATCCAATCATCTGTAAACTATCATCTCCAGTATATCCTTTTGTACCCAATGATTCCACTTTCTTTGGGTTATTCTTTTCTTAAAGGCCCAGTACAACATTGGGAAGATTGGAAAAAATCGATGTTTACAGATTTCCTTCTAATTTACACAGTTTGTCGATGGTCATGATAGAATCCTCATGTTGAAATCTTACGGTCTGGGATGCTGTACTTCTCGAGAAATCTTGACTCAAACATTAAGAAATAGTTTATTACTCGCGAATAATAAACTATTTCTTATACTACAGAACGGTGCGAAAACTGTGACATTATTTTGCCTGTTTCTACTTTCTCAGATTACCATTTGAACTAAAACCTTCGTAGGATTTCTTGTTTGGAATGTTTAATGGTTTAACACACAAACTGTGGCAATCTTTTGACCTTTACCGAAGTGGTATAGGGCCTTTAAAGATATTCTTCGAAGAACCCCTAATAGTTATATTTTTTTCTCATATAAACCAAGATCCTATTACTTGGAGGTGCACCAACTACTCCTACTGCTTGCAATACAATCTCTGTCTAACTGGAGACAGATGTGCAAATATAGTGTGTCCCAATATAGTGACACTTGTAGACTAGAGAGGTAATTAATGTGGAAATGATGGCATGGAGGGATGGCGGTTGACAGAACGATGAACTTAATCACGACGGGCAGAGTACACTCTACCCGAAACGTTGAGTTACTGCAGCCGATTTCAAGAAAGTTACACAACGTACAAATGTTGCGTAAGTCTTGGCCACAATGGCTCTTTTGTGCACTATTTAGAAAAGGCAGCAAAATGTTGCGTAAGTTACGCAACAAAATGTTGCGTACGCAACATTTGAAGTTTCGTGAAATTGGCTGCTGGCTCTTTTCAGAGCCATACTCCTTCTCCTAATCGCCATGGATTTGCTGAGCATCTACATGTAGGAGTAAATCCGTGGTTGGATCCGGTGCAAGGCCTAATTTCAAAGAG
Organism: Luidia sarsii; assembly: GCA_949987565.1. NCBI lineage: Eukaryota > Metazoa > Echinodermata > Asteroidea > Paxillosida > Luidiidae > Luidia > Luidia sarsii. Next base: position 20,166,971 of record OX465109.1, on the reverse strand, counting down.
CGTGAAAATCTGCTAAGCAAGAAAAGTCTTCCTCATGTAAACAGGATTACAAGTTCCCCTCAAATGTGATGTCCATTGCTTTTGACTTGTATTCCACTCTTCTTTACTTAGCATGAAAACAAAAGTGAAGTTTGGGTTGGCAAGGGGATCCTGTGGCTCGTGAGTTTTTGCGCTTAAGCACATTTTGGGGCTTAAGCGGCTCTATGAAATGGGCTCCAGGTGCTTTATAAACTCGTTCAATTGAGCTTCATTTGGTTTGGAACTGCACAACTCATTTCTTCCTCTGAGCGATTCTCACTGCGGCAATGTTAATGGGTGCATATTGATGTGGTACCCGCTGCTATACGAATCAAACCTACCGCACAACCTCGACCAGCTCGGTGGTCAAGTGGTTAAGATGTCTGCACTGGAAAGCGGGAGTCGCGGGTTCGAATCCCGCCCGAGCTGCCTGAAATTGTTTTCCTCAGGTATCGGGCAAAGCACTGAGCACTCAGTGTTTATCACGTCGAGCAGGGCAAATCCTCATTGAATTACACATTGATGCTCATCAAATAACCACCAAATTATTTTATGCTTTTCAGCGAGAAACTATTTAAGGTGTATATTGCCAAAATAATAATGATATCTTATTCCTTAATGCCAGTTACCTACACAATAATGTCAAGATCACAAAATTCTTCACAAATATACCTTAAACATGACTTGTTTTGGATTTGTTTTCGTCAAAAGACAGCATAACAATTTCTTAATTTTAGGGATGTTATTTTTTTTTATTTGAATTTTAGGTAATCTCATTGATGAGCAACAAGTCACCGGTGAAGCATGTCATTGCTTGTCTGGTTAAGGGTTGTCCTGCAAGCAAAAGGCAAAACACGCATTGCTAATATTTGATCTTTACCAATATTGTGCAGAGCGTTTGTGGTTCATGTTTGAGTTCAATAAGGGTTTGTTCTTGAAGAAGGCATTCCTTCTGAGGTTGCCACTTTAAGACTGTCTAGATGTGTGTCAATTTATGTGTACTTGCCCAGTGTAACGGACATAGCAAGTACCTCGGGCTTGTCTGTACTTCAAGAAACCAAATTATGTGGAAGAACAGCAGATACGCCGTATGTAGGTTAATTGACAGGTGTACTCAAACCAAATAGGTGCCCCAGACAAGAACAGGTTATGAAACTTGGCACGAAAGGGCTTATTTTATAGAATAATTTTAAGAAGTGGTCAGGGAAGTTAGATCGATCTGTTATGACGCTAGTCTCCGGTCCAGTTGCATATTGTGACAACACGGACGGAGACTAGGGCACTGGCGATGGAATTGATTGACAAAACACGGGTCGATTTTTTCCCGCCCGTCAGGGGAAAATAGTAGAAACTTGACAAAAATTGACCCCAGAAGAATCCATATTGACTTCTTGCCTGAACTGTGCCGTCGAGAAAATTATGAATGTATTAAAGATATTACATGTATTTCACGGAAATATATACTGATATAATGTGGATCGGTTAGTAGATGATATGTCGTAATACTTGTGTACTTCCTTTAAAAATTAATTGACTTAGTTAATCAATGCAGATTTTCATCGATTTGATCGACCTATTGCTATTGTTGTTTCGATTGATCTAGAGTCACCTTTTTTTGCGGAGTAGTTTGGTTATACGGACCCGATATAGGTTTGCGGACATTGCTTTCGCTTTGTTTTACGATAAATTATGAAACTAAAAAAAAAATATTAAAGTTTATTTTGTTGTTCATATAATATGTACTTTGTTTCATTTTATTTAGCTGTGATTATATGTGTTTAGGCCTACCGCTGTATTTGTCCGATTGTCCGTGTATTTAGGCTACGAGGGTAGAATGTGAACAGAGAGAGTACAAAATAAATATCCACGGATCTAAAGGTTTTCCCGACATGTTTGAAATTGCAAACTCGTACTTTATTGATTTGATGAGATTTAAAGCTATCCCGGGAGAAAGTATACATTTTATTCTTGTGACGACGGACAGAGCATAGTTTCGGAAATTTGTTTTTCTTCAGAATTCATGACTTCACCTCAAACTTGTCCGAACTCGTATTCTATTCCTTTACCCGTACTGCTGGTTTTAACCAAAAGTATGCAAATTTAAAGCAGGACCTTTCTCAAAGGCTAGCCTGAGTATGAGCCTGTTAACGGGACTCCGAAGCCCTTCTCGAAAACCCGGCTTTATCTCCGGATTTGTCTTTCTTTCTTTCGTCCGTTTTAAAGTACAAGGTGTGAAAACGGGAGGCTGTTAGCTTCTTTTTTTAATGTCTTACTGCGTATTTTAAAAAAGAATCCAAAGCTTCAATTTCAACGAAGAATTCACAACCAGTGATTTCAACCTTTGGGGATAACGAACGGAGACGAAGCCGGAGCCGAAGACTAAGCTTATCGCACGGCATTCTGGGTATTTCCACTGCGCTTGCGCACTGCCAATGTTTTTCGGTGGGAGGCGTCCTGTAAAACGTGGTTTGGAACTTCTTGGAGACAAAACTCGACAATTTCGACGAATTTGCGCCAACTGAACTTGCCCGTGTTTCTCAAGATAACCTCTGGACGCTGGCGTGACCCGGAGAGTCGTCATTTCGGTCTGCAAAGGAGCTTTTGCCTCCAAAATATCCTCCCAGCAAGAAGCAGACGGTCACCGTTTTTCTGGGGAAAGTTTCACACGTGACAATTACAAACATGGCGTAGGCCTAGACTGCAACACGTGGAAACAACCGTGACTGGACTTGGAGAATTTCTGCTTATTTTGGATCCAACTTGGCTGGGTAAGTTCCCTTAATTTCAAGCTTTTAACACCCCTCACTTTCCTGAATATTTTCCAGGGAATTGTACCCAATATATTGGGGATAAATAGTGATTTCCTTTCGCTAGTTTTGGCCGTTTTGCTTGGAGTCGGCGTAACGTGATGAAGTTTCTAAGTTCTGACGTCGGACCTAATTCAAGGCCTAGCCTTGGCCTAAAAAACACATTCTGTTCGTGTTCATACTTGCATTTTATCACCGAAAGTCGAACTTTCCACAGGCACACAATCCTAAGAATTACCCCCTTTAACTACTTTGGGAAGAATTAGGACAGCGAAGTTAAAGATGTTCATTTTGGAATTTAACACGTGGCAATAGCCAGACGGGTTTGCTTCGTAAATTCCTACGTTATAAACATACGTGTATGCATACAGTCACGTAGTACGTTCTTGTTTACGTAGAATAGGTGATTGTACAAACGTATTCACAATTTCACATGGCCTAATTCTCACTAACACAGGTCTGATTATAGCCTGGCTATGGATTCCCGATCCTAGCAACCCCAATCCCCACGAGACCAAATCCCCATGAAACATGCAGCACACGATAGCAATGAATGTACGCCGTGCTAGTCCAACGGTCCGTGTGAATGTCAGCGTGCGCTGGCGGCTACGGTCGTGGGCACCAACGCGTCGATGTACGGCCAAGTGCCCCTTGAGCGCGCGCTGCGCTTTGCCGCGAGAGCTGTCTCGTACAGTCGTACAGTGCATAGAACATGACGTGTGGTTATGTTCTCATACACGCATAAATGTTATGTCAACATGAAAAGCTGGGTCGGCATGCTCTGCAGTGGTTTATGTATTCTGGCATCGAGTTTTGGGGAGCAATAGACTAGCTTTTGCCTATTGTCGGTTACCTTATATGAGTATACATTACATACTGTACATGTACTTTGTACATGTACATATACATGTACATGTACATATACATGTACGTGTACGTGTACGTGTACGTGTACATGTACTACGTGTTCGTGTACATGTACATGTACATGTACGTGTACGTGTACGTGTACATGTACAATGTACATGTACTCGTACAGTACACGTACAGTATACTGTACGTGTACATGTACGTGTACATGTACATGTGAAGCACATGTCTGTACATGTACGCGTACGTGCACATGTACGTGTACATGTACACGTACAGTACATGTACAGTATACGTGTACATGTACATGTACATGTGCAGCACATGTCTGTACATGTACATGTACATGTACATGTATCATGTACTGTACATACACAATGAACCTAGTGCATTATGAGGACACGCACATGTGCATGTACATGTGCTGTACTGTACATGTACTCTACAATGTACAGTACAGTGTACATGTACATGTACATGTACATGTACATTACTTCATACAATGTACAGTACAGTACATGTACAGTACATGTACATGTACATGTACGTACTTGTACTGTACTGTACATGTACCCGTGCACGTCCATGGACACGCATTTTAAGCACTGGATTGGGGGCATTCCGGCGCTACCGCGAAGCGAACATTTCTAAAGGGTCTGGGTTTTGTTCTGCTTTTTTTTGTGGGGGGGGGGGGTTCAGTCGCTGCAGCGTATGGTCTCTGCTTTTTTTCGGATTTGTGGGGTTTGTTTGCTTTTCCGCCGCTACAGTGTATCGGAAACGGTCTAATTGTTTCGTTCGGGTTTGTTTTGCTTTTCTGCCCCTACAGCGGAAATAGATGAAGACTGACTTCAACAATTTGCCACATAAATTGAAAGATAATACCTTTGAATTTTGATTGGCGTGAAACTTGCTGAGTGGGTCAGACATGCACCCTCCATGAAACAAAAGATGAAACAAAAAGATGACGTCGTCATGATGACGTCATCATTGCATCTTTAACGATTTTGTGATGGATTCGATTTCATGTTATTGCCAATTTTGACTTGTTATAGATGAAAATTAACATGACGTCATGATGACGTATTTTTAAAATTTATTTTTTTCATTTTCAAATCTCCTTAGCCGTATATCTTGAGGACAAAGGTGGATACTAGATTAAACGTTCCTTTTATGATATAATGGATGAAGACTGACTTAACAGTTTCCCACAAATTTAGAAAAAAGGTGACGTTATCATGACGTCATTTTAAAACAATTTTCATTGCACCGATTAATATACAACCTTTGATTGGCATAAGACTTGAGTGCGTCAGGCATGCACCCTCCATGATAAAAAAAAATAGGTGGCGTCATGATGACGTCAGTGTTTTTAATGATTTTTTGAAAGGATATGATCAGATCAACCTCATATTTCCCAGAAATATCAAACGACTTGAAATTAAGCAAATCTTGCCATGATGACGTCAGTGGGCCTACTGATCACGTGACATAAGCTTAAAGGTCCATTTTATTTGATATCAGATACGAGAAATGTCCGATTGGGGTCAATGTTGGCATACATTTAAACCAGGACGTGTTTAAGATAATAATTAAGAAGACGTCATGATGACGTCATTTTAAGATAAAATTAAGATGACCATTTTTTGTAAATTAATGATTTTTTTTTATTTTTGGTTCAATTTTCGAGTTTCGTAAGCGTATTATGGATAGACTTCTTTTTGTAATGGATACAAACTGACTTCACAACAATTTGCCCCATAATTGTAGAAAAATGTGACGTATCAGGACGTCATTTCAGGGCATTTTTATAACACCTATTTATACAACATTTGCCATGGAACTTGTCGAGTGCGTCAGACATGAACCTCGATGATAATAAACTAATGTGACGTCACGATGGCGTCATCATTGTATATTTAATGGATTTTTGAATAGAAATGATTTTTATGTAAGGCAAAAGAAAATAGTCGTGTTTTCTATTACATGGCATCTGAAAATAGGTAGGTAGGAAGGAAAGTAGGTAGGAATTTATGTTTGGTTGTTGTGCCGAGTCATTTACTGGCTAAGTGATATACTTGGACAGCCAACATAAACATGATCTACATGGATGCTGGTTTGGGTGATTTAAATCACGTTGATTTAAATAACTGGTTGCGCCGTCAAAATAGGGTCGCGCCGACGAGCTCTCAAAATTAATAATTCTGAAATTTGTATCCTTGTTTGAAATACAAGTAGGCCCCTACATTCCACTTCAAATACTAACTACCGGTAATACTCTTCTAGAAAAGAGGAGAGAAAGCGGAAGATTCATGTGTTCTGTTCTAAAACAGACACTCAACTCATCCTCTAGTTTTCCCCACCGCAAAGAATATTGGTCGGAGCGTGCGTAACGTTGGGTCAGATAACATACGGATGAATAGCTGTACTGTACATGAATGTTGCAAACTCCTTACTAACTTGTGACCAAAATGCAAATCTCAGAAATATAGAGGGCCTGACGTTTCGGTCCTAGCAGGACCTGTGCAGGAGCCTTGAAGACAGGCCCACCTGTAGGATCCCAATGTTTTACAGATCTTTCAAGTCTAGTACGTCATTCCGATCCACACTCCGACGCTGAAGTCGCTAGACTCGGTCCACGGTCTGGTGGATATTTCGAGCCCTGCCTGCACGTCAGGGCGGTCAGCCCCATACATTTTTCAGAAAGATTACTCTCATATTTCATAAATTTCTTTCTTTCAGAGCACAAATTGTTAGGGAGAAAGTTTTATAAATCCTGATTTGATTTTTTCTTTGCTTTTTTGTCAATTAATTGCGGCCTTTGAGAAAGGTCCTGCAAGGATCGAAAAGTCAAGCCCTCTAAATTTGTGAGATTCAGATTTTTTGTCATTTTGCAATTTTTGTGTGTAGTACTTTAACTTTCATTTTCGTTTCAATTACCCTATGAATATGAATGACTGCCCGTGAGTCTAAATGTATTGTCGCTTTATACACGTGAATGCATTCGGATAAACTCAAAATAAAAAAGAAACTGTCAGAATCAGTATCATTTTCGGCAGGGAAATAAATTTGCCGCCATTTAATAAACATATTCCTCAATCTCTCTTCGAAGTAAAAGTACAAAATACAGGAAACCAATCTGCAGGATCACTTGGCAAGATACGAAAGGCTACTCAGAATAGTTGAAATAACAGCTTCATGTATGCATCATTCAGTATTTATACAAAGGTGCGGTACTAATTTATTAATTTATTTTAATTCATTAGATAAAGTTGGCTCATCTATCAATCGGCTTTGAATACATTAGTCCCTTCCGTTTCAACCAGTTAAAACCATTTTTACATTTACGTTTGGAGTTTGTTTCAATTATCTTCAAATCATATGAGTGCTGTGGACCTTTGGTTTGAATTCATTAAAATCATGTCGTTATTCAATTACTCATTAAAACTTGTCATTGAACTATCATCTGACGACCAACCTTTGCCCGAAAATGGTTATATGTAGGCCTATTAAATTTTCCCCCAGAACGTGCGGTCGTTTAAAAATATGTTTCTAAGATCCCCGTCTGACAAAAACAAAAATGTTATCCAAAAATATATATGGGGCCTATAGAGTTTAGAGCACATAGTTTCCTGATTGATAGGTTACTCAAAACCCCATGGATTTGCTAAGAATAATAACGAGTTTATAATCAGTTGATGTTTGAACTCATTGAACCAGTAATGTTACATTTTAGGAGGTCCTTCATGAACACAACCACATTGTAAAACCGGGAAGTGAAAAACCAAGGGATGCTCTAAAAACATTTCACTTTTAAGGTGACGACAGTTGTTTCTCCATCCTTTGGGGGAAACAAATAAAAATAAAACAAGTGAAATTGCTGACAAACAATATTGCAATACGCTTACAGCCTAACAGTAGCAGAAACCTTGGAAGATGTTTGGCTACATGTAGAAACAGCCTGCCATCCTACCGATCGACTTTGCAAAATGTACTCAGGAGTAACACACAATACAATAGTTTTTTCTCACGTTGATACAAACCCACTAAATGCTTACTACAGAGGTATATCTTCACAGCAAAGTGCTTTGTCCTAAATCAAAAAATAACAATGATAAACAATCTATTATAAACATATGAACAATACCGTTTTAAATGTTACTCAACCATACATAAATCTAAAACTTTTCTTTTAATAACACAAACAATAATCACAGTCATAGATCCGTCTATAAGACAATAACTTGTCAACCAGTAACATGGTGACATAAATAGAAACCGTATAGCGTTTTATATACAAAATACTTCAAAAAATGGAAGGTTATTCCAAGCATCATACAACATCAAATAATCCGAGGGGTAACAATTACATGTGAATATAGTCTTGCATATTAGGAGATTCCTTTTTTTGCTTTTCCCTCACGAAAAAATCATTCTGACATACTGTCACAGTGCAATGAATATTGGCCAAACCTTGCTCAACGTAGATTCAATAACTGCATAAATTGTTTGAACATAGCAAAGAAAATCCAACTGGACTTGGACCCAAGACCTCAGACTGAACGTAACAGAACCCCAAGTTAAATTTTCTTGCCGATTTGTTTTCAAATTGACTACAGCAATATGCAAACATGTTGCAAACTGCTTACGGACTAAAATGACCACAACGCGAATATCAAAAATTAGGAGGGCCTGACGTTTCGATCCTAGCAGGACCTTTCTGCCTTTGAGAAAGCTCCTCCTATATAGGATCGAAACGTCAGGCCCTCCTAATTTTTGACATTTTAAGAATTCCAAGTCACTTTTCCTTATCTTTATTTACTTGAAAACTGTGTTAATTGAAAACTGGCTAAATCTGATAAGGAACTACCACGTGGTGAGCAAGAGCTTCCTAATAGTGGGCAGTATCCATCTCCATATTGGTCAATACTTACGGAGTAACATACAAGCTTAACATGGTGCTTGAACCAGCGTTCGGCAAGGTTTGGCCGACATTTATACATTGCACGTAGCAGCATTCATTCCCCAACGAAACGCTCTAAAACTGACCCGTTTTGCTTTGACATTAGAAATATACAGGGTCAAGGAATATTTGGTAAATATTTGTCAAACATGGCGTCATCTCATTAACGGTTTTGATCCATGTTAAGATAGGCATCTCACAACCAAAGCTAAACTATGTACACAAAACATGTACATTTAGTGACTGTACATTGTCATCGAACTAATTAGTACCAACACTAAATCACAGCTCTGAATAAACAACACTTTACTGATTAATTTAATCATTTATTAACTATAAAAATCAGTGGCAACTTCGCTTTATATATTCAAAATCAAATAAAAAATGGTCTTAAATACCTTCATAACCCACCTTTTGAATCCCAACTGAAGAATGCATTTCGTTTAAGTTGAATTATTTTTAATGAACTCAGATTATTTAGAGGACAGTATGGAATTTTCAAGTGTACAGTTAAATATACAAGCTTCGATCATCCTATTACAGGCAATATTTAGTAGGCTTGACGTAATGATCCTATCATCCAAGATGATAGAAAGACATGGAAGGTGAGGGCGCCCTTCACAGGTGACGTCACATGCTCAATAGGCCTATCTGTATACATTACACGAACTAAAGGTGTATTGAGATTGGCCCATTACAAGTTAACGATGTGACATTTTAAAATTCTTTGACACTTCCAGGCTAAGGCAAATGAGTAGCCGTAGGCAACATGTCATTAAATACAATCACTCTCTTGGCTGGAAATGCTTCATTTGTTGAAATAAACCTCTGGAAAATTAGTGGACAAATTTGGTGCAATTGAAAAACCTGGTTCTGGGACGATCACGTGACTAGGACCGTTCGGGGTTGCGAGTTGGGTAGAGATACTTTGACGGGCGGTTGAATTTTGGCGCTCTTTGGGGCAGATTCGCCGTTGCATGGTTGCGATGACGTCATCCGTACGTCACTACACGTCCTCTTATTGCTTGACAGGGGTTCGCAAATTCGGTACAGGAGAGGCAAAGGTCCCAACTAAAAATGAATGATATCAATAAATTAAAGAATTTTACTCTTAACTTAATAATATAATGTAAAGAATTGTTATCCCAATGTTGACATCGCGTCGTCCTCAAACGGAGTCCCCAAATTGTATACATTCTTGAAAACTTTCAATTCCATTCATTTAAAATCGTGTATGTGATCATTTTGTTTTCTATTTACCCGTTTCCATGAGTAGATGTACGCTATGTCCATCAATGAATAGTCTTCTCGCAGAACTTCATCTCTGCTCTCACGATGTACAACGTCAATCTTAAATGCAAACCAAATCATAAAAACCAAACTAACACCAAATAAATACAAAAGTCAACATTTGAGACTTTTCGACATATCCATCCTTCCGGGATTTCCTCAAAGGTCCCCTGACCCTTTAAGATTTAAAAACCGAATCAAATATCAATCAAACTAAACAAAATCAAATCATTTCCTCCTATACTTGACTACTCCTTTCTTTCATCTCGCTGTAAAAGTTAAAATTTCTGGTCGATGCCCTTTTTGTTATTGCTTTGTTTTATATGTGGTGCGTTTAATTAATTAATAAAAAAGTGATACTACAATGTATATGTAAAGGCAAAGAAAGTTGGGAAGGCCGTCATCTAAGGGCCGGATAGCTCAGATGACAAAACCAGAGGTCTCTGGTTCAAAACCCTGCTGCAAAGTGTCTATCTTTCATTGTTTTATTTATTTTGATTGTTAATAGCAAATGCGCACGGCCAACTCCGTTCTTGCTGGGTGACGTATTCAGTCGTGAGCCCCAAAGGACGGGTGGAGTGACCTCCGACCTTTAACTCTACAAGAGGAAACAAGATATCTATCTTAGCACTTTACTCTTGTCCTGATTGAATAGAGTTGCTTTGTCGCCATGGTTATCAATGTAAAAAAAAAAACCTCACATCTGTCCCCAAAACACACTGCCAGTGTTGCTTCAAGTAAGACTATTTTTTATTGACCATTAAATAAATCATAGAAAAATCATCGTGGCTTTATTTACCAAAAGTTATCTACCTTTGTTTTCTTCGTTTTAGTTGTAAATAGCAAATGCTCAATACAAGGTTCGGTTCTTGAAAGGGGGGACGTATTAAGTCGTGAACCCCAAACACGACGGGCGGATCTCTCACATCCAACCCTTAAACTACTCTCAAGAGGAACCTACTATGTTAAGGGTGCGGTTCGGTTATATACCCACTCCAATTGAGTGTTCTTCTAGCCATGGTTATCAAAATGTGATCGTACAAAATAGCATATCTGTCCCTAAAATATCTGTCCCCACTCTGCCGATGATGCCTGAAGTAAGATTGTATTTTGCATTGACCATTTACCCCTGAAAATCCTCATTTTAACTATCCCCATGGTTTATAACGATCATGATTATAAATTATTTAAGACATCGCCACGTTTAAAATGTATGCTAATGAGTGCGCAGTATACCAAACTAATCGGCACATCGTGCGCATGCACGGACAGCGCACACAAATTCATTAGTAGACCGATTGCGCGACCACTGTTTACATGCCATCACGTGACTTATAAATATAATGGGTATTTTTTCATCTCATTTGGCACAGAGCAGTAATGGAAAAATACAGAGAAGAATGTGGACAATATGAAAGTCTTCTTTGCTCGTTTCCACTCCTGTTCTGCACCAAATGAGATGCAAAAATACCCACTGTAAGTCACGTGATGGAATGTAAACATTGGTCGTGCAATCGGTCTACTGTCCCTACTGTTTTCTTTGCCATTTTGTTCATTCAGCAATCAATATGACGAGCATACAGTCTGATGAGCAGATAAAAAGACATAATATATATTTGAATGTACCTTGTAAGCCTGTGGTAAGCCGAACTTGTTTCGTATGAACTTTTTCAGGTGGCTTACTTGGACTGCGGCTGGACATCGTAGATACCGGGCGTCTATATCCTGGAGGTAAGGACAGCACATTGAATCTCAATATGGCGACATCGTAATGCCATGCACGAGGCACTTAGCCAGTGCGCATGCGCTAACCCAGTGCGCATGCGCTTTACCCCGCGCTCGCGCGCGCGTCGTCGGCGCTCAACTCGCGCGTCTCAAATGTTTATCGACTTGAAGTGGGACTGGCGCGCGCGGTAAAGGGCAGACTGAGGTGAAATTAAATTGTTGCTTTCAGTCGACGCGACCGAACCGCTGCGCTGATTTTGTTTGCAAACCTTTACCGTAAAAGCATTAAATCTGTTAGCAGAGCCCCATTCCCGGAGCCAAATATACACTGTATAGTGCAATCAACGCCCACGTGTTGACATCAAACGTGTTGGTGTGTGAGTACGTTTTAGGCCTACGTTTTGACGTCATACGGACGGGCACCATGGCAACAAAGTAATTTTCCTTAGTACATGAGTGAAGTAGCAGACTAAAAACCGTTGTAATGCTTAGATCGTTTCAACTATGACACTCTGGAAGTAAAATGGCCCCCTTTTTCAGCGAGCAATGCCGGTATGAGTTACCAGACTAGCCCCCATACGGAAGTTTGCCTGTAAGCTCAGAGGAAAGACTTTGTGATCGGGCAGCTCAACTGCCCGTCCAAATTGCATTCACTCAGAAAATTCAATATCCTCACCGGACGGCAACCTCACCCGAATGTGTTATTGCCAAGATCGAGGGGAGACAAATAAGAAACAGCAAAGAGAGAGAGAGAGAGAGAGGGGGGGGGCATAGAAATGTTGCCAAGGACTTTCTGTGTCTAGAAGGACTGAAGCATAGGACGTTTTTATTTCAAGATGCAGGGTATGCCAACTTGCCTTTTTGTCTGAGATGGCGTTGCCGTTAATATCAGTCCCCGTCCGACTGTTGGTTTCTTCGGCACCGTTCGATTGTCGTTTGTTGGCCGCTGTTGCCGGACGAGGCTGGCAATACTCGAGTAGTAACGTGACCATTTCATCGTGCGTGTAGATGATGATGGAGTCGTCGCATATCTTCGTCGGGTCTCCCACGTCCTCGGCGCTCGTTGACTCTCCATTCTCTGCGTCAATTATAACCACGATAGGGGTTTTGTTCACATGACGTCACTTGACCGCCAGGGGCTAATTAAGTCTACATGAGCGTGTCTATGCATGAGCGTTCAAATACGCGGACGCGCATGCAAATATTGAATCTGAGTATTTCCATTGGACATTTGATGTCTCCAAGGCGCGCGCGTTCCGCGTATATCGTGAATTGAACGCTGACCGGCAAAAAGCACGTGACTGAAAAACCTCTATATCCTATGTATTTTGAATAGTGGATTTGCATAATTGGCCGTATAAAGGGATTGGCAGCTGGGTACGAACACGCCTCGTGCCGATTTCCAGGGTGTGGGTGGGCGGTGTTTCTGGAGTGATTGAATGGGGTACCCCAATCCAGCCATGCTTGCCGTCTATCTCCACGACTACCAGCACCTTCACCAGATTGAGGATATGACCACTAATCTGCAATCGATCTGATATTATCCCTTGACGTTCCTGATTCTAATTCCAAGCATTCAAGAAGATCTGTTGCCGAGAAGGTCCGGCATGGATCGATGCTCGGTCCGCTTACGCTTTGATAATATCTACTCAAAGAGACTTCTTGCCTGTGCGCTAATCGTCGTCAGACAAGCTGAGTAAAACCATCAAGACCATTAATTAAGGATTGTTAATTCTAAACTGATTTCCATGGTTCACAGTATTTGATTATTTTCCATCAGTTAATGAAGACTGTGACCCAAAAAAATGTGCTTACTGGGCTAACCGACATTGCAAGGAGTTTTGAGTACGGTATACCGCCTAGCTATACATGTACTGTATTGACTTAGCCCATTAATAATATGCCTGATGTTACACGATCACTTAGAGACGGTTTGCTCCAACAAATTACCAAATCGAATTAGTTGTTCGTCTTGATAGCTACAATCGTGGCATGCATTTTACTTGGCACGGGTGTCACGTAAGATTCCCTGTACATGCCCGTGACAGCGTCTTGCGATTGAAATGGCGAGCCGGTGTGTCTGAACCTCTGCTAAGATCCCTTACCGGAATGTTGTACGCGCGTCCGTTGGAATTCCTTCCTCCGCCTCGTCTCGTCCCTGTACAACCCTGGCACCATCTTGTAAACGAGTTTCTGGAGCGCCGTGTCGGGTCTTAAGATGAAAACAGAGGGGCGGGCATTAATTATTCCCATAGTTACGTTCCATTATAGGCTTTTCTATGAAAAAAACCACCACACACTCAGGACGGGTTATTGCAAAATGAAATTATAGTCCTAAATTGCCTGAAGATTGGGACAATGTGGAAATGAGGAGGAGAAGAAGGTGAAATGAAAACAAGCAGATTGGATAAGAAATAATATAGCTGGGGTCAGATCGCCCTGGGAGGGATCGCTCGCATCTTCCCCGTGAATTGTTTTCCTTTGACCCAGGTCCTCCTGCTATCAGCATACCAAAAACAAGGCCGAGGCTGAAACGATATACGCACCCCTCGGGACATTGTACAGGCCAGTGAGAGGTTCCTACTGAAAAGCGAGGCGGGAGGTTTTCTCATTCAGTTTACGGGCCGCGAGAAACCACCTGGTCATTCTGTCTCAGGCCGGTTGTGATGGAATTGAGCAAACCTTCTTGCGCTGTATAAGCACACGCAAACATTCATTATCGAAATGTGCCGCACCTGATTTTCTGCATGGGTCTCGATTTGTGAACCAGAGTATCGCATGTAGGACACTGCTTGCTCTGTCTGAGATACGCCACGATGCAAGCTCGACAATCTGTAAAGAGGGAAAATATGAACAATTATAAATAAAGAGTGAACACAAAAACTGCTCACTGACTAAAATGACCTGCAATACATAAATCTCAAAAATTAGAGGGCCTGACGTTTCGATCATAGCAGGACCTTCCTCTATGCCTTTGAGAAAGGTCCTGCTAGGATCGAAACGTCAGACCCTCTCATTTTTGAGCCTACAAGTCTCTACATCGATTTATATCGATACCGGTAGTCGATGCTTAATAATGACACGGAAACCTGAGAAAGATTTCTTTGTTTGGGGAAATCTTGAGAATCAATGTATTTGAGAAATGTATTACATTGTGTGCACTGATTGTACTTCATCAATTCACCTCACCATACAATGTACATCTGTACAGATGTTTCTTCTAAAAGATCTTCCTTCTCAAAAACGCTACTCATTAAAGCCAAATCGTTTCGTTCTACACTGATTTCTGGAAATCAGTCTACGCTCACTGAAGCGATGACAATAGTTGTTTTGTATCAACGTTATGAAAAATATTCTGTGCATACGAGAAAAGTCCTGTGGGCATCGAAACCCAGGCCCTTTAAGCCCCTTTTGAGGGTGGGGTGTCAGAGAGTAAAAAGGCCAGCCTCAGAAACTGGCCACCATTAGCTCGTTGAAATGACCCCTTACTGCAAGATATTTGTTCCCGTAAAACAAACTACGGTACATTAGGCAGACGGATTAGGTTTCAGCGATCGTGATCAAAAGGAGCCGTAGGCCCCTACGCCTTTAAAAATATAGCGTAAAAATTAAACGATCATCTAGTGAGTGGGCCTATTGAAAACCCTCATGACTGTTCTGATACAAATTTGTAGCAGCTGTATAGACACAGATTTGTTTGAGAAACAGTGCTGCCCATCATCCCTCTGTGTCCATTGTTTTCCTCTCTGCCTCTTTCCCTCAAATTTTCCGAATCATAATACTAGCTCTCCGGATCTTCGCCACCCCTCTGGCAAATGTGACCCAAGTATCGAAGCATCTGCCTCCCCACTGCATTGAAGAGCGTCCCTCCGTCCCATCCCACTCCCAGTCTCACGCCGAATTCTCGCGAGCGCGCGATCGACTGACTAGTCAGTCGCAATGCGCATGCCCGGACGACACCCCCCCCCCTTTCCCTTTCCACCAAACAGGACATAATCGTTAATACCACCGCGGGCAGTTCGTATCTCACTCCGTAATTGAATAATCCCCTCTCGTATATAACCCCCTCTCTCCCCACCAGAAGCAAGCAGTCGAGTCGACAGCCCATCATAATGACAGCCTCACTTGTTTGTTACAATGACTCTAATGCGTGCACGATGATTCCGATGGCGGTCGTCAGTCGACCGGTCTTTGGGCTTAGGCGCACGTGCGAGGGGTCGGTGATACGAGGATACGCCCACGCCATAGGGACCCAGAAGGCACGCGTTATTGTCCGTCAGGAAGGTTATTACCCTGACTGGACTCAAGGTCTCGGCCAGGGAGGATAACAAGGGGGAAATTCAATAAGAACCCTGATCGAAGTTCCCCCGCAAATTAAACTGTCATGTGTCCCACTCTGATGGGCCACCTTAGGTATTTAAAGACCAATTTTCTATTTCAAACTTGTCACTTCGAGCCTGTTCGAGGATCAAAAGCAAGATCAATGAATATAAATACAAAAGCATTTCAGTATAAATGTGCATACTCATATTACAGCGCGATAGACTGATTCGCTATCCAATTTATGACCTTATATGGGAAATCAAGCCAGCACGCCCACAATACCACGAACTCATTTCTTAAACAAAATTATCAGTTCCAAGATTCAACTCTCGACACTCATTCAATATTCAATCTTGCTTCCGACCAAACACATTTAGTGAATGGGTTTAAATCATGAGCGTGAGGGAGTAACCTTTTGAATTGATTTGAATTGAAACAATGAACAATTATCTCTGTCTTGGAGAAAGGTCTTGCTAGGATCGAAACGTCAGGCCCTCCTGATTTGTGACGAGACAAAAAGCCAAATTTCCCTTACGGCCTACTACATTAATTCTATTTTTAGTGATATACTAAAATGTTGTAAACTGCTTACTGACTAAAATTGCCAAAATGCAAATCTTAAAATTTAGTGGGCCTGACGTTTCGATCCTAGCAGGACCTTTCTCAAAGGCAGGACCTTTCTCTCTGCCTTTGAGAAAGGTCCTGCTAGGATCGAAACGTCAGGCCCAATTTTAAGATAATTCTATTTTTGTTATAAAACCGGTCGGTTTAAGCTGTGACGTCATGAATGAAAAAAGATAGAAAGTGGGTGTACTTGAAATAAATAAAACCGATCCAAAAGTGTACTGAAATTCCTTAATTTAGATGATCCTCATGAATTACAGGAAAGAGGTTAAGTTATGCATCAGGGTTGCTTGTCACAAACCACCATCATCTCTCTATATGCCGCCCACTAATAATGCCTGCGCTACCTACCATCACAATCAATTGCATTACCGCAGGACTGCAGCACAGAAATAGAAAATGCACCGTGAATGATGACGGCAGTGAATGAGAGTCGTTCAATTCTATATCAAATTGACTTTTGCTCTGGGATTCTTATCTCTGTCCCTAACGGGGAGAACTAAGAAAGGCTGCTTTTTTATAATTTTTTTAATTTGTGCAATATTTCACCAACATTTTGAACAAGGTTGGTCAAAATATCAACTACATTTAGTAGTAACATTATTGGCCAATAAATCTGTTGGATCGTGTTCGTCAAAATCAATGACTCACATAGGCCTAATCTGCCAACATTCCCGAACCCCCCCCCCCAAAGACTATATACGTGCTGGGTAAACTATTTTGGACGAACACTTTTTGTGGAGCAAATTTATTATCACAGTGTGATACAATATTCACACCGCACATGAGCAGTTATCCACTGACAGATGTTAATTATCACAAAAACCTTCAACGGTTAATTATCCTTTGGGATGCTTTCCTTCACTCTGAAGGAGCGTGCAGCGTCACGGATAACCATGTCACCAGCTCTCCTCCATCTCATTACGGTCTCCAGATTACTTGAAAGAGATTCCATTGCACACGCAGCTTCCTAGCAAAAGGCTCACTCCAGCGAGGAGACAGAATTGCAACCGTGTGCCGGACTTATCGTCTCGATTTGCAAGTTACCTCAGACAAAAGATAAATAGGTCAGAATGAAATCATGCCAGTTAGGCCTAATGCAACCAGCGTTAATGCGTTGGACGCCTGGTGTTGTATCAATACTATACCGGTGCCGTACGGAGACTGACGGGCTACGTGGGTGACAGACCACGGTGGAAGACTTATTTGTGCTAGGCCCTATGACCTTCAGAGGCCACCGTAGGTGGGGCTATCGCGACCCACATTATAATCGGTAGATTGCTGGGGCCAAACCCTTAGACCAAGAGCTGCTTCAGCGCCAAACGTTGCTTCAGCACAAAAGTCATGATTCATAGGATCACATTGCCAACCCAAACTTCAGTACTGTTTCATGCAAAGTAAAGAAGAGTGGAACGGGCCTGTAAACGAAATTTCGTAAAAGGAAGTATTGCATCTCAGCCTGCACTCCTTAAAACGACTTCGTATCATACGACAGGAGGTTGGAGGTGGGTTTTGTCGGCAATAATTCGTCCACATTATGTTCACATGTTGCAGTTTCAATGAAGACACATTATTCTGTGATCTGATAAGGGCGATTTCACACGCGCGCGTCATAAGAGCCCCACGTGCACTTTTCGTCGACTGTGATTGCTCAAAGAAACAATAACACCATGGCAACAGCGTCCTCAGAGCGCGCGCACGACGAGCGCGTGAACGCCGGAGCCAGAGCATCAGAGGCATCAACTTGTACCAGTCCCATTACTGCATGCAATTATCGTGCACTGAATACTGTGACCCGAGCCGTGCGTCTTTGAATGGTGAATGACTGGTCACTTACAGCTGTGCATACACTCGATAATGGTGGTTGCATCCACGTAGTAACCACCGCACAGGATACAGACGATGAGGGGATTCACATCTGTCATCTTAGGACGTGGTTGGCGCTCCTCCATCTTGTGTAGCGTTTTATCTGCGGAAGAACCAAGACACGATTGAACATGATTTTGAGGAAGGCATTATCTTGCTTTATTTCAGTAACTGCCGAGCAATCATTTATTTTCTACACCCTACTCGATCATTAAGCTTTCGACAGATTTCGCTTTTCCGGGAATCGTCAGCTAGCTGTTCATGCCGGCGGTCACGACGCAATGACGTCACTCCTGCGTATTACAAGAAACCACGGCAACAACTCCTGGATTCCCGGCAGAATTGATAAATCAGTATCAATGATACACGGAAATCGTTAGGGTAGCGTGATGAACGATCAGACTCAAACCCACACATGCCGAGGACGTTTACAGTCACAAAGGTCACTGACAACGAGTTGGATTCGACTACGGTTCAAGAGTGTGCAGCATTAGTCGCCTGTATATAATACTATCTCACAGACTCAACCCGCATTCCTTCCGCGAACACGTCCACACGATGGCTATACACACCGGCCAAACGCGTCCACTTGCCACATAAATATCCGTTTCATATAAAATAGCCGACTGAGTTTCAACCCCCCTCCCCCACACCCCTTTCAAGCTAGCCCAACCCCGGCGGAGTTTTTCTAGCAAGCCTCCCGTGATTCAGATCCCAGAATGGACGACCGCATGACCTTGGTCCCGAATCTCGCTCATAATTCGATTCACTGGCTTTGAGCGTAACAAAATGAGAAGAGGCGATGAGTGACGGGATCGCACGCACGACGCGCTGAGCTCGCTCACGGGAACGAGGTCGACTCGCTGACCCGTGCCTTGTCACGTGACACGGAGCTCCCGCCTACAACCGTTCGCGGATCTGTAATATAGGCATATACATTTCCCGCGTTTCGAAGAATGGCGGGAAATAATTGTCTTAGGAATTCTGCAACGCATTGCAGGTGAGGAGGTTACGTAATAGGGCGTCAGTAGGTTTAAATAGGGGAAGAAAGGAGTATTCGGATCAGTTCTAGCAAGCACTCCATACCAGACACACGCATTTTAATTTCGGTGATTTGGATGGTAAACAATTGAGGACAACTTGAGTTCTATAATGTCTCCTGTGCTTTGCTATCGCCAATCCAAGAAAGGTTGTTTGGCAGTTTATTGTATGTAGAAGTGGAAGTAAAGATAAGACTGTAGATTTCCACCACGTCATACCGTCTGAGACACTTACAAGTGATCTTAATGAGGATGTGGACAAGAATTGGAAATCAAAGTGAGGATTGACGAGGTTTCGCGTGGTAAACTGGAATAGTGGATCAGGTCATATCATATCGAGGCTGTGTACCGTGATTTTGTATGCGCGGTGTCCAATTTGCTCTGTAAATATATCACTAGGCTTTGTCAATGCTAACTTGGAACCTGAAATTATTGATGGGAAATGACAATATAACTAGCAGTATCATCAAGTCACCTATCTGACTTAAGCCAAATGGTCACCATCTATCGAAAGCCACGGAGCTCAATTTCATTACTATTTCAGTTTTGGTTGTTGAATTGTAGGCCCTATACAGTGAATACAATCATTCGATTGCCGTCTTTCGAAATGGCCGAGTATTGAAGGATGTTCTTAGCATCCGTCCCTACTCGAGGAATGAGTACGAATCCAACAGTTTAAGGATGTCAGCTTGGCATCTGTGTTTTCAGCAGCTAGTTGTGCGGTATCTTGCTTGAACATTGTTGTGTTACCGTTTTCCTCTTGTTGCTGTTCGATTCGTTATAAGGGTAACTTCCTGGTATATGTTTCATTTTCGGTTTAATGATCCTGAACTGTTCACTGGTCATGTTATAATTTAATCAAACGGAAATGATCAGATCAGCACGTGGGCAGTTTCTGCACTTGAATTAAGAAAATCGTCGTCGTCATTTACGCCCTTTTTAGAAAAACATTTAAATGCTATGTCACAATTTTATTTGAAACAAACGAAGGAAAAACTGACTGGGAACTTTTGAACGAATTGAAAAATTTGCCAATTTTGTTTTTGATTGGAACGGGACCTGAACCCGAGACGTCTGGATTCAGAGTTGATCAAGTGGTCTCTGGTTCAAATCCCGGTCCAGCCAAAGTTTCCTTCGCCAAAATTTCAACATATTTGCTTCACTTTTTAAAATAAATAACACAAATTGACCAACTATCGCCAGCTATTCTAATATCTAAGGATAACCATCAAATAATCACCCCATCAAGTTTTCGAGAAACAAAATAGAACCCTTTTTATAATGGGGTCCTCTTAGTCTTGGCAACCAACAGAAGTAGGCTGACCAAAAACGTCATTTTATTATCCCTTTTTCAGACCATTCCATCGAGTGAAATCTGACATGTCAGTACACCTTGCAGATATCACCTCATCTCATTCAAAAACGGCAAAAATGAAGAGCAAATTTAAAGTGTAATCTAGGAAGTTAATCTCACAAGGTTCCTTTTTTAATTACAGTCATGGGTTCTGAGGGGGTTACCCTCGGCTGCCATGTGCCTGTCTGTTCATTCGCGAAATCCTCTGTCTCCATCTTGGCTGAGAGCTATATATGGGAGCACGGAGTGATCATCGCGTCAGTATAGCGAACATAAAAAGAGCAAGATCCCGTTACTCATTAAGATTTTGCATCGGCGGAAATCATTACTCAGCGGCGAGATGTGTCCTTCTCAAAGCTGGCATCGCACAGTCGTCTCTTGGACGTTTGAGTGGCCCCCGGGGCCGAGGCAAAAAAACACTGGCTTTTTCAGAAGGGTACTCAGAAAAAGACAAACATGCTTCAAGCAATTCGTCACCGATAATTGGTCTACTAAATCCAGTCTAGGCCTAGCATTTATACAAACACCGTGAGGATCGGACATACCAGTCAACTATTTTGTTGTTTCTGACAAGGCCAATACCGTAGCCGAGATGTGACGAGAAATGTGATAGAAAGGTTGGGCATATCCTGCCGAACCCCTTGTTCAAATTCCAAATACATGTACAAGCATTTCTGTCAAACAAACAAGAAAAAAATACTGGGAACTGTCTGGAGATCTTAATGGTTGAATTGCTTCTGATTGGCGCCCCCACTCCTGCAAAGACTATAGTTGACTATTTCGGAGGCCGCCATCTGAGGGCTGGATAGCTCAGATGGTAGGAGCACTGGTGTGTCAAAGACTAGTTGACTATTAGGGAAGGCCACCATCTAAGGGCTGGATAGCTCAGATGGAAGAGCACTGGTGTGCCAAAGACTAGTTGACAATAGGGAAGGCCACCATCTAAGGGCTGGATAGCTCAGATGGTAAGAGCGCTGGTGTGCCAAAGACTAGTTGACTATTAGGGAAGGCCACCATCTAAGGGCTGAATAGCTCAGATGGTAAGAGCGCTGGTGTGCCAAAGACTAGTTGACTATTAGGGAAGGCCACCTTCTAAGGGCTGGATAGCTCAGATGGAAGAGCACTGGTGTGCCAAAGACTAGTTGACTATTAGGGAAGGCCGCCATCTAAGGGCTGAATAGCTCAGATGGTAAGAGCGCTGGTGTGCCAAAGACTAGTTGACTATTAGGGAAGGCCACCATCTAAGGGCTGGATAGCTCAGATGGTAAGAGCGCTGGTGTGCCAAAGACTAGTTGACTATAAGGGAAGGCCACCATCTAAGGGCTGGATAGCTCAGATGGTAAGAGCACTGGTGTGCCAAAGACTAGTTGACTATTAGGGAAGGCCACCATCTAAGGGCTGGATAGCTCAGATGGAAGAGCACTGGTGTGCCAAAGACTAGTTGACTATTTGGGAAGGCCACCATCTAAGGGCTGGATAGCTCAGATGGTAAGAGCACTGGTGTGCCAAAGACTAGTTGACTAGTATTAGGGAAGGCCTCCATCTAAGGGCTGGATAGCTCAGATGGTGAGAGCACTTGTATACGTTAATCCAGAGGTCTCGGGCTCAAGTCCCGGTCCAGTCCAAGTTTTCTTTGCCATTCTTCAAAATTGTTCAAAAGTTCCAAGCCAATCAATAATGGTTTGCCCTCCTCTATATAATAAGCAATGAGTGATTAGTGCTGTGCCCGATTGACTGCTTAAAAACAAATCAGGTAGCTTAGGCGGGATTCGAGTCGGCGACTACTGCTTTCTATTGCAGACGTCGAGTTGTGCTAAGTTGCTAACCCATGTAAACTGAATTACATTCTCGGCGCAAACATCATAGGCCTATTATACTTTTCACTTTTTACAAAGAAAACTTTATTCCGAGTTCAGGAGGGAAGGGATAATGATACAAAATAGGACAATTGCAAGAAAAAGAGGGTCAAGATAAACCTTGGGGAAAATTAACAGTTACGTTACATAAGTCGTTACATTAATCTAAACGATTAGAGGACATCATATCATATATCTGTAAGTTCCCTTTCAGTTTTTTCCCATTATTTGTTCGACTTGTGTGCATTTATGTGTTAATCTTTTACCGATTCGGTTAGGACACAGGGCCTTCATACACCAACACAGGCTTTATGATGGGTAAGTTCCTTTGTGTACCGGCGAACAGTTAATTCTTCCCCAAGTAGGCCGGATCTTTTTCTCTGAGTTTTACAGTTGACATGTAAAACAATGATTGGAAATGCTTGTCCAACATTGCTTTCAGTCGCTCGGTCCATTTCACTTCCCACGCTTGCCGAATGACCTGCCTACATGCTTAAAGGCCCAATACAACTTTGGGAAGATCGGAAAACATTGACCACCACATATTTCCTTCTAATTTACACAGTTTGGAAATGGTCACTCATGATAGAAACCTCATGTTGAAATCTTACGGTCTGGGATACTGTATACTTTTTGAGAAATCTTCACTCAAACATCGACAAATAGTTGATTACTCGCGAGTATTAAACTATTTCTTACACTTAAGAACGGTGCGAAAACCGTGACGGTTTTTATTTACTTGTTCTACTTTTTCAGATTACCATTCGAGCAAAAACCTTCGCAGGATTTATTTTTTGGAATGTTTAATGGTTTGACTTTTACCAACGTTGTGTAGGGCCTTTTACTCAGAACAAGTTTTTGTTCATAGACTGAGTCGGGCATTACTATATATCTTTGCGAGATTCAGTGAACAACATACTTCTTGAAGTTTGTAAATGCTGAGTGCGTGCCTGAGAAGCCAACAAATCATGGTGTCAATGATCATTCAGCGGCGCGGTGTGATTCGTGACGTAAGTTTTCACCAAAGCTAAAAAGGGCTTCAAGGAAACTATAAACAGAATCGAATCAATCAACGAGGGGTGGGGGGTTAATGATCGAAAACGCGGCTTCCTCTCGATTCGAAGCTCAAGGTTGCGAGTAAGTGAGCCGTCCGTCGGAAATGGTATTCTCACAATGAATTCTACACACTTGTGTGACTTCCTTCGCGTAAATACATGGCAATTTACGAGGCACACACTGGGACTTCAAGGGCGAGGCACTTCAAAGGGCGATCGGACCAGACAAATTGCCGTCCGATCTTGACTGATTCCCGCCCCCTTGCCCCGGGGATATAAGCGGTCAATCCCTACTGTTCCTATAATTATACTCATCCTGGTATTACAGTCTGGTGGACATCTAGCCTAGCAGTGCAATTATCACACACCGGGATCGTGTCAAGTCGCCGTTACTTTCTGTTCTGTTTCAGGGAACCCGTGATTCGGCCAGACACGATTCGCAGAATTAAGAAGCCACCATCGCGAACCCTTTGTATTTAAAATAGCTTCAGAAACTTATCTATTCTTTAGTCTGGCTTCAAGGAAACAACGCACAGCCGTCCGTCTCAAGGGAAAGGCACGCGTTTAAAAAGGGTCTTCTGCGCATGCATACTGCTCAGATTATGTCATGTTAAATACCGACACGGCAACGAATAAACGATCGGATTCAGGGAAATCTAAGATAAATATAATGCGGCCAAGTCCAAGGAATTAGGTGTGCATACAAGCATGACTGGATGAACTAACACAATTTGATTATGGTGGTAGTATAAATTGAACCTACGCCACAGAGATGGAAGGTGTGAACCACTGAGTTCACCCCAGGCCTTTTATAGTATTAGTAGGTACTAGGTAGTAACAAACCACAAATGATTACGAATAACAAGTTTGAATCAGATCAAGTAATAGAGCGAAATAGGAACCAGCGGCCTTTCCCCAAAAAAAACCTCAAATCAACCAAACAAACAATCTTTGTCAAACTTGATAGCCTAAGGGTAAGTAAAACTATACGTTTTCCCTTGGATTAGTATTCCAGACACAATTTAACATAATCATTATTTAACTGTTAATGGTGTATACCGGTACACAGATCAGGGATCCCGTGCGGCCATCACCTTAGGCGGTCAGGGGTACTCAACGACCCCCCCCCCCCCTCCTCCTCCCACGTCCCCTGGTTAGTCTGTTGCTTAGCGATAATATTGGAATCATTCAGGCGAAGAAAGGAGCGCTGTCAACTGAATGACTTAACCCCATTGCGGTCAAGTTTCTGTTTACTCAAGAGCTTGACTTACCTAAGAAAAAAAACGAATCTTTGAGGGAAAAAAACCCACCGCGGCTTGGCTTTAGTGCGGGAAGCTTTTCACGCGTACTTGGGTATCCAGTGACATTTTGAGTCTTGGAAAATGAAAACCGGTAGAGATCGCTGACATATTCACTGGAATGATTCAATTTGTTTGTCTTTATTAGATGCATCGGGGAGACTGGTATACGAGTCTCTCCGATATCTGGCCTCCTTTGTGGTCGGATAATTTACTGGGTTGTAAGCACCCAACGGGCTCAAGATAGTCCATACGTCTCTCTGCAGATACCCCGTCTTGCTTAATAATTCATCAGATAAAAGAGCAGGCTTTCATCACCTAATCCAAAACCACGCTTAGGCCTACAAAGCGGTTATTCGACTTCTCTTACACAGGGGATGTCTGTTTTTATAAGAGAGTTTCTTGAAAAAGCCTCCGGAAAAGGATATCTGGGTGACATACCGAGGCGTATTGGCAGTTTCCTCTCAGATATCGGTAAGACAAGCACGATCATTGAAGAAAAAAAAGCCTACGCAAAGATATGTGGGCTAAAATTTTACACTTGCTCTGGGTTTGTCAGAAATAACAGGTGTTTGTGAAGGCTTTTCACCGACTCATTTCAACAATAATGTGAGCTTTAATTACACAATGATGTTCCGATGTAGCAGTTGATAGTTTGACTGATAACGATCATGATGTATACAGCAGCCTTAAACGGTATTATGATTTTGCAGCAATTCTTTTATTGTAGTTTTCGTTCGCGTTTTATTTTCCCAATCTGCATTGCGTGAAAGAGATTCATTCCTGCGCTATGACCTAACAGTAACGAATTAAGTGTACGGGAAAGCATCGGCATTTAAATCGCGTCAGATAAAAATATCGGGGGGGTTTCACACCAGGGGCCAATTTCATAGAGCTGCTTAAGCGTGAACATTTCTCCCCTTCAAGAAATTTCTCCCCTGGTCAAAACGAGATTGCCAACCATTATTTCCCTTGATGCATGCTTGTTGTACTTGACTCATATTCTACTATTGGTTGCTTCATGTGAAATACAAGTGGAATTTTGGCTGGCAACCTGATTCTTTTGAGGAAGATTTTTCATGCTTAAGCACATTTTGGCGATTAAGCGGCTCTATGTTATTGGCCCCAGATATGTAAGTGAACAACCCCTAACTATTGTAAGAGCTTAGGACTAAGAGCTAGGTCTTCTGTTGATTGGGTTGTTTGGATTGACATGTAGATGCAAATCTCAACCTTTCTATAAATGCTTCGCAGCGAACTTTAATTAATTGACTGTATTCATGTATCCACACAGATCCAATTGAATCCGAAAACATTAAAGAGTCTGATATTTTGATCCCGGCAAAGGCTTTCTGAAAAGCAGAATGCTTTTTAATTAATCTTCCACGAGCTTTTTAATTAGGCACTTGTATTAATAAGTCACCTCTTTCTATCATTCTTGTCCTTTGTAGAATTGACTAGTGGTGGTAGAAGCTTTTAGAACAAAAAGGCCTTCCGCTGTGATGAAGGTTTAACAGGAAACTCGCCATTTGATTTGGAGCAAATGCTAATCGTGTACATCCACACCATAAAATATCGAAATCTCCCTACAAAGGATACTCACTCCTCAATAGCCATATCGATCGCTAACAATGAGCTCATGTTCCACTAGTAGACGAAGAGCTGCAACATTTCAATCCGATTTTCCCCCTGACATCGTCCTTTGTGTCGGCAATTTGAATCTAACCATCCCCCGTGGCATCCCGAGTATAAGAAAGGCTTTAGGTGTAGACACCTTCTCCGCAGCGCTTCCAGGGCTGGCTATTATTTCCACCCCCACTCTTTTTCTTAAAATATCCGGCTCGCTTTTCCCCGGCTAGCCTATGCCCTGTAGGCACGCCGTCTAGAAACGCGGCGTGCATGCGTACGGCACAGAGGCAGAAATTGAAGCTCGCCCGCACGGTCCCCACGACAATTAGGCGCAGGATCGCCGCGCTCACATACCGTGTAAGTTGGCCAGCCCAGCGCTCAGCGCTACCCTGCACTGGTGTCACGCACTGCAGCACCCACGAGTTCAGCTCGTATCGGTGCTGGCTGGCTGGCTGGCTGGCTGGCTGGCTGGCTGGCTAGGGGATTCGTTTGGGCACGGGGCACTCTACTGGCTAAGTAATCAGCGACCTATATCTTGCCCTCGACAGCTACGTCAACGTGCCACGCGCATTATGATTTTTCACACGGAGATATACGGCAGTCAATGCCCGACCGCTTTATCACGTCATAACGGCAGTCAGCGCATTGTCTTAACGCCTGCAATTCACAAGCTCCGTTTCTATGGCGAGGACTAGCTGCTCACCGTAATTGCATCTTATTTGGGCATTTGTCTGTACTCTTTCGTCTACCTATACATCGGTGCCAGGGACTGGTGTATTTACCGTGGGGGAATCAATTTTAAAAACCACTTCCTTATAGTTGGGAATATGGACGTTGATGCTCAAACCAACACAAACACGTCTAAACTAACAAGCGATTCCCAAAGAGTGTACACTGTTCCTTGTATTTGTGCATTAGAAGGGACACCCGTCGCCTTGGAGATCGATATTTGTCTCGTGTCAACTTTAAGAGACGTCCGTGTCCCCGCCTTTCACTTCACAAGGGCCGTGCATTCGGGCAAGTTCCCCCCGGGGGCTGTTATTATTTAACCGTTCGCTTAATTCACGCACTCACGACGCTCACTGATGACGTAATCGGTTGCCATAGTAAATACTCTTTGATCTGACATTTTTTCCACTGTATTTCCCGGGCTGTTTTGTTCCCTGGGTGACTGCGCGCGCTTTCCTTTCCAGTCGACGCTAATCGATTAGTTATGCGGCAGTGGTCGTTGACACGATACGTAATAATCGATGGCTGATGCGAAAACAAACTAGAAACGACGACGAATACGAAGTTGGAACATCTCCTCGGGTCAATCAAAAGACCTCCGACATAAAATGTCGCAGCAACGTCATCCTTCTGCACTTTAAGGCCCTACACAACATTGGTAAGATCGAAAAACAGAAATGTTCACAGATTTACATCAAACTTATACTAAAGATGTCTTAAAATTTAGTGGGCCTGACGTTTCGATCCTAGCAGGACTTTTGTCAAAGGTCCTGCTAGGATCGAAACGTCAGGCCCACTAAATTTTAAGATTTACATTTTGGTAATTTTAGTCAGTAAGCAGATTGCAACATTTTTGTATATCACCCTTATACTAAAGATGGTTAGTCTATCTATAGAAACCTCACACTGAAATATTTATGTGTAAAATGCTGTATTTTTTTAGAATAGAGTAAAGAAATAGTTTACGTCTCACCCCTATATATCTGAACGATTTTTCGGAACATTTCGTTGAATGCTGCATTTTCGCAAAACAAATTAATTGGTTTTCTCGATTTTCTCGAGACTCGGTTGTCGGACTGAGCTGAAATTTTCATAGGTGTGCTATTTCATGCATATGTTGGATCAGACAACGTATTTCTTGATTTGACCTCGACCAATGTTGTGTTATCCCTTTAAAAATGCCCCCCCCCCCCCATTGCATATACATTTCTTGTGATACAATTCCTTTCACAAAAACAAAATCCCCTCTTGATCATCCACGTACGTATTAAAATTCGAGGTCAACAATTTGTTACTATTAAATAACCCGTGACTAATAATCCGCCCACAAGCATCGCGGAACTTGTCATGGTTGTTTTTGGTCGGCAGCGCTAGCTAGAGAGCCGTGCGCCTCAAGTGAGTCTGGTGTCAGACTGGTGCGTTGCCGCAGCCAGCCGGCTGGCTTGTCGCGCCTAATAATTGAGAAGGAATTGCTACTCCCCGCTCGTTGCCGTCCATTGTCAGCGCCCAGTAACGACGGGATTAAAACCATCATCCTCGCCTCCAGGAACGGCGCCTTGAGACGCGCGGCCGTGGCCAGACTGGTGGCGAGTGCGCGTCAACCAGACTGAAAATGAAATAAGTGCGACGCGTCGGGCGGCTTCTCTGAGAGAACGATTTTTGTTTTTCATTCATGAGTACATCCCCGTGAGTGGATATGCGACATGCGAGAGAGCGACACTATTGAAAGCAAATTGTTCCTGGGGATTAGTTAATTATAATCACAATTAATTCAGAGTGTCTCTTTGTAGATGGACAGAATTGCCGTTAATTTGAACACGGGATACATGACACCGTGCTTCAGGCAATCACACTATGAATCTTAAATAATGAATCTTAAATCGGCATAAACACACGAGTTAACTGGATTATACAGCCAAAAATAAAGAATCGAGGTTACGGTGGCATACAAATTAAAGTCGAGATGATGCACTGCGAATGACGAAATCTTGACGACGTTTTTAGTCACAATTCCCCTGGCAGAATATGAATACGAATACGAATACGAATTCATTTTTAACATCCCTGAAGCATACCAAAATATTCACACGAATGTTTACCTAATTAACAATTCATGGAGCTGTATAGATATGTCTACTTACATGGCATACTGTACAATAGACAGAACGACACGAGCCACGGCGGGAGGCAGATAATGAGGAGGCTGACAGTTGGAAGTATCCCCAATGACACGGGCTTAATTCCAGACACGTGCTGCTGTCCATGCCGTGTGGTTTGGTGACTGACAGGGGGGAAAGATGGTGGAGGCGACTGGGTGAGGCAGTCAGTCGCTGAGAGACGCCAACCCCGAAGAGATCCCTACTTGCTTGGCTCCTTCTATCGCCCGTCTTTAAGACATGCTGTTGAAACCAGCCGCAACCTGCAACGGTGAAGCTCCGTAGCTCGTCAGATGAGGTGCGTCTGATTTCTGGGTATTCTTGCTGGCACGGATTTCAATTCAAAACAGCGGCCAAACAAACATCGAAGCCTGGACATCGATGCGTGTGGGTATGTCGGTGACACTGGTCCGTTAGCCCTCGGCAATTTCAGGACTAGGATCCGAAGACAAACGCGGAAGAATCGTTCTGTTTCAGGGGCGGAATGGCAGGGGGAAGTCCGAGAAGGGAGCTACGGGGGAAATCCCTTCAACACGGCTGTAAAAAACCCACTGCTGAACCAATATACATTGTACTTGGACCAAAATATCAACTGATATCATTGTCAAAAAAGACCCACTGGATTGCGTTGATTAAAATCAAGCACAGCCGATATTTCCGATTAAACCACACAAAGGGTTGGGCGAACGGTTGTGGCCATCGCTATTAGTATTACCAATACCTCCTCGCTATTACCCAATGCTTTGACAGACCAAGGAGCTGAGGAGTTGGCGCCGTTCCATCCCTCGATTTACGATCGTGCAGAGTAAAATAACGATTGTCTACCATGCAATCAGCGGGACTCGAGAGTCGAGATAACACACCGACGGTCGATGATGATACGATGAAAACGACGGAGGATATGAAAACACACTCCATGAATGCCGGCGAGTTTTGCTTACGTGCAACGGTCCGTCTCAGTGGCGCAGATTTTGTTCGTTAAAAGATCGCCACGGTTATAGGGAAGTCCACGCGCGCTCAGCGTCGTCACGTGGTTATTACAATGATGTCATGTGACTGTCGATACACAGCGTGAGTTGGAGGCGGGACAGGGCTAGGGAGGGGGAGGGAGGGAGGGAGGGGGGAGGGAGGGAATCCCTGTAACACGAGGTCTGAGTAACCCCCGGGTGCCTGGTAGGACTTCGGGGATGACATGACAGACTCCATCGGGGCTTGGCGTATCGGGGCGGCCGGGGACGTCTTAAATTAAAACTGCCCTCCCACCAACGCTCATGAATTTGATAATCTTGGAAATGACGGAAGGAGTGCGTGAGATGCGGCACGGCTCATATTTTGCACATGGACGCAGTGCTAGCCCCAGGGCCAGGCGGTGCGGAAGATTCCTTTTATTAACAAGTTCCCCCCATTTGTCAAGTCGATAACCCAAGGAGCGAATGAAGGAGTCTTCACACGGGAGACAGTAGCGAAATTGGTTTTCGGACTAAATGATGACCAAGCATTTTATGAATGTCATGTTTTTCCTACTCTGAAAACCGCTACCATTATCAGCAGACTAAAATTGACATCTATACTTTATCCATGCGCATTCAAATGAGTGTTTGTGTTATAGCACGGGTGCGCAGCGTCCCATTGTGGAATAGTTTGAGTAGATTGACGTCTTAGAGCGGGTGAGAGCGAGTCGACCTTTCTGCCACTTATGTACAAAAACAAATATTGAGCGTGAGATACGTCACTCGTTCCCCAAGACCCACGCCGCAGCCCCCGGGGCTATTCCGACTACCGCCCCACGATGCCGATAGTACGACAGGCGAGTCAGACCGCGTCTCATAAACAACACTAGACTGATTCCTTTGAGGATTGGCGCTCTTCCGAACCGGTTTTTTTTTTTGTTAGATGTCACGCACCCATCGCGTATACACACCGTACGGCCGATTACATTCGGCAGGTTCGCTCCACATGAAGGAGCCCACCTTATGCCAAGCCCACAGTTCCCAGACCGACCTCTCCGAGTGGACGGACACCGTCCGTTAACCCCTTATCGACACGCCCGCTAAGCTTTCGGCAGCTGTTAGCTCAACTGCAGGGTGTTTTCATCTGCAATAAATATTTTACACAGAAACGGACAGCGCGAGCACTTCCGGTGCGAAACCAGATAAGAATGGCACCATAAGACACTTGGCACAAACTAAAATAACAGACACAAACCAGTCGCACTAACTGGTGTGTAATTTATTAACATTCCATCGATTCATACTCACAAAGGTTTTCTTAGTTAAAATGCAATCGAAATGAATAAACGAAGTATTCAATTATCGAAACTAAAAACAGGCCACTGCCCTTACTCCTGCGGGCATAACCCAAATAGATCAAAACAAAGGAAAATGAACAATCATTATCATCGTGATAATCGAGAATAATGATTAATTCATTGCCTTTTCATTTATAGCTAGCCCAGCCGTGCTTCAGTAAGTGCCATAATAACGCTTTAATGTGCCACGCACCACCAAGGCGTGGGCAACCCAGTTCGGAGCAATTTTTTTTTAAAGAGCCCCGCCCAGTTTAAGTTCAGGAAACGCCCCACGTAGCAGCTAACGTCATCACAAGGCCAGTTTTACAATCCTCGATAAGTGGACTATCTGGCTGTAAAATCTAATTTGCCCTCGCCGACCGGACAAACGGGCTAAAAATGAAATTTATGAGAGAAATACTTGCTGGGGGTGTAGGAAATTAGCATTTTGGGCTGCCAGCGCGCTGTGTCGCCCCCTCGCTAAGCAAACGCGAACGAAGAAAAAATTATCCCTGTTTACAAACACGATTGGGAGGGTGTGACGGGTTGAGCGTGGGCATGCAAGGTGACAGTATCGCTGCCAAAAACGAAAGACGAACTGTAAAGCAGAACTGGGTGAATCCTTCAGCGCACCACGTCGGCCTTTTACATGTAGACAATTTACCGTACTGCCACCGTGCCGACTACATGGACGATGGAAAGACCGCGCGCGTTCGGATCCACTAAATTTACGCGGCCAGAAACGAGCTGGAAAACGAGGCAGCCTTGTCGTCAGTCCCGCAGAAGGCCACATTTCGTTTCGGCAAACCCTCCCGTGGGTGCGGGGACCCTGTGCCGGCCGTGCCGCAGGGCAGACAGGTCTGATATCTGCAAAACACGGAGGACGGGTAACCCACCCACGGTCCCTCCCGCCCTCAGTGGCCATCTTGAATTGTCCACACAAAATCTCGCGTTTCCCGAACAGCACGGGTGGCATTTGCACCGCCTTTACACGACTTCGGAACCACATTACGCCAATCGCATACGAAATCAAGCAGTACATAAACCGGGCCACGTGTTTTACCTTAAATCCTGCGGTGAAGGGTCCGGAATCGTTCGGAAGAGCCGAAAAACGGAGGTGTTTTGTTCCTCGGTGACGATGTGAAAATATCTCCGTGCGCCGTCGCCAACTGTACGTATAGACATGCACTGTGCGCAAGGCCGTTATTCGCTGTGCAAACTAATGCATGCGATCTGTGTGCCCTGTCCCGCGGTCTCCAACACACGTACGTAGGCGAACTGCAAAAAAACACATCCAGCGGTGCGTGTGTAGGCTTGGCAGGGCACGGTGCAGCGGGCGATGGGGGGAGGGAGAGAAGAGAAATGAATGGCGCTCGATCGTCACGTGACACGAATTCCAGTCAATAGCCGTGCATTTATCAGCAGCAGGGTTCGCTGTGACGGGGCGTCGTGCAGCGAGCCACGGTGCGAACCCATTAATATCTACGCGAGTAGGGTCTCCCCACGGTCTTACCTTACGCGGTGAATCACGCATCTAGTCAGCTTGCGCCTGGTAGCCCCGTCTTCCTAAAAAAAAAAAAAATCCAAACATGGAAGAGAGAGCCACTGTGGTATTTTTGTTTTCATCTTGACTGGACACGGACTGAGGGTGTTTTCTGTCGGGACAGTCGGGCGGGTGGTCGGCAGGTTATGCCCGGTGGAGACAGAGCGCAGAATCAGGGTGTTTCCGTGGTTTGTCTGTGGAAGTGTTGGCCACAAAACTTCACCGGAATCTCGGAGATGCGGAGGATAAAATGGACTTTAAGATACCAGTGGTATTTATTCATGTCAAGGTCGTGTTGTTCCATGGCCTTCCTCCACGATTGTA
This sequence comes from Luidia sarsii, assembly GCA_949987565.1. Classification (NCBI taxonomy): domain Eukaryota; kingdom Metazoa; phylum Echinodermata; class Asteroidea; order Paxillosida; family Luidiidae; genus Luidia; species Luidia sarsii. Next base: position 20,133,217 of record OX465109.1, on the reverse strand, counting down.
CCACCCTTGGTCTTCCCTTTTTGCCCATTTAGAGCGGCCGATTCTTTTTCGGACATTTATTCTATTGCAATACATTTTTCTTTCCTTGAATTAGTCGTTCACGTGTCCCTTAGAAACATTTTCACTGCGAAGTTTTGAGAATTTTCATTAGTAAATTTTCGTTGGCACGGAGATGAAAGGCGGAGAACTCTAATTTAAAACATATTCCCTCCAGTCTCAACACGTCCCCAGTTGAAATGTTTACACGAATTTGCAACGTTTCGTTGTCTACATCGATTTCATGAAAACAACCTGAATCTATTAAATCTCAAGGTATGATTTGCGATCTTAAATTCCACTTGGAATTCCCACTCAGAAGGAGATGCATCTTAGATCCTTAACTTGTGATTCGTCTCACACGTCATCTGCAGCTATGAGCTCACGAGGAAGATTGTAACCTCTTTTAGATTATTGCGTCATTGCCTCCTTGATGAAAGGATGCTCTAAGATTGCTCGAAATGCCCGGATTGATCCCACCTGAGAATAATTACTCGAGAGCTTCGCCCGTCAATGTCCACCGAAACAAAGGCTGAGCGTGGTGTCCCCTAAAATAGGTTGCACCAAAAGTAATTTCCGCCACCGTCCACTTACTGTGAAATTAAATGTATCCTTCATGATGATTATCTCTAACAAAGAGGAAATCCTTCCAAATGATTTCCCACCTAACACAGACTATATGCAAGCTCTTCGTCACATATCTGGCATTCTCCTTGCCTTTAAAGAGAGGTCATCAGACAATCCCAAAGATCTCGGTTAAAATCGAAAACGATTCGGAGAAAGGTAATTTTGAAAGGTAAAAGAGAAAAATGATACAAACTGCTTACTGACCCAAGCGACCGAAATTTATTCTCAACAAATCTTAACGATTAGTTATTGATGTTTCCATCTTAGCAGGACCGTTCTATCTTTGAGTTACGGAAAGGTCCTATATTTTAGGACCTCTATTTTGTATTCTTCTTGAAAGGTATACCTTTCAATAAGATTTTCAGGATGGGCGTACTTATGTTCATCTCAACAGCTTGGATATTTTGCTTGACTTCCATCGAATCCTGAGCGACTCGATTCGGTTCGTGTGCGGATCACTACTCCCCACTTCCATTGGAGTCGCCATGAATAAACGCAATGAAAAGAAACTACGAGAACGAATTGCAAGCCCGGACGAATGGAAATTATTGAAGCATTAAAATACCCCATTGATGGATGTAAATACAGTGGAAAATTATTCATTACTTTCGATTTTCTTGTTTTATTCATGTTTTGAAATTCCAATCGCATTCTGCATTTTTGTGTCTGGTGATTTTTCCCCTCCGTTTCAGAACTTTAAAGAGGTCTCTTTCTGAAACTTCTATTCAGAGAACAAAAGCCAGTAAAATCCGTATGGAATAATTAGCGTCTGATTTCTCAAGGCACTCAGTAAATGATAAATGTAATTGTTTCCTCTTTTTTTCTCACGTTGTACGACCTTCTGATTTTCCTATATGTTGTCAGAATTCACTCGCCTTGCCTTTCATTTCCAGCGCGGAATTTCCAGATTATTCAACAGAAAACTAAATTAGCATCACAACAGTTCTGATGAAAAAGGGAAAATATCGAAAGCTTTGAATTTAGAGACCTGTCGTCGTTATAATCCGAGCGGAATGCGGAGGTTCAACTTGTTGTGATGTTGATTCGATATTTGAGTTGTTTCGATTTTTTTTTATTTGCTGCAGAGGCAAACCAAATATATTTAGTATGGATGAAATGTGTGCGCTTGCCAAAGGCGTATATACATGTGTAATTTTAATCAGCAGAACCTGGTTTATCCATTCTCCATAGCGGCTTCCAAGTACCAGTAAATGTCACATTTTCCTTTCGATAAGTTGACCGTGACCGAATGAAATCACCTGTGTGGTTTGTAGATCTGTAGATTTGTAAGTCCTTCGTCAACCTTTCGAGCCAAGATGAAAACCTATTCTCGCCTAACTCAGCTGACGATAGTTTGTCATTTTGCGTAAATCAAACTAAATTGTAAAATTTTTAATTAACAGTTTCTGTCTATTTCTCGTTCCATCACGCTTAATTCTTAAAAGTCTTTAGCAGGTTTCCTTTGTCGTTCAGAGATCGTTTGTGAAGCTCTTCCATTCCGAGTATAGAATCCCACCAGGATTATCAATCGATTTTGTAACTGGTGTCCCGATGATAAGCTGACGGCAAATTACAAGGGGTTATTTGGAATGATAACAGTGTGGCGGGATTCTCTTCTCGACGAAAAAATAGTGTCATTCTTGTTGTCATATCCTGCACAGCCATGATGTATAGCTATAGGGTTTAGCTGTCCCTACCCATTGCATTTGCACGTGACGGCACGCTCTGCGATATTATAAAGAGAGAGGGCTTGGTATTTGGTGACAAGTTCACGTTTCGGAAAGGTCACGGACAGAAACGTCGGCACCGGTTTTATGTTTCTGAGGTCAGGGGTTTGCCCGCCACTTCAGGCCGTGCCCCGGGTTTAGAGGGAGCGCACGGTATACTGCACGCGCCTGTGCGTGTACGTGCCTGGCTGGTCGTGTAGCGCTGACAGCGTGAACGCACGGTGCACCCGGCCGCTGAATCAGCGCGCACTACGGGTTAGTTGCGCTGTGGAGCCGCGGTGAATGGGACCGCTGTGCTGGGGGCTGACTTGGGGCTTGGACGTGCGTTACCATTATCGGGCGGCAGCATTTCGCCGTCGGAAAACCATTCATCGTCGCTTCTGCAACCATACTCAACCTGTGTGCTCCGTAGTATGGTTGTTTGTACCTTGCAGTATATCCAAGTGTGTCTGTATTTAATGGTGTATTAGTAAAGATTTGTCGCAAAATGACTCGTAAAACACCGTGCTCGAGGATCTCCGCTTTGATCCTTGGAAATCTGGAAATGATCCTCACAAATTAGAGGGCCTGTACCTCTGCTATTTCTGCTAGGATGAACACACCAGGCCCTCTATGGTTGGCGAACAGAAGGCCTACATTCTTGGCCATGTAAGTCAGTGAAGAGTTGCCACTTTTGCTAAATCATTCTACAAAGGAACGAAACCCAAGGTGTCGATTCAATCAAGATTATAGACCCCATATAGTTATCCTCGATTAATTCTTACACATAGGACAGGACAGATTTTCAGAGCTTGCCGAATTCACGACAAACTGAAGTCTGTCGTTCCAAACTGCTCCTTCCAAAACTGAGATAACATTTATAGTCGACGTCACATTGAATGATACATTCTTAGTGGAATCGGGAGGAAGTGGGTTTGTGCTTCCTGTAATTTTGTACGGCTCGTGTTTGTCACGGGTTCACCAGCGTATTGACTGGTCCACCTGCCTTCTTTCAAGACGTAACGACTGCCACTTCTATTTCAGTCCTCACACTTTTCTGTAGTCCTCTAACGATTCTCATTTCCGACTTGAAAGAGACGAAGTTCTGATTTCCCAGGAGTATATAGTTGTCAGTCTGTGGAATACGCACGAGAATTCAGACTAGCATAGTGGTGTGTACCTCTCCTTCCATCTTGTTCAACCCAGATCCAACCTTAGCCCGTCTTGTCCTGTAAATGATACATGAAATGTATCATTTTTACTTTTACTTTTGCAAAGAAAACTTTATTCCGAATTCAGGAGGGATACAAAGCAAATAAGGGAAAATATACAAAGTGGGATAATTGCACTTAAAAGAAAAGAAGATTCAAGAAAAGAAAACCTTGAGAATTTATGGACATGTTGCATTATTTTGTATAAACGGTTACTTTAGTTTGAACAAAATTAATAAAATTAATAACTTATGTGTGCGTCCAAGAACTCATTTTTAAGTGGCAATGCTAAAATGCTAACTAACCGAAATGAAACAAATAGCATTTGTCAAAACTTGACAACGATAGGGCGTTTCGATCTCAGCAAGACTTTTCTCCAAGGCAGTATGACAAGGACAAAATCATCTCTTTAGGAAGGGGAGAAGGAATACGATACGAATGACACAATGCAGAAAGGGAAAGATAGTAGACAAGCTAGGATGAGATCGAAGGGAAATTCAAGCTGTAGGGAAGTGTTATTATTATAGGAGGAAAGATAAAAGGGAAAGATCAAACTCGGGAAGTTAACACAAAACAGGGATTCGTAGATGACAGTTGAAATCAGCCCTGTGAAATTCAGAAGATACATAGCATTCCATACCTCTATCCTCCTACGCCCGTTATGAAAAATTAATTCTGCAAAGGGGCAATAAATCAAGCATAATACGCCCACGTTTGGAACTACAAGCGCGTGCGATTGATTTCCAAATGGTTCATTCAGCCTTTCTTTGGTTTAACAAACCATTAACCTTTGTTTCGATCAAGGTGTGATGTTATTAAAGCACACTTTCAACCTTTTCATCCTCACACCAAACACAACTTTATTGTTTTATAACGATCCCATCAGGACTCGACGTTTCCATGATGTTACGATGACATCACATATTTTTCTAATCGATCGTCTATTTTACCAGCTGGATGGATTTCTTACTACATGGTTCCCCCCTTTTTTTAATCCTTTGAAATAGATATTACTACAGGATCCACATTGAATGGCATACTCTCTTTATTTTTAGGATAAATAATTCTGTGAAAATAGCGAAGTAAATTCGACTTGATCAGGCCTTGAACCCGAGACCTGCGGCTCGCTGGTGCGTTATACACCAGAGGTCGAGCTCAAGTCCCGGTGCAGACAACATCTCTTTGCTTGGTAAAAATGCTGACAAGATCCAAGTCAGTTTCCCTGTGTTTATTTGTTTGATTGTTTGTTTGTTTAAAATTAGATAGCATGGCCTGAAGCATGAAAAATGTCACTGCATAAAGAAATCAGCCACTGACGTGAAGCATCTATGAAATAATACTCGTTAAATCGAGTCAAGTGCTCGACTGCATGCGTGCTGTTTTTTATAGCTATGAATTCCCGCCTTCTTATCGTTTGGTCTTCACTCGGCGTTTGGTCTTCAGCTTAGTGTCACCCTATCTGCCCTCTCAGATCAATTCTATGGGCCGGGATATCACAGTACACGCTTCTGTTGTGCATGTCCGCTCATTCGCCTCGGAAATGAACCAAATACCGCTCCCGTCAGGGTGTATACGAATATAGAGAGTCAATTTGACCATGAGTTGACGTTCTGAAGACTCTTAGCGTTAAGCTATGATAAGGCTGTTCTGGCTGCAATGATTAGATGATTATAATTCCTTTGATATATCACAATTGAACAATTAATTGAAATCAGTTTCAATTAATTTCTTATTTCTTTCCATTCATTTAATTTCCCTGTAAATTATAGGCACCCTATCACTTTCTTAAAAAATATCTCAAGGAATAACAGCAATCTTTATAAGATGTAACCACTATAGGCCTGGCAACGATATTTTGATCAGTATATTACCTGAATTCATCAACTTAAACAAAAACGGTTGAAAACTACAAGCTATTCTGAGTTGAAGACTATAATCTATTCTGATTGGAACATAATTATGAGGAAATAGTTTTGTTTTTCCTGGTCCAACTTCCTCGGCAACAACAAGTTGACGTTTCTGTCAGAAATATTTCAGAGCGATATAATTCATTCCAAGATTGTGTTTTGCTCATACGTGCGGTGCTGGAGTTTTTACTAGAATATCAACATTAAAAGTAAAAAAGTCAGACGTATTGAATCTGACACAATATGAACGAAAGGCAAATCGTGTACATTCTGGCTAATTCCTTGTGTTTATTCAAGTGTGAAGGGATTAAGCAAGAGGCCCCTTCAGGGTGAGTTTAATCCGCTTACCAGCCTCCCCCGCCTCTAATCCCTCCTGACCAAGCGTCGGTGCACCGACCAACCTGCCCACTGATCACCCGCTGTCCGAACTTCGTCCACACCTTGCCCAGTGCGGACGCAGTCAATTGCGGAAGTAAGGTTGACTGGATCTGAGCAGTACAGGGACATCCCCTTTAGCAGGGGCAAACACGCTGAATCCTTCACCGTATACTGTCTTGCTTACTGATGAACGTGCGTCATAATTCAGACGGGTAATGCAGAAATGTTACAATATGCTCACTGATTTGAATTACCGGGATTTGTCCAAAAATGCAGATCTCAAACATTGAGAGGGCCTGACATTTCGCTTCCATAATTGAAAAGAGTAAAACAAACATTGCTTACTGACATTACTTTAACCATCATGGGAACAGACTTTTGAACGATGCATGTTTTGGTTCTTAATATAACGCTGATCAAAGCTTCCATTTCATAAAATCGTTTTCTTTTTGCACTAAAAGATGAATTAATTTCAGGGAAACCATCTACCCATGTGTGAAATTTATAGTTTTTGCCATTTAAGAACCAGTTTACTCTAAAACGCCATCTAAAATTGTTAGCCAGTATGTTACCCATATTTTGACCAAAGTCGGTTAAAAGGTCGACTTTATTGACCAGTATTGATCAAAGACTGTGGACTGTGCTGGTTATAATCAATCACGAACTCCAAATATTTCTGAGAAAAACCAGCGCGAGTGTGGGCAAAGCTGCCAACCATTCCTATTTTGGAGGAAGCATTCCTCTTTTAGGGTAAAAAGCTATCACTTTTGACAAGCTCTTGACAACAGATTTCTGGCTTGGAAATACACATGTATTCCTATGTATAGTTTGCTCTGTGATTCCTCTTTTTAAGCAGAAGTATTCCTAATTTCCTTTAAGATAGGTTGACAGCTATGCTGTGGGACACACTTAGTTACCAAACACCTTTAGCCGAGCGTTTTCACAGTGCATCCCTAAAATATTACGTGGATGGGCAGTCGAGTCGCGGAAGTCTCCTTTTACCGCCAGCCCCCCTTCGGTTGAACGGAAGCCAGCGTGCTCGTAATCTCCCGGATGGAATCATTGATTGAACGCGATCAAAGGGAGTACGATACGGGGCCTTTATCATTTCCTGTGCTTCTGATCGTAACAGTACCCCCCATCTGAACGGGACCATAGGCTGACTTGCTATCCACACGGTACAGCTGAGAGAAGGAAGTGTGAGTGATCGTTCCTGGAGGTATACTGATCATATTAACCTCCTTTCTCCCACTCTTTTCCCTTTATCAGACATTTCCAGATACGAATCCGCATGTCTTTAAAATAAACAGGACAGATAAAGCGATGGAAATGGTTGCAAGAGCTTGCTGATAAGACTGACTTGAAATTGATATACTATATATTAGTTGGCCCGGTGCTTTGAATGCTGTTGATTTCACCAAGGCATTTCAGAAAGGATCTTCCAGAATCAGAGCTCTCAAAGCTCTCAAAGCTATTCCCGAATTCGGCCTCTTTTCAATCAGTGAGAGTAGTTGTTTCTGAGATTAATTTGATTTGTTTTCCTAATGTTTATGGCGAGTCATCCCAATTCCAGGTGGATCACACTGAGATGAGACATAGAGAAAAAAGAGAAGAAATATATACGATTGAGATAGTAGCGAATGAGTTGGCCTATAAATTTGGATTATAAAAATATTGGTCTTAAATATTCATAGTGCCGATGTGGCCGTGTGTTCGTGGATGGTGCTTTGGAAACTCCCAAATGATCGCTGGAGGATATATGTTTAGATGCACACATATTGTTCCCATCATAGCTTGATTATCATAAAACGAGAAGCGATACCCTATGTCGTGTCCAAAGGCGATGTAACATGAAATTACTTCCTGTTTATTAGTCTCCATATCCAGTCGTTCAATCGCCCTCTTCGATGTTGGCATTACGCGATTTATTGGCGATTAAGGCCGCGATTCCATGAGTTGGAGACATTAACTGCATCAACCATCGGTAACAAAAGCTTTGGTATCTTTCTCTCTTTTCAACCTTTGACACTGTGACGTAAGCTGATCATAGGCCGTAGTAATTTCCCACCGGGACTTGGATAAAAACCTTCTTCAAATATCACTCATTCAATTCCGTTGGATTTAAGGCTCCCCGGGAACAACAATCGGCTGATTAATTAGATCACCGACAGCTGTTACCAATGTTGTTCCCAGTCTGTAAGAGCATACATGCGTTGCTTCAATGTATGAATGAGTTCGTGTCTTAAAGTGTTCACGTTGGAAAATATTTCCGAATTCTGCCCTTTGGGAAAGTCCTGCTAGCATCGAAACGTCAGGGACTCCCAATTTTTTATGTTTACATTTTGGTCATTTTAGTCAGTAAGCAGTTTGAAACATTTGTGCCTAGGCCTATTAGTATTACGTTGAAAAATAATCACAAAGTTGACATTTGAACTATAAAGACGACAGTGAAGATTGATGGAGAAATAATGAAGAATTGGTTTGGAAAACCTTGACAAAACTGAGACAAAAGAGGGAAAGGTCAGTCCAATAAAATAAGCAAACAATGCATTTGAGCTGCAACTAATTAAACGAATCAGGTATATTATGATCGGTTGATATCGAATGAAGGAAAGTGTAATTCCTTGGACGGTGTAAATAGTGGTTACACCTCTTCTCACGCAAGCGAGCAACTACTTCACAATTGAAGGTTTACAGTCATGTCTAATTCAATCAAGACAAGGTGATAGACAGAGAGGGTTTACTTCCATAACCGTTCAGTTTACAGAATTAAGCAATAAGATCAGCCACAAGCCCGGAACAAAGGGCAAGATCACTGTGAAAGCATTGAGAAGCATCCTGCCTAAACGTATATTTGCTTAGAAATACTAAGAGTATATTATATGTGATTCGTATTGACCCTCCCGATCCGAAAATTGGGCAACCAATAATGTTACCATAGCAGTCGGGCATTTTGGCCAACGATATTCACCGTGCTGGTTGAATATTGGCAAATACCTTTTTACATTAAAGTCCCTACACAACATTGGTCGAGGTCAAAGAACAGCATCCATACGTTGTCTGGTCCAACATATGCATGAAATAGCACACCTGTGAACATTTCAGCTCAATACGCCAACCGAGTCTCGAGAAAATTGTGAAAACTGCTTCATTTGTTTCGCGAAAATGCAGCATTCAACGCTGTACTGTTCCGAAAAATAGTTAAAATCTCGGTGAGACGTAAACGATTTCTTTTACTCTTTTCTCCCAAATACAACATTTTAGGCAGAAATATTTCAGTGCGAGGTTTCTACTATAACCATCTTCAAACTGTATAAGTTTCATATAAATCTGTGAACATTTCTGATTTTCGATCTTACTAATGTTGTGTAGGGGCTTTAAACTGATGCGGTCTCCTCAGGGATATGTTCATGCTATGTTGAATCTAATATTCATGTACTGGTTAGAGCGCTCAATCAGCTCCATAAGTCTGTCCGAGATGGTGGAAAGGTCGGAGTTGAGCTGCCCACCCTCATAATGATGTCTTCTGTCACCAGCAAACAATGCCATGGTACGCGTGTAATAGTGACGTAAGCAGGATATGTCTTACACGCACCAAACTGATTTGCGATCTCTGTATCATATTTTATTGACTCATATTACTGCTCCTTACACTGTATGTATTTGCGATAATGGCGTTAATACGTGCACATCGCCGTTATACGAGCCGGGAGACACGAAGCTTCAGTGCTGACAAACGGTTGCCAAAGCAACTTAGGCCTACATCACCGGTGAATTCCAGACAGCTTTGGGACGAAGACCAGAAATAGAAATAACACCGGGCACTTTTATATTTGGAATGGTGATCCTTTAAAACACAACATTTAGTGGGCCTGACGTTTCGATCCTAGCAGGACCTTTCTCAAAGGCAGAGAGAAAGGTCCTGCTAGGATCGAAACGTCAGGCCCACTTAATTTTTAGATTTGCAATTTTAGTCAGTAAGCAGTTTGCAACATTTTGGTATATCATCCTTTAAAACAATTAGCAGTTTGCTACATGCTTGCATCATTTAAACATGGAGTTAATACAAAAACTGTTGCAAAATGCTCACTGACTAAAATGACCTGCAATACATAAATCTGAAAAGTTAGCAGGACCTTTCTCAATATTTCTGAATATTCAGGAAGGGAATGAGTAATCCTCATCTCAATAACACCTCTTTTCTTCATCTTCCCTATGCTTTCTCCTTTGATCTGTCACCTCTCTCCCGTCCCTTTGATCCTCCCCAGTACCATTTTGTTTGTTTTCCCTAATCTCCCCTCCATCAGTGAACATCAGTTATTCTGCATCCCACTCCCTTCCCTTTTGTCCTTCCTCTGTCATGTGTGTCAGGGCTTTCCGTACACTGACTGTCTATGTTTGTCCTAATTTTTGAGATCATTTAAAAATGCAAGTTTATTGGCACCTTTTTGTATTACACAGATTGTCGTTTAAAAAATGGACAATTTAGTAACAATATAAATGAAGATGAACGACAAAATATTGAATACACTTTTATGGGAATAAGGATTATCGTTACTCTTGGTGTACCAGTGGAAATTGCATTGTGTGTGCATTTTGAAATGCATGTGCGGTGCAGTTGTTTTTAAAATTTGTAAAAAATATTCAACCACCTACATGGAGATTGTATTTGTCCTTGCGATGGCAATCCCTAATAGTTAACTAGTCTTTGGCACACCAGTGCTCTTACCATCTGAGCTTTCCAGCCCTTAGATGGTGGCCTTTCCTAATAGTCAACTTACTAGTCTTTGACACACCAGCGCTCTTACCATCTGAGCTATCCAGCCCTTAGATGGTGGCCTTCCCTAATAGTCAACTAGTCTTTGGCACACCAGTGCTCTTACCATCTGAGCTTTCCAGCCCTTAGATGGTGGCCTTTCCTAATAGTCAACTTACTAGTCTTTGACACACCAGCGCTCTTACCATCTGAGCTATCCAGCCCTTAGATGGTGGCCTTCCCAAATAGTCAACTAGTCTTTGGCACACCGGTGCTCTTACCATCTGAGCTATCCAGCCCTTAGATGGTGGCCTTCCCTAATAGTCAACTAGTCTTTGGCACACCAGCGCTCTTACCATCTGAGCTATCCAGCCCTTAGATGGTGGCCTTCCCTAATAGTCAACTAGTCTTTGGCACACAAGTGCTCTTACCATCTGAGCTATCCAGCCCTTAGATGGTGGCCTTCCAAAATAGTCAACTAGTCTTTGGCACACCAGTGCTCTTCCATCTGAGCTATGCAGCCCTTAGATGGTGGCCTTCCCAAATAGTCAACTGGGCTTTGGCACGTCAGTGATCTTCCATCTGAACTATCCAGCCCTTAGATGGTGGCCTTCCCTAACAGTCAACTAGTCTTTGGCACACCAGTGCTCTTACCATCTGAGCTTTCCAGCCCTTAGATGGTGGCCTTTCCTAATAGTCAACTAGTCTTTGACACACCAGCGCTCTTACCATCTGAGCTATCCAGCCCTTAGATGGTGGCCTTCCCTAACAGTCAACTAGTCTTTGGCACACCAGTGCTCTTACCATCTGAGCTTTCCAGCCCTTAGATGGTGGCCTTTCCTAATAGTCAACTAGTCTTTGACACACCAGCGCTCTTACCATCTGAGCTATCCAGCCCTTAGATGGTGGCCTTCCCCAATAGTCAACTAGTCTTTGGCACACCAGTGCTCTTACCATCTGAGCTATCCAGCCCTTAGATGGTGGCCTTCCCAAATAGTCAACTAGTCTTTGGCACACCAGTGCTCTTCCATCTGAGCTATCCAGCCCTTAGATGGTGGCCTTCCCAAATAGTCAACTATAGTCTGTAGCACACCAGTGATCTTCCATCTGAGCTATCCAGCCCTTAGATGGTGGCCTTCCCAAATAGTCAACTAGTCTTTAGCACACCAGGGATCTTCCATCTGAGCTATCCAGCCCTTAGATGGTGGCCTTTCCTAATAGTCAACTAGTCTTTGCCGGGGTTGATTTGTGTTTGTTAAGCTAATTGATGTTTTGATTTTTGGCCGACCAGTCGTCGTTGTATTAACACGCGTTGTGTGGGAACGGAAATGAAATATTTACTCAAAGTGTAAGAAAATTATACACGCGGCCGTCCTCAACAGTCGAACAAAAATCATCACAATTTTTAGAGATAATGGAAACCAAACATAATGTGGGAATGAAAAACACATCGATTGACTTCGCCCACTCAATTAAAACAAGATCTTAAGACTCACTTGGTGTTTATTACCATGCAACCGACAAGCCTCACTCGTTGCGGTTTTATATCGTCCTCGGCTGGCTATTTTTGTTTTTCAGTTCTAGTAGGTGAGGGACCTCAGCCAAGAGACAAGGGGGATATCCCATTCCATAAAATCTTAATAGATATGCAGGATTTCAAAGGTGCGGGTTTATGTGAAGTGCACGTATCGAAGCCGGGGTGATCATGTGGCATTTAGATAACTGTACGATCTCTTGGAGAAGACGACAAGTGTAGCCTGTGCTGAATAATTGATTGGACATTGTCATGAACTTAGGCCGAGAAAATATGAAGGGACTGATGTCTTGCTCTCAGAAATTAAACTTGGTTATGCGAAAGGTAATGAAGTTATACAATTGAAACTAACTGCCATTCTATTAACTGCTTTAAACTAAAATTAAAATCTTTCCTTACTGAATTCCAAATGAATACTACCTGATGCAAAGTTCTGTTAAACCATGTTAACCAGTACGTTATTCTGATACACTCTATTTGTATCATTATTATCACTTTCAATTTTTTTTTGTATACCTGTCTGTCCCTGTTTGTCCTACGTCTTGTATCTTAATTGTATCTTAATTACTAAATGACAAGAATAACCCCGTTTATATACCGATTCATTTTTTGTTGTTAATGTTTATATGTTTTTCGGGACATTCGCCGCAAGTCTTTCAGGATGATTCCTCCACACGTATTCCATTCCATTTCAGCTTGTATAGCCTCTGTATCTATTGTGTGTGGAAATAGATGTTGTTTTTTATTTGATTTGATTTGATAGGCTACATACCGTTATGTCACTTATCAGCTCAAAGCTACTCCGTGCATGATTTCGTTTAATTTCAGGGACTCGGATCAAATTGATTGTATACACAGTGCAGGCATAGGCATACATGTAAAAGAAATGTCCTGATGACCCTTAACAAAATGGGCAAGCTATTGTGCGACTTCTAGAAGATTTATCTAAAACTAGAAGGAAAACATTTCAATAAGATTATCTCTAATTTTTAACGTAGAGATTACCTTGTATCACGCCTCTGTTAGGTTTTCTTAACCGCCAGTTTTCGTTTGAGAAATCGTGGCTTTTTCCTCCACGCTTATGCTGTCGTCATATTATTGTTTTTGTCCAAACCAAACCAAAATGCTCTGTACAGTTATCCTATCCTGTCCTGCACTGCTGACTGAAACACGGGAAGTCCTTTGCAGCACTTTCTCTCCCATTCGTGCGGATTCTACACATAAGCATTCCCGGTAGAAATAGATTTAAATGATAAATATTATAAACTCAAGAAATACATTTTCATTTGCACATCCAAGAAGTTTTATAATTCCGGCAAAGAGTTAAAAAACGAAGAAGTCTGTAGCGGTTTGATTCATGTTCGATTTTTCCCAAACAAAATTGTAATTTGTTGGTTTCGTACAATCTCTTTGATTTCAAGCGAGTGAAGCGCCATTGTATAGCTTAATATATGAAGAAGCAAAAACAACGCGATGTCAGCATCACGTGATAGATGTCAACATCACGTGATGTCAGCGATTAACATCAATCGATTGTACTTTAGGCCAACTTACCGTCCGAAAAAAATCCATCTTCACTTATATCCCAGTAATGGTGTTTTGCACTTAATACTGACGGAAGACGTGCGCACTATATAACCACTATAATATTCGCATGCGCCTGGAAAGTGGACTGGTTTTTTGGGGGGTCGTGAGTACCCCGTCGAATCGAGCGGAATTGTCATCCTTGCGAACTCACAACACGCGTGAACCTTCCGAGCGGAGGGAAAACACCAGCGTCACGTGATCATTACGTCATTGGATTTACAGCGTCTGTCCCTGCAACCTAGCTTTGTGCACGCGACACGCAGGGACCTACAGAGCAATGGTTCTACACGCGCGTTATGTAGGCCTACCCGTATGCTGACGAAAATAGCCCCCGTGGTTTTTTTTTTTTTTTGCATAGGGCCTGCCACGCACTGGCCCGAATTGTCGCCACTGTCAGTGAACGGGGGTCACAGTTGACAGACGTCTCCGTCTGCAGGTGAGTGTTGGGCCGAGGGCTTTGGGCGGGAAACGAGAGGTTTCTTCATTTCTTGGTGGGAACATTCTCGGTGCTGGCCGTTGTCAGCCAGCGCCGCCGCAATTAAAGATGGCCGCTACACGAGGGAGGGGAGTGCGGACGAGGTCTGTCAGTGCTCGGCTGCTTTGTTTTCTAACTCGGGAAGGCTTGCAGTCCCGGCCAGCTCGATGGGCACGAGCAAGGGGGGAGTCCCGGTGGCCGGGAGACGGGGGTCCGGACGCTGCCTGACCCACGGGGGTTGGGAGGCAGACGGCCGGCCCGTGCCAGGGGCAGTATAGCTCAGGTAGATGCAACCTTGGCGTTGCCAGCGAACTCCCCGTGCCTGTCGGGACAATGGGGGGAGTCCGGACGCACGTGCTGTCAACGTGAAAACGTGAATCAGGTTAAACAGATCGTATCTGTCAGGCGATGTTTTATTCCCACAACTCTGACTTGGGGACTGTGTGTCAGTGCTGCAACAGCTAACGTGATTTGATGCGCCCGGTCGCATTACCTACACATTCGCATAATGTTCATGTCTCGCATCCTTTCTCTGACAAAACCGGGAATTATTGAATAAACGGCTGGCAAAAAAACACCCCACCCAGTTCCTAGGAAAGTAGGCCTTTACGTCAAAATAACCTTCACAAAATATATCTTATTACAACCAAGAAAGTGCACGTTGTCGTTGCTTACCGTACCGTTTCTAACTTGTAGGATTTTCTGATGGATAATTAGGAAGAATTAAGATTGAAGATCAATCTATATTTTTGAAACAAACTCTGGAAGAAAGCACTTTAATTCCCGCTTGTTAATCAGTCCTTATGCCTTGTTATTATGTGATACAAGATTTGACGAAGTTTATAAGTTTTCATTACGAACAGTTCACCGAGGTCTTTCTATCTAGTTTGAATGGCATCGTTTTGATGTGGTTTGCTTTTCTGTTCTGACCACTTTGAAACCTTTTCAAAGTTCTCCCGGCCGTTCTGTCATTCTCCCTTTCAGAAAGGTTCTGCTAGGACCGAAACGCCAGGCCCTCCTAATGTTTGATATAGGCATATTCCCTTTTCAAAGTTATCAACCGGTTTATTTGATTACAGTTTTTGTAGTGTTAATTAAGATATCAAACGGTTCAAGAAAGCTGTGTATTCGCTTTTGCACCTCTGCTGTTTGTTATTCATGCCATTTCGTCTTCATTATATTACTACTTTTCATCGGTATGGTTTTGCTGAAGACGAAATTGATCAAACTGATTATTGTGAGTGTAGGCTTATCTAGATTAATTAAATGAAATAACAGCATGCCCCACATGCAATCTTCTCGTGTCATAACTTGCGGCCCAGATCGGCTTTTCAAAACTGAGATCATTACTTTTGTCAATAAGAATCTGCAGCCGATTTAACGAAACTTCAAATGTTGCGTACGCAACATTTTTGTTGCTTAACTTACGCAACATTTGGCTGCCTTTTCTAAATATTGCTGAAAAGAGTCACTGCGGCTGAGTTACTTTCTTCCCGGTCATCTGGAAGGATGTGCAATTTGTTTCATGTTGTAATAAGGACCACGGTGGTTCATGAGAGCCATGACAGCATTTCTGATCTCGTCTACAGTGCAGAGGACCCCATAGACTTGAGATCTGTCCTCTCCACCTCTCCCCCTCTTTCTCTCTCAACCTCTATCCACTCCTCTCTCCACCTCATCTCCCTCCCCCTCTTTCCCTCCCTCTCTCTCTCGTCGCTCCTCTCTTTCTATCCCTCTCCTCTCCCTCCCCCTTTCTCCCATTATCTCGCTTTCTCTCTCCTTCTCTCATTTCTGATCTCGTCTACAGTGCAGAGGACCCCGTAGACTTGAGATCTGTCCTCTCCACCTCTCTCCCTCTTTCTCTCTCAACCTCTATCCACCCCTCTCTCCACCTCATCTCCCTCCCCCTCTCTCTCCTCTCCTCTCTTTCCATCTCTCTCCTCTCCCTCCCCCTTTCTTCCCTTATCTCGCTTTCTCTCTCCTTCTCTCATTTCTGAACTCGTCTACAGTGCAGAGGACCCCGTAGACTTGAGATCTGTCCGATTCAATTAAACTGGTCTCTCTCCTCTCCACCTCTCTCCCTATTTCTCTCTCAACCTCTACCCACCCCCTCTCTCCACCTCATCTCCCTCCCCCTCTCTCTCCTCTCTCCTCTCTTTCTATCTCTCTCCTCTCCCTCCCCCTTTCTCCCCTTCTCTCGCTTTCTCTCTCCCCGTCCCCCTTTCCCACTCTCTCCCTCTCCTTCCCTCTCTCCCCTTTTGGCTCCCTCTCCTTCCCTCTCTTCCCACTCTCTCTCTCTCTCTCTTCCCTCTCTCTCCCCCCTCTCTCTCTCTCTCTCTCCTTCCCTCTCTCTCCCCTCTCTCCCTCTCCTTCCCTCTCTCTCTCCCCTTTCTCCCTCTCCTTCCCTCTCTCTCCCCTCTCTCCCTCTCCTTCCCCCCTCTCCCCCTCTCTCCCCTTTCTCCATCTCCTTCCCTCTCTCTCCCCTCTCCCTCTACCCACTCCCTCTCCCTTCCCTCTCTCCCTCTCCTTCTCTCTCCCCTCTCCCTCTCTCTTCCCTCTCTCTCTCCCCTCTCTCTCTTCTTCCCTCTCTCCCTTCTTCCCTCTCTCCCTTCTTCCCTCTCTCCCTTCTTCCCTCTCTCCCCCTCTTTCCTCTCTCTCCTCTCTCTCCTCTCCTTCCCATCTCCCTCCCCTCGCTACTCTCTCTCCCTCTCTCCTCCCCCTCTCCCTCCCCTCTCGCCTCTCCAACCCCTCCCCCTCTCTCCCCTCTCTCCCCTCTCTCCCCTCTCTCCCCTCTCTCCCCCCTCTCCCCTCTCCTTCCCCTCTCTCTCTCTCTCTCCAATATTTCCGATAAGATCAGATCGGATCCTTTGACAAATCCCTGGAACAGTCTCGCGCTCTGTGACTCTGTCTCACATCTCCGTCACACAAAGCCTGAAAAAAAAGGCTGACATTTGTCGCCGAATTTAAAAGTCTAGATATGTTGTCCCGTTCAGCACCAACTATCCACCGACACAGAAACTGTGCTCAAAGGGCTTGCTCTTTCATACCTGTGAGGGTTTTTTTAACGGGTGAGAGAAATGAACCCGCAGCCAAAGCCTAAGTCTAAGCCTCCGTGTGATAAAGGGCTGTGTGTTTCGTCCGGCGTTTCTGCCTGGCGGCATTTGCGTCGGTCTCTCTGCTGGCTCTCCCCCGTGTACCCTGGTGGGCGTGCGTGCAGGAGTGTCCGGTCGCCTCAACCCCCACGCCTGCTCCGATGAGAGAGCGATGCTTGTACTCCTCCCACACACTGCCCGTTAGTCCCGAGTCAAAGGTCAGGGGAGGGGACACGATGGGACACTCCCACTGGTAGAATGAGGGGATTTCAGGCCATCAGTTATCCATGTTGGTGAGAGCATGGTGAGAGTAAATATTACACTAATTTCGTGGAGCCACCACCGTAAAAGCGCTGAGGGAAACGACAAAACTTGGTCTAATCCGAGTTTCTGATTGATTTTTATCAACACAATCCAGCATGCAGTTGGGCTTTGTATTTACTAGCAGTGTTACCGGTTAATATTTTGACCACCGTTAAAATGTTGGTGAAAATTGCCCAAAGTCACCGTGCGCGTTGCATTAAACAACCATTTGTGTATATATTGGTCCTATGCACCGCAGAAGGGCGGTTTTAAGCCAATCTATATTTTTTTGTATATACAGGAAGGAAAATACGATGTTTTACAATGATTGTACAGCACAAAATTGTAAACTTTGATGTAATAAGAATGGGCATGAAAAAAACACGCATCGTAATTATAAATTGACTATTATTTCTGTAACAATGATTAGGTAGGCCCTCTAATTAGAAGCAGTCCATAGACAGTATCGAGAATATCTTGTCCACTTGTAAGCTACCTTTGATCCAAATATACCCACTAACGTACAGGGATTGTCTCGTACATTATACAGTTTCTCTCGTAAGCACTTTGGTAGGCTTTTCGGTGAGTTTATTTTACACATATCCCCTTACTTATCAGTCGTAGTAAATTGATCAATTCCACCTTTCATCGGCAGTTCAACAGTTCCGTAAATTAAAGGCCCCTTACAATATTAGTAAAAGTCAAACGATTGCAACAGTTTGTAGGCCCCCTATGTTAAACCAATAATCACTCCCAAAAAGAAATCTTGCGAAGGTTTAAGCTCAAATGGTGATCTGAGAAAGTAGAAAAAGGCAAAAAACCGTCACGGTTTACGCATCGTTCTGTGGTGTAAGAAATAAGTTTATTACTCGCGAGTAATAAACTATTTGTCGATGTTTGAGTGAAGATTTCTCGAGAAGTACAGCATCCCAGACCGTAAGATTTCAACATGAGGATTCTATCATGACAATCTACAAACTGTGTAAATTAGAAGGAAATGTGAGGACATCGATGTTTTCCGATCTTCCCAATGCCTTTAACGCGCAAATGTAAGGGAGAGACCCACACTACGAGAAAACAGACATGACCGGAAACGTGATGAATATCTAAACCAATGGGAGATTGTATTTGTAGGCCCTCGAAAACATGACCAGATGACATCATGTAATTGTGGTTTGCTTGTCCGGGTTTTGTTTGGCGAAAATACCATACTTTCCTTAGTAAATCGAGGAGCTTATTTCGACAAAGATCTACTTTTACGAGTGCGCATTTGATTAGGGAAAAACATATGTAAAGCATATAAAGGAAGGGTTGAAATAAAATGAGAAGATCGTGTAATTGCCATCTTTTGGGGGAAAATTGCATATTGCTCGGTTAAGGCCCAATACAACATTGGGAAGATCGAAAAACATCGATGTCCTTAGATTTCCTTCTAATTTACACAGTTTGTAGTAGAATCCTCATGTTGAAATCTAACGGTCTGGGATGCTGTACTTTTTGAGGAATCTTCACTCAAACATTGACAAATAGTTTATTACTTCCGAGGAATTAACTATTTCTTACACTACAGAACGGTGCGTAAACCGTGATTTTTTTTGGTATTTTTCTACTTTCTCAGATTTGAGCTAAAACCTTCGCAGGATTTCTTTTTTTGGAATTTTTAGTGGTTTAACACACAAACTGTGGCAATCTTTTGACCTTTACCAATGTTGTATAGAGCCTTTAAAAAAATGATGTAGGGCCTATACAGAAATTAAGTTGTTTTTGAGATCTCATCAGCCACAGTAGATGCAGGTCTGTCTGCCAGTAATGGTCTAAAATCGCTGCGGCTTATATCAGAAATCAGGGTACCCGGCAGCTTCATTATTTAAACAAAGGACTATTGATACTATATTCAGGCTTTCAGTTACTTTTCCCCACCTCATTGAGACCACGTCATAGTCGTATCCTTGTATTATTTTGCGACCTTTGAGGCGATAATAAGGAAATGGAAATGTGTCACTCATTCCGACCAGTTTTGCTGATGTCACCAAGGTCTGTTGGCAGAAATCCTGCTCTATTCCGAGATTTAACGCCGCGTAGATTGTTCAAAATTATGCCAGCAAATCTTTGTGAAAGCGAACAGAAAAAAAACCCGGATAAAAGTAAATACACAGGCGTTGAAGACCTTGTGCGACCCCGAGCAAGCACACGGCACATGACGAGTGCTATTGATTATTTCCAATACACATTCACACCAGAAATCTAGTACCAATTTCAGGGTTAGGCCTATTTCCTTTTGCGCTGGAATTTGCAAGATTAGAGCGAAAATTGACTTCCCTTCATGACGATGATCTGGTGTCTCAGTTATTGACAACAAACTGTCTATGATCGTCCCACCGCGATCCCAATTCAGTGGTTAGAATCATTGATAAAGCGGCAATGATTTTGTGAGAATATTTTGGTATTAATCGTGAATTTACAGTCATGTGCGCTTTCATTATTAGCGATTGACAAGCATCCGATTCTGTTTGGAGCGTAGCACGGTTTCTCAGCGCACTCAGTTCTATGCGAGCGCCGCGCATTGCACACTGCACAGAGCCAGGGCCGCAGTGAATTGAACATGCCATACGTACACTGCTTAGTGGAATTCAGTACGTGTCACGTGACTGCCTACGCCATTCACCGGTTGGTCTGCTGTGTGTGCATAGGGCCGTATAGCGATAGCATTGGGTACTACACGCTTTATCAACCAAGCCTTGTGTGTATGTGGCTAGCTGCGTATACGGCCTATTGAATTTTTTGCCCATAGTGTAGCACAGTGCGCAGTTTTTTCCAGACCCCGACGCGACGATTCTGGTCTGCGTTTTCGTGTTTTTTCGTCTCTTCGCCTCGTCCTTCCGGGTAGCAGCAAGGTAATCCTTAATCTGTACGATATGTATTGCTTAATTTCGTCTGGTGATCGTGCACTGTGCAGGCAGAGAGACGCACCATGTGTTTGACGAGCATGCGTGGGCTGGCTTTTAATATTTTTCCCCCTTTCAGTTCTGGCTGAGCGAGATAGCTGAACAAAATGGCCGCGTACGCTGGCGCACGCAACAGCAATCTGCTCGGAATTCGCAGGAAAAGACAGCCTAGGTGAACGTGCAGCCCTACGCGGCTGGTCCTACCACTACTACAATCCACCTGCCAACGAATGGGCCCGCAGGTGCCTCTGTTTGGGTGGAACCCGTCAGATTCGTTCCGTTTTTATTCGGGGGAGGGTCTCTGGGTGTCCGGGGTTTGTCAGTGGACGAGCCTGCACGCGACTGAACGAGAGTCGGCCACACCGAGCCCGTCTATTCCCGGCCGTGGAAACCCGCCTTACCGCCCAGCGTTTTCCTTAGAAATTCGCCTCCGTTGTTGCCAC
Source organism: Luidia sarsii (assembly GCA_949987565.1). Lineage (NCBI taxonomy): Eukaryota > Metazoa > Echinodermata > Asteroidea > Paxillosida > Luidiidae > Luidia > Luidia sarsii. The sequence goes on along the minus strand of OX465109.1, from coordinate 20,112,217 downwards.
TTATCCCCTGAAACATGACCTGGGTAATCGCTGTAGCCGTCTGCCTTCTTCTCTCATTTTCGTTGATTCTAGACGCGGGCAATCGTGGCTTTCTGGCCGTTCCTTGGTCCGAATGCAACCCAGATTTGAGCGACGGCTGGAATTCGGTCAGGGGCTCGCTACATTTATCGGTCGAAATTCCCCTTAGCGGCGGGTTTGGGGTCCAAATCAATTATGGTCGTTGAGAGAAATCATTACTTTGTGACCTGGAGTAAATTTGATGTTGCTCGGTCTTAGAGCGGTGATTTTATGAACTTAACTCGTAAGTGACTGCTGTGCGGTGGATTGGGGTAGATGTCATTTTCGTGTCGTCGTGAGCCCAAGACGTCAGCACGTTGACACGCGCACTGCATGTCTTTGTTGCCAAGGAAGACGCGCCTATCGAACGCTCATCACTCGCTCAATCTTTCTTGTATCTTCGCTCCATCTTGGAAGATGATTCGTTTTCCTTTCACACCTTTGTTTCACTATTTCCCGTTTTCAATTTGTCATGTTCCAATAAGTCAAGCAGTTGGTTTGCAGATTTGCATAAGCATTTTTAGTTTTATGACTTCACGTGTGATTTGTGTTTCTTATTTTCTTAGTTGATGGATTGATGTTGAAATCAAATTTGTCGTCGCTTTTCTGATTATTTTTGACAGGTGTAAAACTGGGAAGGGGAGCCTATACTATCTTAAAAAAGAATCTAAATCATGTTTAATTAGCAAGCCTTCATAGGCCCAGACAATTTAATACGCTCTTTTTGCTTACAAACGAAAATTCATAATTCATAAATTGAAGAACTTGATGCTATACGACTTATTTGTCTTATGATGGAAATAAAAAGCAGCATTTCGAAAATATAAAAAAGGAGAGATTTTTATACTAAATTCGTTCAAAGCCGCTACATAGGCCCTTACTAAATTTCCCAACGTTTGCCTTACCAGTTGTCGTTTTAAGAAGCAGCCGCTTGTCTTCCGTATTCGAAACTAAAATTATTTGCTTTCCGAAAACCGATGACGGTTGATTTTATTTGAATCAGTGTTTGAAACAAGTTGCAACTGAAAATAATGAAAAGTAGCCTTTTGCAAACTGCTTACCGGTAGGCCTAGGCCTACTGCTTTAAATGACCAGATATGTACAAATTAAATAAGAAAGGGGCCTGGCGTATCGAATCTAGCAGGAACCGGTAGGTTCTGAGAAAGATTTCGAAACGTGGGAAGCTCTACCGGTCCCTTTTTTAATTTGCAAATGTGATTTTCGAAAGAGCGGGCGGGATATAAGACTTTTAATAGAGGACCCGATGTTTGGGGACTAGCTAGCAGGACATTCTCAGGAAAAAAAGGTCGGGTTTGGATCGAAAGTTTGGTCCCTGGAACCATTTTGCCATTTTCAATTTAAATAATTGGGAGCAATTTTGATAAACGCGAATCCTTTGTTCTCGTTTTATCGAAGATTATTTTGTCCCTTTTTCATCCACTTCCGAGGACGGCAACTTGATAAGCATTGAGAGTGCGCGGCGATGTCTAATTGAATTTGGCTGAGATCCGGGAGTCCACCAGGTTGATTTCCGAGCTGGTTCTGCCTCCTTCCCCTCACCAACCTTGTAGACTGATTTCACTCAATGTGTTTATCCGCATGTCGGCATCTACAATATTAAGTCCCTTAAGGTGATACACAAAAATGTTGCAAACTGCTAACTGACTAAAATAACCAAAAATGCAAATTTTAAAATTTAGTGGGCCTGACGTTTCGACCCTAGCAGGACCCTTCTCTCTGCCTTTGAGAAAGGTCCTGCTAGGATCGAAACGTCAGGCCCACTAAATTTTAAGAATATTAAGTCCCATGAGAACACGCCAACGTGCATTACCCGTGTACGGTTTCAAACCCATTAAGTCGACCTTCTGTTTCATTTTACAATATTATTTATTGTATAACTTCACATGATAAAAGGGACATGCTGGTAGTAGCTTAAAGGCAGAATCCTTCTGCCTTTAAGAAAGGTAGGCCCTACTGCCATGATCAAACCGTCAACCCATGTCAATATTGTTGACGCTTGCATTCTGTTCATTTAATTCAGTGAGCACTGCGGTTACGATATTTTCAGTTACTTCAATGTTTATAAGTTGTGATTTCTTCATCTGTTTTCGAAATGAGGTTATAGTTTTATTGTCTCGAGATGGGGATTTCATCATTTGACTGAATCTCTTTGCTTAATTATTGGAATCCTCAATCTACTATGTTCCCCAGGGGCCCTCGACAAATAAAACCCGACGGGGTTTCGCTACCACAATATTTATTGATCTTCTCGCGTTGTGAACTTTGTGTTTGCTCAGTGCCAGTTTGTAGAATCGTTTTGTTTGCAAAAGCTTGCCATTCTTTGCTCAATGACGCGCGATTGAGGTCACTTTTGTATCGCGGACTTCAAGATTAGGATACAATGTATAACTGAAAATCGGTATTGTGGAGACTAAACTCATAATGGTGATGCCTTGCAGCTTTTCTCGAATTTTGATGTTTTTCCCCGATAATTTTCAGTAATGTATTACATGTAGTCCTATTTTTTGGTATTGAAAAGAATGATGTAAATATAAAGTTGGTGATTCGTGTATTGTTTTTATTTTGAAATCCTTTAGGCCTATTATTTTTTTCGATCGGTGTGTGTTACATGTATGATGTCTCGATCCTAGCAGGACCTTTTTAATTCTACCCCCAATAAACGACTCGCTAGGGTCGAAACTTTAGGGTGGGCAGTCCTTCTTTCTTTCTTTTTTAGATTCGTATAATTTCGGTCATTTAAGTCGGCGTGCAGTTTGCAACATGATTGATTATTAGATTCTTTATTAGATTCTTTATTCTTCAATTGTTGTCAATTGAAGTTGCTAGTCTCGACATGTCGTGGTTCCCGAGTCCCTTCGGAGGATAATCAGAGGAATCATCGCTCTTATTTGGGGATTTGCTGTGAAAGATAAACCAAACTTGACCATTTCCCCAGCACCACGCCTAGCCTTGCCCTCCAGTCTCAACTCTCTTCATCTTTTCTTGCCTTGCAGTCTGTACCCGGCTTTTCCCATGATGCATCGGCGCACTCGACTCAAGATCACTGACGTCAACCCCCACCTCATCTGCATATTATGTGGCGGCTATCTCATCGATGCAACCACTATGATAGAATGTCTTCATTCGTGTAAGTACCGAGTCACAAGAACGAAGCCAAAAATCGCCAAATGTCCCGAGATCCGACCCTGAGTTTGACGCAAAAGGAAACGATTGAACTTTGATCTTTGCTTTGAGCGTTAATTAAAACCTCAGACGGCTGTTCAGTGTTTGTTCATTATTCTGTGGGAAGTGTTGGACATGTTTCCCCCGCCGTAAGCAAACAGTCTCTCCGGAGTGGTACGTGTTTGGTTTGGAGCAATACTGAAACTGCCGTTGCCGTCATTTATGACTGAAATGGGAAAACAGAAACATACATCATTACAATCACTGACTGTCCGGGCAACACTTCTGGGCACAATGGTCATTTCATGGTGCATTATCGAAGAGGGAAGAGGGCCCCATCAGTACCAAATAGATAAATGGACTCGTAGGAAGGCTGCCTCACCTACTCCTCTGGTTTGAAGTGGAATCGACCGTGGTCGTTATTTTCCGTACAATCTTTAAATCGCCCTCCTTTTTAAGATATCGACAATTCGGCATCCATTGACTATAGCCTATGACAGACCATGGAGGTAGAGGGGATGGTTAGACAGTGCATTTGCACATAATGGATTTCGGTCATGATACTTTTAAAGACAGGATAATTTTTCCCACTGGATATGAAATTAAAGTAATACATTTTTTTTTTTGGGGGGGGGGACTGCTCGCTGATTACAAAGACCTGAAACAAAGTACAGAAATATTCCCAGCTTAACCGAGTGAAGATATGCAAATCTTAACAGTGTTAGGGCGCCTGGCGGTTCAACCCGAGCAGGATCCATCCCAAAGGCAGAAAGCATTATGATCACATGTATTAACTTTTCATTCATAAAGATTAAGGAAGCCGTCTCATGCCATTTGGCTTCCTGCCAAAATGTTGCCTTCTGTAAACACCTGAGGCAGGGTGCGTTCAGAGGAGTACACGCCTTTACCTATCAGGATGATGGCGTGCGACAGTTATTCTAAATAGGTATCTCGGCGGCTCCCGTGCGCACACGAACCTAATCGGGTATCACAACAGACAGGCCGGCAAAATGGCGCCCGCCGGTTTTTATAGTCGTGTCTCAATCGATCGGCGGAAATGCGAGGGGGCAAGGGGGCGCACGTTCCCCCTGCCTGCATCTGGCCCTGTCCCCGTGCCGTGCGTGCTCAAACGGAGAAAGGGTCCCGTAGAAAGGAACATGGGGGGAGGACAGACGGAGCCGTTTTGAATAGGAAACATGCTTCGGTGGGGACTCGTCAGGTCAAACCTATAGCCAGAGGGCTGGGGCACCGTCCAGAGATCTTCAATCGACGCTTGTCAGGTTAATAAGGCTGGCATCATTAGACGATTAAGTCCTACCTCTTGGGTTATATCGGTCAAAAGAAACCCCACGCCTTCAATGTTTGTTTACAGAAAATGCCATCCAATGCTCTTATATATAAACACCGATTATATAGTGGTTGGAATCCTGACAATCGGCAGAGTACTCAGTACCCGAAACGTTGAGTTACCGGCGCTTTTCAGAGCCGCACTCCTTCTCTTACGAGATGATGTGCATGATGGTGTCACCGCAAACCTACTTAGTATTTGTTTTAATAAAATAAGACTATCATTTCTACCGACGCATTTTCGCCCAACGCTTTTTGTGAAGAAATAAAACTGTTGAAATAGAATCAAAATGTTGAAAATGAAATCATTCCATTTCCTTTGAAGTGAAAGGTTTCAGAATTACGACGTGAATATTCTTAGGACATTCGCATTAGACATTCTACATGAAGTGATGTTTGGATCGGAGCAGGACCTTCCTCAAAGGCAGATGAAAATTTGATGAAATCGAAATGCTATAAACTTCCTGACATTTCTTCCAGGCTTAGGGACAGACAGTTTTAATGTAGGGTTCAATTGTAATAAGAATAAAAAAGAGACAATCGGGAAATTGTTTAGGCCTTTAATTTTTTTTTTTTTTTAAGTTACTCAACTGGTACATATCGAAATCAAACAAACAACCAAAGTAAACACAAACACAGGGAACCTGTCTCGGATACAAGACCTGGTGCAGTCCAAGTTTTCTTTGTCAGCATGCCATTTATCAAAATGAGGACATTTAAGTGAGCAACTAGGCTCAGTGGTCAAGTGGTTAAGACATCTGCACTAATAGAAAGCAGGGAAGGAGCTTGGGTCGTCATTGCCACCCCTAGCCCGTCGTAAGACGGTGGCCACCCGAGTCTCCTCTCTCGATATTTCCATGCAAGGTGTTCCTCTGCTCTTGCCGACCTGGGGTCGATTCCACCAAACCCATCGCAACTTACGATCAATCGCAAGACGATGAGCAATGTACAGAAACCATACGGCCTATCACAACTTACGATGGGTTATCCATCGTAAGTTGAGTTATGATGCATCGTAAGGCTTTGTGAAATCCACCCCTGGTCCCCCAGTCAGGACATTTCAGCGAGCAACCATGCTGTTTGCCTCCTCTCACCCACACACTCTATCTATCCCAAGGTGTAGAACGGAGAGGTATCGGAACAGCTTCTTCCCTCGTTCTGCCTCTCTCTGGAATTCCCTTCCTAGTTCTTGTTTCCCCCCTGCCTATGATCTTGCCCTTTTTAAAAAGGATTGTTAATTCCTATCTCCAGCCTTCCTAAGTCCCTCTCAATCTCCTTCTTTCCTTAGCCCTTAACCTTGAGTGGCTTTTCAGCCTTGTTTTAGGCGATTTTGCTTTAAAAAAAATAGATTTTAAAATTTTAAGTAAAATCTCAGCTCGAGTTTGTGATCAGATCGCAAATACAATTTTTACTAATCAGATTTCGTGGCCGTTGATTGTGAACGAATTCGCTTTGGATCGGCATGGTTGGGTTTATGGCACCATATGCACATCCAGACGTCATCGATCATCTTGTTTGATATTGTATTTTGTTCTTGGAATAGAATGTCCTACTGTTATATTGCAACCTGAAAGGATGAATGATTTATAACGAATAATTGCTTATAACGAATAATTGCTTAATCAGAACTCGAGAGGCAAGGTCTATGTAATGAGAAATTCAATCAATGCCGATGGAGAGGAAAAATCATAAGATTACCTTTACTCAATCAGACAAATATAGGCCTATCACGTGCCGACAGCCCAGTCACATGTTGACAGCACGACAGTTAATTGGCTTATTCGCCTCCCGTCCCAAGTGGGCGTGGGACTTCACGTGGGAGGGCGCACAAGGACCCGGATGTAATGTCAATCGTCTGCGATGTAGTTTTCCTCAGCTTAATTAGCCACTACATGATAAGGGCAGAACACATTGGGGTTGGATGAAGGCTTACCACGTGATTTTGTTTGAAACCGTTGGGGGGGAATGACGAAATGCGCATGGGCGGACGCGCCTTACTATGCGGACGCGTTGCTATGGAGGATAACGCCGCGCATGCGCGAACCCACCTTGCTTCCAGTGCACGCGCTTTCGACTTTATAAGTGTCAGCTATTCACTGCGTGTGAATAGAACTGATGATCAAACCGTGATGATCCCATTCTAGTCATATGAATGTATTAGTACTGCTGCAACATGAATCATGTGAATTGACCCGGATCAAACGAGTCGCTTGAGTTGACCCGGATCGGACACAATTAAGTCGTGTGGATGCGAACACGCGTTTAGAACTGAATGGTAGATAGGGGAGCTGGTTGAATGTTACAGAAGAGTTGAACAAAATGTGCTGGGACGCGTTCATTAATTCCCCCACATAAACCCCGCACAGCAGATAGCATAGCTAATTTTTAAACGGCTAAGCGTCGGGGTTGTGAAGGGAAGGCAAAACGCCTGCACTGTGCACCGTGTTCTACACGTACCTCACGCGATACCTTACCATTATGATGTAGGTTGCTTGCTGAATGTGTTGTCACTGCAATACATTTACGAAGCCTGCGTCATACAAGCACAGCGTGGATTCTGGGAAATCCAACCACTATTTTCCATCGATAAATATATATCGACCTACCCTCTGGTGTTTTTTTCCACGAAGGACGATATCAGACGATTTAAGTTTTAACAAGAATTGCAGAAGAGCTTATTTTGTGTATTTGTGTAGATCACTGAATATTCTATACGTAGGCCTATTATGATAATGTCATGGCAACGCAATAAATTTAATTATGTATTCCGAGTGATGGCGGGTGACAGCGGAGTGATAGCATTGTATTTCTGGGCTCAAATTAGAATAGACCTATAATCCGGTTTTGTATAGTTAGAGGAATGAACGGTGCTTCAGGGACAATAATCGACGACAATTAATCGTATTACGTGGGTAACTTACATTGAAATGCTGATTAACATGACATGCTAATTAACTGTGCGGTAGTACAACAATGACTAGGTTAAGTGACTCAAATTGTACAAAACTCCAAAACTTAACCGGGCCCGATTTCGTCGTCCTCCCACGACCGTGATGGAAATGCCAGGTGAAGAAAATGAGGCCGACTCAATCTCAGATCATATTATCAACGTCTCGTGTTGAGCTTCGACTGTTGATAATTATATCAAGTCTTGATGTCAGGTCTGTTTTGAAATGGGGACGTTTGTTTTCAGGGTCATAGTTGTAAAAGTTTTAAGAGAAAGGCCGTTCTTGCTACTTGGAGCTGCATTGCCGCTATTGGGGGAAAGATTCTACAGGGCACTCTGTTGAAATTCAAGACACAAATGCATGAATGACAAGAAGGTCATGAGAATGGATTGATTTGTGAGGGCCATGTAATGTTTGCAATCTTAGTGACGACCACTTCCATTTATGAAGTAAATTTTGGGAACGGCGAACAATAGTCTTTAAAAGTCCGGGGTGAACACTATCAACAATATAGCTTTCTCAATCAGATATTTCTACACAATTATAATTATGTATTGGCCCCTACAGTACGTCACAAAATGTACAAAACAGTGTTGTCGGTTGCCTTCAAGTTGCTTCGTTCTTCAACCTCACAAAATCCAACACCAGATTTTGTTGGAATTTGTTGGATTAGGTACCCCTAGAATAGCATACTGCTGCTGAATTTTGTTGGAGTTTGTTGGATTAGGTACCGATGGCCCAGGGAGACACTGTTGCAGTTTGTTGGATTAGGTACCACTCCCACACACTCCGACACCTGACCAGAAAATGACCAAGAGCTTGTGGGTAAACTCAACCACGAAAGCAGTGTCAGTACACTCCCACACACTCCAACACCTGACCAGAAAATGACCAAGAGCTCGTGGGTAGACTAATCTCACCCACGAAAGCAGTGTAGTGCACTGCACCTGACCAGAACATTCCACAGCAGACACATTGTGGCATTTTGTTGGGTTGGGGACAAACCCCCTGTAGTCATGCTACTCATGCAACAATGCATCTATACCCAACCTAACAAAATCCAACACGTGCAGACTGTTGTATTCTGTGAGGTTGGGTACCAATGGGTTCCTAATTTCTGCCCAAATGTTGGATTTTGCTGGGTTAGGTATGCTTCCTATATAGTGAAAGAGCCTAGGGGGTTCGGTTAGGGTTAATTAATGACGATTCTTTGTTGCGTTCAGTCAAACTGTTCTTGGCCATTTTCTTTGGCCAATGAAAAAATCCAATCACCATGTGGTGGTTGAATAATTTTCTCGGGTTCAAATTTCAGTCCAGTCAAAGTTTTCGTAGCCATTTTTCATCTTTCGAAGCTTTTTTTTAATACCTTCTTTTCTTCTGAAGCGTGGATTGAGTCGGCAGTCAGTGAAAACACCGAAGAAATGATCAGTGAATTCTAGCCCCCCCCCTCCCATCAACCGATGATCCGACGACTCCTTTCTCGTTTTCCCCATGAACAGGAGGCTCTAAACATAGCCCTTACACTTACAGGAATCGTGCATTCAGAATGTCTCATCTTTGGTCGGCTTGTACGACACCCGAACGCGTGGGATGGATATGCCAGCGGATAACGGGGCCCATGCTTGCCGAGATGGCACGGGTTGTGCTGTGGTCTGTGGGTCGAGGAGGATGCACCTGTCTGTGTGTCGCCGTGCCCACGGTCACAGGGGCAACAGCTGGATTCAACCTGCAGTCTAAATCATGACCTTCAATTACCCGTGCGTGGGCGCCATATTCATATCGTGATCAAATAGGAAACGATATTACTACAAACTGACGTTTGTGTACGGTCATCCGATTCATCAAATGTCCAATGGAAATACTCAGATTGGATATTTGCATGCGCGTCCGCGTATTTGAACGCTCCTGTGCACATGCTAATTAGCCTTTGGCGGTCATGTGACGTCGTGTGAAAAACCTCTTTAGGATGGAGGTAAAAATGACCAATAGGTAGCATGTGACATTATATAGAGCCAGGACTGTCTACCTTTAGATGTCACTATAGGAAGACTTGTAGCATTGTATAGATGCACACACTTGTGACGCGTTGTGTCATGGTCTCCTGAGAGAGGTCTTGTTTTCGACTTGTGTCTTACAAACCTCCTCCACGTGACTGAGCCTCCTACCACTAGCAGTCATCGACGCAAGAGATTTCTTATAATATGACGTGTCACGTTCGACTGTATTGTGATTTCTGTTTATGTCGGATTTGTGTACCTCAGACTGCAGGGCCTGCATCGTTGCCTATTTACGTCAGAGTAGGCAGTGCCCGATATGCGACACAGTGGTGCACAAAACGCGACCTCTCCTCAACATCAGGTGAGTAGCCTACAGCCTATAGCTTCAGCCAGTGTCACCCCATAAGGGTCACACTCAGCAGCTGAGAAAACTAGTTCACGTTGCAACCCAGAAAGAGCTGTATGCAGCATTGACTGCGTCACCACGCTCACGCACGCGTCATCTGGGAACGCGCTGTCAACTTTGGTCCAATCGGGTGAGAGGAAACCCACCTATTTTGGACGCATACCACGCGCGCGTTAGCGGAAGGATGCAGCGGTAAATGGACCTTTTCCATGAAAATATGCAAATAAGAGCTGGCGCATGCGCTTTACTAAATTGGTGGCCAACGAATGCGCGTTGCGTGCAGGTTTCGAAATACGCGCGTAGGAGACGCTGAACAGCCAATGACCGCACGCCAAACTGTTAGTGAGAAGGAACGCGCGCACGCCCGTGGAAAGCTATGATTGGTTGGCAGCCCGCTTGCCAACCAATTTAGTTAGGCGCATGCGCTAGGTCTAATTTGCATATTTCATGGGAAAGGTCCATTGGGTCATTATTGTGGTCACTATACATTCTTTTTTTTTAGTGGATAAGAGTGCATGAACAAAATGATATGTCATCGGAGATTGAAAATATTGTTTTCAATTCTTAGGCCCTTTACGAATCCATGGATCAGGCTCGGGCTCAGGCTTCGTCTCCGTCTGACAAAAAAATAAAAGCAAGGATGGGTCGTGTGTTATCACCGAATGTGTAGATTTGTTGGCTTGTTGAGTACAGAGTATTCACCAAGAAACTGGTTCCAAACGCTTGTTTCTAGATGCCTGTGACCTTATAACGGGTAAGAGAAATACGACCGAAGCCTACATAAGCCCGAGCCTATAATCCTAAACTGCCCTAGTAACCCATCTTCCTAAATCCTATTCTCCCTTGATGTCCCTATCTTTTGATATCTGTTGCTTTCTAGGTCGGACAAAACTCTGCAGAATCTTGTCTACAAATTGGTTCCTAACCTCTTCAAAGGTGAGCAGCCCCGATGAGTTCACTAGATTCTTGATATCCTAGTGTAACCAAACTAGAAGTTCATCGAAGATCTCATGTTCACAGAAAGATACAGCGGATTTCTGTCTTTGAACGATGTGTCTACCGAGTGACTAAGAAACGCTACCAGAAAAGAGGAAAGACGGATGATAAGTTGAACAAACCCTCCGATGTGCTGCCGTGTGATCTTGAACTCAGTAAGGCCATTAAGCAGAAAGGTCTCGGACATTCAATCGTTTGCCCACCACACTTTGTCCGAGTTTTTGCAAAAATGTTAGGAGTTTGGAGGTGATTTTGACCGACCAAATCCAACAGTTGGTCACAGATCGATAAGTAAATAGTGAGCTTGATATTTTGGCCAATGTTGATCATTATATGCTTGGATTTCTTCAAGGACTAGGTGGGTATGTGAGAGAGTACAGCATTGCTACACCGACCGCGGTCCTGAGGTCTAAGGTTCACATCCCTCTGATGAAGGTTTCATGCTTGCCTTGAGTTTTGCATTCCTTGGCCCGACTAATAGATGTTTGTTCTCATTACAGACGAAATGAAGAGGAGGAGGGAGTTTTACGCCAAACACCCACAAGCGAGTAAGTTTCTTTCTTCTTTTTTCCAAGAAACGCCCAAAGTGCACCTTGATCCAATCGCCCTTTTAATCGAAATTGTCTATGGGAATATGTGTCAATATTCATACTTATATCCATGTCCATTCAATGTCAATGTTCATTCTTGTGTCCATTGATATGTCATCTTCAATGTCAATGTCCGTGTGCACATCATTGCCGATGTCCATTTCACTGACCTTTTTTATGCAAATTCGCCCAAAACAAGGCTGAAAAGCCACTCAAGGTTGAGGGCTAAGGAAAGAAGGAGATTGAGAGGGACTTAGGAAGGCTGGAGATAGGAATTAACAATCCTTTTTAAAAAGGGCAAGATCATAGGCAGGGGGGAAGCAAGAACCAGGAAGGGAATTCCAGAGAGAGGCTGAACGAGGGAAGAAGCTGTTCCGATACCTCTCTGTTCTACACCTTGGGACAGATAGAGTGTGTGGGTGAGAGGAGGCAAACAGCCTGGTTGCTCGCTTCAATGTCCTGACTGGGGGGACCAGGTCAGCAAGAGCCGAGGAACACCTTCCATGGAAATATCAGTAGAGGAAACTCAGTGTGGCCACCGTCCTACGACGGGCTAGGGCTGGCAATGACGACCCAAACTCCTTGCCGACAATGTTTATAATAACCCGCCTATGCACCCGATCCAACAGGGACAAGTGACAGGCAGATGCACCTGTCTATATTAGTATGTGAAGGTCCATGTTCATGTCATGGACGATTACTCTATTGGAATCTATGTTCCTTGTCACTGTCTCTATGGCAGGCACCAGTATGCAGTCCCCCAATGCCAGGGAGGAACGAGGCGAGGTTTGTGAAGACTCGCTCGTCATCTACACGGACGACGAGCACATCAGCTTGTCTCTCGATTACTACTTCCCTCAGTCCAGGAAGAACGACAAGGCCACGCCCAACGGCGGTGGCCATGGTAACAAGATGCCCCATGGCAACACTAATGGAGTACCACGTGACGTGAGTAGCAATCATGAATTGCCAACCGATGTAAACGACCAAAATTGTACACATTTCAAATTTTAATTGACTGACGTGGACGATCCTTGCAGGGCGTTTCTCAATGCAACATTTGAAATTGAAGTAAATAACAAAACTGTTGCAAACTTCTCACGAACTAAAATGACATGCATTTCATCAATCTCAAAAGATAGAGGGCCTGACGTTTCGACCCTAGCAGGACTTTTCTCAAAGGCTAAGTGGCAAAATTGGTAGCTTGGTAGCTGGAAAGCTGGTAGACAGACCAAGATGAGATCAAAGGGAAGGGCAAGCAGTAAGGAAGGGATCAAAGGAGGAGAGCTGGTTGACAGACCAGGATGAGATCAAAGGGAAGGGCAAGCAGTAGGGAAGGGATCAAAGGAGGAGAGCTGGTAGACAGACCAAGATGAGATCAAAGAGAAGGGCAAGCAGTAAGGAAGGGATCAAAGGAGGAAAGCTGGTAGACAGACCAAGATGAGATCAAAGAGAAGGGCAAGCAGTAAGGTAGGGATCAAAGGAGGAAAGCTGGTAGACAGACCAGGATGAGATCAGAGGGAAGGGCAAGCAGTAAGGAAGGGCTCAAAGGAGGAAAGCTGGTTGACAGACCAGGATGAGATCAAAGGGAAGGGCAAGCAGTAGGGAAAGGATCAAAGGAGGAAAGCTGGTTGACAGACCAGGATGAGATCAAAGGGAAGGGCAAGCAGTAGGGAAAGGATCAAGGGAGGAAAGCTGGTAGACAGACCAAGATGAGATAACAGGGAAGGGCAAGCAGTAAGGAAGGGATCAAAGGAGGAAAGCTGGTAGACAGACCAATATGAGATCAAAGGGAATGGCAAGCAGTAGGGAAGGGATCAAAGGAGGAAAACTGGTAGACAGACCAGGGTGAGATGAAAGGGTAGGGCAAGCAGTAGGGAAGGGATCAAAGGAGGAAAGCTGGTAGACAGACCAGGATGAGATCAAAGGGAATTAGGGCAAGCAGTATTGAAGGGAGGAAAGCTGGTAGACAGACCAGGGTGGGATCAAGGGGAAAGGGAAGCAGTAGGGAAGGGATCAAAGGAGGAAAGCTGGTAGACAGACCAGGATGAGATCAAAGGGAAGGGCAAGCAGTAGGGAAGGGAGGAAAGCTGGTAGACAGACCAGGATGGGATCAAGGGGAAAGAGAAGCAGTAGGGAAGGGATCACAGGAGGAAAGCTGGTAGACAGACCAGGCTGAGATCAAAGGGAAGGGCAAGCAGTAGGGAAGGGATCACAGGAGGAAAGCTGGTAGACAGACCAGGCTGAGATCAAAGGGAAGGGCAAGCAGTAGGGAAGGGATCACAGGAGGAAAGCTGGTAGACAGACCAGGATGAGATCAAAGGGAAGGGCAAGCAGTAGGGAAGGGAGGAAAGCTGGTAGACAGACCAGGATGAGATCAAAGGGAAGGGCAAGCAGTAGGGAAGGGAGGAAAGCTGGTAGACAGACCAGGATGGGATCAAGGGGAAAGGGAAGCAGTAGGGAAGGGAGGAAAGCTGGTAGACAGACCAGGATGAGATCAAAGGGAAAGGGAAGCAGTAGGGAAGGGAGGAAAGCTGGTAGACAGACCAGGATGAGATCAAAGGGAAAGGGAAGCAGTAGGGAAGGGAGGAAAGCTGGTAGACAGACCAGGATGAGATCAAAGGGAAAGGGAAGCAGTAGGGAAGGGAGGAAAGCTGGTAGACAGACCAGGATGAGATCAAGGGGAAAGGGAAGCAGTAGGGAAGGGAGGAAAGCTGGTAGACAGACCAGGATGAGATCAAAGGGAAAGGGAAGCAGTAGGGAAGGGATCAAAGGAGGAAAGCTGGTAGACAGACCAGGATGGGATCAAGGGGAAAGGGAAGCAGTAAGGAAGGGATCAAAGGAGGAAAGCTGGTAGACAGACCAGGATGAGATCAAAGGGAAGGGCAAGCAGTAGGCTTATTCCTTTCCATCGTCTGTGAGAAAGCGAGACGTTCATTGAATGCTCACTGCCGCCATCCTTCTTAAACGGAAGACCCTGATGAAAGGAAACCTGAATAGAATTGTGCAAGCTAGCAATTAAAGTGCTTGTACACTGAGGCAATGTTGCCATGAATTAGTCTGAAGGACATACCCAGGGGCTTGTTACATCTCGGCCACAAGGCTGTGGGATTACTTCACGATGTTTGTATGAACCGGCCTTTCTAAGGCTTCTTTTATTCCTCGTCCTTTGTCGTCGTGAAGGTTGTAGAGAAGCGGTATCTCAGATGCCCTGCGGCCGTTTGCGTCACGCACATCAAGAAATTCATCAGGAACAAGTTTGGCTTGTCGACGGCCTACAGGGTAAGCGGTGCGCTTAAATGGGCAGCTGTCGTCATCGTCCAATGGTTAGATGTGAACATTTAGACTTGCAGCCAGAAACCACAACCAAAGACCCAATACAAGACTCGCAGACCACAAGACAGAAGAGGAAAGTAAACAACACAAATGATAGACAAGTTAGACGGCGTTCACAAACGTGGGAAGTGCGCAAAATGAGTTTTTCATTTCATTATTTCAGAAAAAAATATACACTAGAAGTGGAAACAATTTAAAAGGCACACTGCACAATGCTCCACTTCTCATAAGCTTTTTTTTTTTTACGAAACGAACAGATTTCTTTTCGTCCCGGAAAAGCGGGGTTGGCCGGTCGTGTACAGTATGCGTTTGCACTAACGAACAAAGGTGAACGTACGCACCTTGCGCAGTGCGGATGACTCAATGCGGAAGGCTGAAGCTCTATGTGCAGCGCTTGGGTAGACACTAAAGGCGGCCAATTAAAATGCCGTACGTCAAATGTGTCCATGGCTCCTCAGCATAGATTAACTTCGGGACCCATTGACCTCCCGCAGTCCACTTGAATACCCACTTGAATACGCAGCAGTACGGCCACAGCCCGAGCTGTATTACAGAATTCCTATACTTCAAAAGTCCTGGAATCTTATTTGTCAAAAAGTGTATTGACCCTCAAGATTCACTCCATACAGTACCGTCACAGACGCCATGCTTGCTTGAACAACCTATTATGAGCGTGCAATCAGACAGACCGATCAGTGTGAACATAGCTCTATGGTTTTAACCACGGTCTGTGGGTTTTCTTGCTGGTTTTCAGATTGAAATAGTTCATCAGAATGGCGAGGACGAACCCTTGCGTGATGACTATACATTGATGGACATAGCCTATATCTACACATGGAGAAGAGTGAGTCTTGTCGTCACGGTCAATCTTGGTTCGCTTAATTGATAAGTTTCTTTTTCTCCAATCCATCATGTCGGCGTTCGTAAAGTTTGATAAATGCAATTCAATGAGGGTTTGCCCTGCTCCACTTGATCGACACTGAGTGCTCAGTGCTTTGCCCGATGCCTGATGAAGACATTTCTGGCAGCTCGGGCGGGATTGTGCCCGAACTCGTCCTAGCTACCTGATTTGTTTTCTTCATCAGGCATCGCCTCGGGCAAAGCATTCAGTGTTTATCATGTCGGGCAGGCCAAGCCCTCATTGAATTACATTCTCCTCGACGCAAACCTCAATCCTCATGTAATATCTAAGAACAAATAGAGCAATATTGGATATGTATCTCGCTTAAAAGAACAATTATTACAAGCATTGTACTGAATACATTCTGATGAATTCGTCAACAGGATTGTTTGAAGTTTTCAGTTTCTAAAGTTATGGCCTTGGTTTTGATTGTCATTGTAGAAAGTGCCTTTCCATCTATTTCAATGTATCGATAGAGTTATCGACCACACAGTGTTCGATAAGTTTCCTATCAGATGTATACCTCTAAGCTAAGTTTTAAGCTGCACGGTGTAACCATTCGTCCTAATTGTTTTCAGTTTCCATCTAGAGTTGCCCTCTTTCGTAGAATTGCAGAGTCTATTCAATTGAATGGATCACTCACTCAATAATGTCCATAATTGTATCAAAACACAGAAAGTTTTTCTCAGAGAAATTTGTGAAGACAGCGATGAGGAAATGTTTTCCTTTTCGTGACGGTGCGGCCCTATTTGTTTGTATTTCCCCGTAGAATGGACCCCTCCCCCTCTTATTTCGAGTCTTTGAACCGCTGTGCAACAAGCGAAAGGGTAGCCACTCCAGCGAGTCCTCCAGCGGGTCAGTGCCGGCCAAGGTGCCGCGGTCCAACCCGTCACCGTCGGCGCCGGTCCCGGCCAAGGTGCCGCGGTCGAACCCGTCACCGTCGGCGCCCAGGGACCCCGCCAGTGCCCCGGGGACGAGCAAGCCCCCGCCGGGCGCCGACGACAGAGCCAAGACGGCCCAGCAGACTGGTCAGGTTCGAGCCCCGGCCGACGCCCCAGCCGCTCCCTCGCCGGCGCCCAAGAGGACCGCAGCCCCGCCCGACAAGCCCGGCCCCTCGGGGAGGAGTGCGGCGGCCGACGGCCAAGCGCCCCGCCAGAAATCGTCGCCGCATAACGTCAAGACAGAACCGGCCTGGATGACGAGCGAGCGCCACAAGGCGTCCGTCGGAAGCGCCCTCACCGCCAAGACCGCACCGGCCAAAACCACCCGCAAGACTATCATCATCGTGACGTCGGCCAAATCTGCGTCCACGTCATCGATAAGTGTGCCCAATGCTGGCTCGGGAGGCACGATGGCGTCCGCGCCCGTGGTGACCAAACCGAGCGGCTTCGTCCGGGACGGTTTGACTGTGAACGGTGCCAAGTCGTCGCCGCCGGTTGCAGACACGCCTGCGGCGAGCCTGGATGAGGTAAGACCGTCGGAGTGTCGGAGCGCCGCGTCCTCTCAACCCACCGGCGCGCCTAAGAAGCCGGACTCGACGCGCGCGTCACCGCCCCAGCCGCGCGCCGCTGCCTCCGCTACCCCCGTGATGACGTCATCGAACCCCGAGCCGATGACGTCACAGGCGGAGCCCGTCGCCGCGGACGCGACGCCGGCGTCCGGCGCGTCGGTCTCCGTGGCGACGGCGACGCCAGCGGTCACCCTGGCAGCGTCCAGCGCCGCTGCACCGAAGGCCGCGCCCGAATCCTTCGAGGCGGGACTGAGCTCGTCGTCTGCGGCGGTATCTGAGGAGAAGACGGAGACGATGGCGCAGGCAGTAATAGCCTCCCAGCCACACGGCGGAGACACTCGGAAGACCAGCCCTGCCTCCACCGTAGGGAAAGGCACGGACGCCTCTCACGAGGACGCAGCACCAGCGGCCAAGACCCACCCACCAGACACAGCTGCGCCCGAGCCATCGCCTGCGACGGACCACGTGGTCGGCCAGACCACACCCCCAAACAGCAATACGGCGCGCGACCAGCCAACCGGAGCGCCCGCCTCTGATGACGTCATAATGGACAGCCCTGTCTTGTTGCAGACTTAGAGACTGTTTACGAAATGAAGGCTTAGGCTCGGGCTTAGGCTTCGGTCATATTTATCTTACTCGTTATAATATCACAGGCATCTAGAAACAAGCGTTCTTCCCCAGTTTCTTGATGAATACCCTGTACCTATCAAGCCAACACACCTTCAAATTCGGAAACAAACCACAACCCTGGATTGTCAGGTTTTGTCAGACGGAGACGAAGCCTGAGCCCGAGCCTAAGCCTTCATTTCGTCAATGGTCATAATCTGGGGGAGACAACGGAAGAGAGAAATGGACGTTGGTTTCAGCAAAGGGAAAGGCAATCTTAGTTCTTACTTCTTAGTTTGACGTCCGGTGTTCTTTCATGTTTCTCTTCATAACCTATGTTGTCTAGAAAGGCTTGAATTCAGCCACAATAAAAGAAAGTCTTAAATCCTTATTTTTTGATATATTTTATTTGCGATTGACATACTGCCACCTAGAAAAAAAAAAAAAAATGTTCTCTGTTTTCAATTTGAACCATGTTTAGAAACTATTTGATACGGGATTTCCAGCACGGATAATTGGGTAAAGATAAAAATGGTGTGGGTTAATTGGTTAGTTCAAATGTCAAGAATTCAGCCAAGCTTTCTAGGTCTATGTACTAAACATTTAGTACATGGACTTAGAAATTCCGAAAACATCTCCTGTGCATTCGTAATTTTGTGATTTTTTATTCACCTTGAAAGTTAATAGACAACAGTTAAGTCTGTTCCTGTTTGATTTGAAAGAGTACTATGATAAAATAAGAGGGTTTAGTAGACAAATACCTTATAAGCATAGGCCTAAATCAGAAAATGATCAAAAGAGATCATGAATTCACGATGAAGCAGTCGTTTCATCATTTTCTATTTCCAATCAATTAATTTTCGAAAATGAAAACCCGTGTTCCCGTGATCAAAGTGGTATCTTTCAGCTACAAGACACATGTACCTGTATACAATTGATGAAATCAAATGGTGCAAGGTACCGGTAATTGCAATAGAGACAGAGTAACGAATATTTTCTTTGGATTCTATTTTAAAACTGAGTTGCAGTTATTCCTAATTCCATTGGGTGGTAGAGGTAAGGTTTACTACACGCAATCACCCTTAATGCTCCTTCGAAGAGTTTTGAACAGCGGTGGAGGGGATTTATGTAATTAGCACACGATGTATATTGTACACATTTGAAGAAGAACAAAACCCAAATATTTTTGTTTTGCTAAGCTCAAGCCTGCGAGGTGAACGAACGCATTCACTCGACCGACCACAAACCTGGTTTATCCTGTGTGTATAATTTTGTTCCAGAAATAACAACTCGAATGTCGTGGCACGATGTCGGAGGTATTTCTTGCACTGTTACTCAAAGTTGTCATCGTGGTTTGTGGCTGTGTTGATAGATATTCCCATTCATATCTCCCTGGCCCTTTCTATCATTTTGTCCGGCTGTGATCCCCAGTCTCTTCAGTATCTTTTCCCTTGTATCTGTTCCATGTTCATCCATGTCCGTCACATCTCATCACCTTTGTTCGTCGTTTCTTAAGACTTTATATAAGAGATTTGTAGAGTCTAATCTTTCTGCACCGATTGATTTCGTGTCCTTTGGTCACTTCATTCGAAGCAAACTTTGCAGGTGACTTGTTGGCCACCTACCATACAATACAGATGGGATTCTAATGGCAGACATTTATTGTATTCTCCCAATATAGCCAAGCCCATGTGCTTAAGCTCCTGCCTTTTAGACAGGTCCTGCTATGATCAAAATAATTATCAAGCTCTCGAAGTTATACTTTCTATTCTCTGAAGACTGAATGTGGTTCTTGACGATTGCTATAGCTACTGATTGACAGTGAATTGCTTGACGATGACACGGTACAACATCTTGTATATTCCCCCCACAGAGACCGTAACCACCACCCTGTGGTACCCGGTTCGAATCCCTCTCTCCTCTTGCTCTGCCCCGTGCCTTCCTGACCAACATGTCCGGTCCACCCCTCTCCTAGTCACCATGTTCCATCAATCCATGTCGAATCCATCGGAAAAAAAAGATATCAATAGAAATGAGTTCCCCTGGATAGCAGCCTGCTACTTCGCCGAGGAAAACCGTGACAGTAGTGCGAGGACTTCAAACCAAGGTAAACAGTTATTTTGTGTTCATCAAATAAAACTCGAAAAAGACTTTGCATGTGGGTAGAACAATATAGGAGGGTTTGCGATGACACCATGTATAATAATGTCTCTTTTAGGAAGAGGTATGGTTCTGAAAAGAACCTGGGTGATAACTCGACGTTCCGACCATTATGCGCTGTCTGGCTGCCATCGGGAGAAAAAATAAAACTCGCGATTGACATTCGCTTCAATGGTCGCTAAGAATTGTTCCAAAACCCTGTCCCGCATTCCCGAGGGCCTTTTTAACGATACATTTATTATCAGACACAGCGTGTTGTGATAAGGTTCTGCTTTTTTTGGGGGGGGGGCCGAGCAGCGAAGCTGACAAAAGATGGCCGTGCAGGGAGGCTAGGCAAGGCCCGAGGGCTCGTTTGACCGTAAATGGAGCGGGTAGGTCGTGGGGCGGGCGGGCCGCCGTGCAGGCGTCCCCGTAGCACGCAGCCACGGCCCCCTGGAGTGCGTGAGCGGTGACCCGCGTGGGAGACAGCTCGTTGAATGTTGGACCCATTCACTCATTGCCTCCATTCATTCCACTGTGTACCAACTGATTCAATACCTCTTTGTGTTTTATTGAAGGCTCTTCGTTGCTGGTTTTTCTCACAATTAAAATGTGGAAACTACGTGATCAAATAACCAGTTTACTGATCCGATTCCGATATTTACATTTCCTGGTTTTTTATTGTGTTATTATTGAAATGTGGAAACTACGTGATCAAATAACCAGTTTACTGATCCGATTCGGATATTTACATTGCGTGTTTTTTTTATCTTGTTATTATTGATTCATTTATTGTTTTAGTGACCTCAGCGGACTGCGTCAATTATTGATGTTCATTGAAACGATATGAAATCGCTTAAAATATCTAGATCGGTAGATAGTTTCATCTTATTATCGGTGTTTTTTTTACAAATCGTTTTCGGGACTATATAGGCCTCAAAACATTGAGTTTTGTAATGATTCATTAATTGCACGATGACAGAATGCTAAGTTTAGATTGTTTTAAGGACCGTTATCCATGGAAATCAGTTCCCCATTGAAGAAGAATAGGAATTGTACTCCTATACAACTCCAAGTGGATGTAGAGTGTTTGAGAGAGGACGATTTAGTGATAACCTGGGAATTTCACGTAAAATCGTCCATGAAGTCGAGGCATAGTACAGTTTAGTAGAGAATGATTATAAACTCGTTCACTCTCAACACCAACTATGGGCATAACCCTCGACCTTCCTCTGTCGAAACTGTTTCGGCCGTACAGAAACTACAATTGAAACCAATCCGGTTGTAAACTTGTATAAGTTCCACACGGTGGTGGATTTCACGGGATCCTTGATCTCGTTCGGGGAGTCTAGCGCCCGCTACGGTGTATGCCTCGCTCCCGTTTGCTCCTCGTCACGCCCACTGCGCATGCGACTCTCCTGGACCCTGGGCGATTATTTTCCTACCACAAAATGCTATGGGCCCATACGACGTGCACAAAAAAGTACGAAGAATTCATATCTCAGGTCACTCACATCGTTCACGTACACTGTACGTGTACATTGTATTCGTTGTGCAGGAAACCTATCCCAAACTTCAACTTCAAGTGGTATGCCCCACTCCCCACTCCCCCCTCTCCTCTCCCTGTATTTGTTTTGTGCGCGTTGTATGGGCCCACATAGCAATGTGTGCAAAAGACATCGCGGCCCTGGGACACTCGGAACTTGGTTACTTGGCTAATCCGCCATTGATCACCGTTGCTATGCGACTGGCCTCAGAGCATTATCCGCGCTCTCGTGATAATGAGTGCGTGATGAATGGGTCGTTTGACCGTACTGTTGGCCACACAGGCAGCGTATGACTATGAGTGGTGTATACAGTATACACATGTATGTGAAGTGCTTGTACTCATAAGCAATGTGGGAGTGGGACCGCAGAGGCGGGAACACGACTTGCCATCTCTGCGTTTATAGTTACAGTGACGCGATGAATCGAGTTTTACTTTGGGAAATGGCTTGTCCATAGGCTATACCAACGGATAATTGAACCCTCATGATTATAATTCATATTGTATCAAGTCATGAAAGTTTACTTGAAACATCTATGCATGGAACAAGCTAGTATATACCACCGACAGTGAATTGCAGAAAAGCACAGAACATTCGTATATGACTGACTACGCGTCGAGTGAGGGCAGGCTCAATGATTACATTCCAACCCACACAAATCACCAGTCATTGGCACTGGCCAACGCGATGTACAGTATACTCGAATCGAGCAAACAACCAGCTCTCAGTATAATGGCTTGAAATACCAGTGCACAGAATGGAAAGGGGAAATCATTGATGGAAATATCCGCAGCGGCTAGAATCTGGATTCCTCGGTTTTAATCTGGGTTTTTTTTCACACAATGATTCACGAAGTATGGGTACAGAATGCAATGATGTGTGTCATTCATTTACATCGTACTCCAGACTAAATCCTGGTATATTGATTGCATTGCATCGGTGTTTATCCTTCCTCCTAGTCAAGTTACACGTTCATGATGATTAACATGCTTTATAATACCAGTGCACAGAAACGAAAGGGAAAAAAATTGATGGAAACATCCGGCTAGAATCCCGGATTCTTCAACATGTTTAATTCAAAACCTTTTCAGTGGTTCACCCGGCGAATGCTGGCCAGGGTATGTTGTTGTCATGAACATCCCATTGATTAGATCTGCATCTCATCAACCAGACAGAACTGAATGTCAGCGTCCTAGTCGTGATCGGAAAGGAAATAGAAGATGGACTTTAATTAATGGAATTATTTCTCGAAGGATATGCCACCGTGCTAGTCATTGTCAAAGCACCTGCCAAACCTTTGGCAACCACCTGCGTATCCTCATTACATATTGTGACCCGGCACAGCATAATGAGGAATAACCCCACTTTTGAGATTTTGAGGTTTTCTAATGATGTGAAAGAGTATACCATTAGCTTTCAAATGATATCAAAATATAATATCCTCTAATACTTAAAATTTCCGAAAATGCAAACAAAAGAAGATTTATTTGTGATCGAATTGTGAAGATACTTTAACTTCAGGCGTTGTTTACTTAAAAAGTGTTTTGGTGGGATATTCTTCATGTCGTTGTGCAGTTCGGGAAACATATAACAGCCGGTTTTATGTTGAATATGAAACAAAATCTGTCCAAGTCGTCGGGTCGGGTGCTGCTACGATTGAAACATTCATCAATCCAGCATTTCAACATATGTGGGCCATCTGCCTTTGACAAACTGGTTCTCCTAGGATGTAGGACACGTCAGACGTCCTCTTCATTTTTCTTGAAATATTTACAGTGTTAAGCAGTTTGCAACATTGAATTTGTTTGTGTATTGATAGTGGATGTGATCATTCTTCTTTTGAGAGAGGACGTCAGGCCCTCCAATATCGATATTCGGAGTTTGCAACTTTTTTGACATGATTTACGATTAGTGGATTATCAACTTTTGTTGTGAATTTAAATGAAGCATTCCTGTATGGTACCTAAAGCCGGTAAACTGCAGATAGTCTTATCATGCACTGCATGGTACCATGGCAGACTGTTTGCTCAATGCATGGATTGAGTTCAACCAGAATATCCTGACTTTGAAACATTACCACACTGACCATTGAACCCATCCCATATAGCAACCGTTAGGCTACTTCCCCTTCGATGTATCCCGTCCACTCACAATTGCAGATTTAAACCTTATCCGTTACAACGGTCGTTACCATCGGTCTATGTGACTCTATACACCATACTGCAATAAAGTAGAGCCTAAGAACGATTGTACGATTCATATCAAAACGGTCCATAGATTTGACTTGATTCACAAGACGATTGGATTTTCAAGCTAAAAATCCCTATAGGATAGTATGGGTACAGATATGTGTGACATTCAAACAGAACGTACTCCAGAAAAGCCGCGTATTGATTTCCTCGGTGTTTACCGTCCTAACGACCGGTCGGTTTAGCAACGCGCACCCCAACAACATTGGTCAATGTTTGTCTCGCCGGGCAACGGCCGACCAATCGCTAAGCGACCTGTGCCCGGCCTATAAATACGGCGTGTTTGCCGCTCAACCGTCATTATTCTCGCTGAATCCCACATCGACACGGGTGCAGTCAGAAAGCCTTCCCGCTTCTCCAAGCGCAACAAGCAATTCGTCTTTCGTCAAACCGACTTCAACTAATCTACAATCATGGTGAGTAGTCCGCAGTTAACCTTAGATATTCTCGTGGGGAATGTGACACGGAGTGGAACTGGAAGGCGAGGAATCTTGTCGGATTTGGCACGGAGGTTTTCTGTTGTTGGCCAAACGGCCTTTCATGACGGGGTGGGTGGTGTGGGGTTTCACATGTCGTCATGGTGTTGGCATGTTTGCTTTGTGTTTCAATGAATAACCCGCTGACTTTGCATTGGCCTGAGACTCAATGTGATTGGTGCGCACTCGATCAGGTGGCGCCACCATTTCGCAATGTCACTAATCTTCCAACGTGGCTCCTCTCGGTCAACCAAACAAGAAAATGGCCCAACTGGAACAGCCTAGAAGTAGAACAAAAAACACAGTTTACAAACTGTGACTGAATGTTATTAAAGTTATGAGCCAGGGTCGTTTTAGTGTAGACCTGTAGTGGTAGGACTAACAAGTAACGTGATTAGACTGAGTACCGTGCATAGACCCAACAGTCTCGTAAAGACATTCCCTCCACTTAGCATAAATTATGCAACTAGAGTTTCTCAGCCACCATTCCTTAGGGCAAGGGGGCAGTAAGGGGTTACCTACACACCTTGCCCTTGTGCCGGCAACATAGTCTCAAGTGTACAGCCACAGTGGCTGGTTACGAGTCGGGAGTGCCTCTGTGATTCAACAGGCCTTGATGAACCCCCACTGCTTGGCCTAGGAAATACAGCCCGCTGCTCTTTTGACATGTACGGCTGTGTATTGTCCGTGAAAATGGCAGCTTTGCTATCGCCTTACAAGGCCAAGTTACTTAGCTAAATGTGCCCAACAATGCCGAAGTCTCGCCTGAATGAAACCATTTAACTCCATGATTTAACAGAGGCGGACAAAATGATATCACTGGAATAATATTACTCCTTTTGTAACGTGAAACCTATCAAAGTGCCCCTAAGGTCAGGAGTACGAGTTCTGAGATGTGAAATGCAACTCCTCATTTTTTGATAAAATAACCCTTTTTTTATATGTGAATTTCGTTCGTATTTCTGAAAGAACTCAAGTTTGTTGAGTAGGCTTAAAGTACACAGCAACTAGTTATTCTATTTTATAGAAAGTCACTTATTGCCAGTTTTGGGTCGTGCGATATTGACTTTAATGTTAGTAGAATTGAATGATTATCTCGCTCGAAATTCGTTGATTTTTTTTCTAAACTTAAATGTCCTCTCTTTTCTGTTTGCAGCGTGAGTGTATCTCTATCCATGTTGGCCAGGCCGGCGTGCAGATGGGCAATGCCTGCTGGGAGCTGTACTGCCTGGAGCACGGCATCCAGCCCGACGGTCAGATGCCCAGCGACAAGACCATCGGTGGTGGCGATGACTCCTTCAATACCTTCTTCAGCGAGACGGGGGCCGGCAAGCACGTGCCCCGCTGTGTCTTCGTCGATCTGGAGCCCACCGTAGTCGGTAAGAATAATTTCTATTCTTGTTTCATTCCGAAGGAAAAAAACCAAAAAGACATTGAGATTTGTAATCAAACATTTGAAGATTTTGAATCACAAAACAATCCTCTACAAATGATTGAAAAAAGACTGCACTTCAAACTTGAAAACGTAGAGACAAGAGAGTAAATATCCATTTTCTGTTTTCTCCTTTCTTCAGATGAGGTTCGTACCGGCACATACCGCCAGCTGTTTCACCCCGAGCAGCTGATCACCGGCAAGGAGGATGCCGCCAACAACTACGCCAGAGGTCACTACACCGTGGGCAAGGAGCTCATCGACGTGGTCCTGGACAGAATCCGTAAGCTGGCTGACCAGTGCACGGGTCTTCAGGGCTTCCTCATCTTCCACAGCTTCGGCGGAGGCACCGGCTCCGGCTTCACCTCCCTGCTGATGGAGCGTCTCTCCGTCGACTACGGCAAGAAGTCCAAGCTGGAGTTCGCCATCTACCCGGCCCCTCAGATCTCCACGGCCGTGGTGGAGCCCTACAACTCCATCCTGACCACCCACACCACCCTGGAGCACTCTGACTGCGCCTTCATGGTCGACAACGAGGCCATCTACGACATCTGCCGTCGCAACCTGGACATTGAGCGTCCTACCTACACCAACCTCAACCGTCTGATCGGCCAGATCGTGTCCTCCATCACCGCTTCACTCCGATTCGATGGCGCCCTCAACGTCGACTTGACCGAGTTCCAGACCAACTTGGTGCCCTACCCAAGAATCCACTTCCCTCTTGCCACCTATGCCCCGGTCATCTCTGCCGAGAAGGCCTACCACGAGCAGCTGACCGTTGCCGAGATCACCAACGCCTGCTTCGAGCCAGCCAACCAGATGGTGAAGTGCGATCCCCGTCACGGCAAGTACATGGCCTGCTGTCTGCTCTACCGTGGTGATGTCGTCCCCAAGGACGTCAACGCAGCCATCGCCACCATCAAGACCAAGCGCACCATCCAGTTCGTCGACTGGTGCCCGACCGGCTTCAAGGTGGGCATCAACTACCAGCCGCCCACCGTGGTGCCAGGCGGTGACCTGGCCAAGGTGCAGCGTGCCGTCTGCATGCTGAGCAACACCACGGCCATCGCCGAGGCCTGGGCCCGTCTGGATCACAAGTTTGATCTGATGTACGCCAAGCGCGCCTTCGTCCACTGGTACGTGGGAGAGGGCATGGAGGAGGGCGAGTTCTCCGAGGCTCGCGAGGATCTGGCTGCCCTGGAGAAGGACTACGAGG
This sequence comes from Luidia sarsii, assembly GCA_949987565.1. Lineage (NCBI taxonomy): Eukaryota > Metazoa > Echinodermata > Asteroidea > Paxillosida > Luidiidae > Luidia > Luidia sarsii. The sequence continues at coordinate 20,085,281 of OX465109.1, read as the reverse complement.
AGGTCGGCGTCGACTCTGTTGACGACGAGGGCGAGCAGGAGGGAGAGGAGTACTAGACATGAACTCTAAGAAAAACCTGACAAGATGCTGAACATTTTCCACCCAAACATCGGCATTCACCAAAGCAGACATTCCCATCCAGCAACTATATCCAAAATAAAGAGCTCACTCAGACTGTAATTCCTTCAGTTATTTGAAATTTATCTCGTGAGCAAATAACAGATATTTTAAAGGATTTATTTTCTATTAAAACAAGCCCTTTTGAAATGTGTAACTGTCATGAATGAAGTTCACAGTGCATGAACATTGACAATAAAACACAAACACAACGGATATCTGGAATTGTTTGTATATTTTTACTTGTCTTTTAAATATTTTCTTTTATATGAATTTCATTTTATTAACATTTGGATGAATAAACAATAGGCTTAGAGATTCATATGAAATATATCGAGAATAATTAGTAAATGGTAATTATGACAATCTACAGTCTAGCAGATATTGCAATGAGTTCATCATTCATTAAAATTGGTTGAAAGTGATAAACAAAAATGTTGCAAACTGCTTACTGACTAAAATTACCAAAAGGCAAATCTCAAAATTTAGTGGGCCTGACGTTTCGATCCTAGCAGGACCTTTCTCAAAAGCAGAGTTACATGTATTTTGAACATTTGGGATTACAACATTACATACATGTTGCCCTACATCTCTTTCTAAAGAAGGGAGGAGATTGAGGGTACCAGTATGTCACACGATAAAATAGTACATGTACTGTACATGTATGTTCTCAAACAAGCATAGAGCCTATGTAGCCAATCAGTTGATGAAGAGAATGCAGCCTAGCTGGCTGTTCTAGGACTTTGATCCCAACAAGGCCTTTTTCTGACTCTGGTTTTGGTCCCTTCATCTTTGCTTTTGATTAAAAAAGGGGGTAAAAGGTTTGCCCTACCCGACCTGTCATCCATGTGAGGGAATTTGGAAAAATACAAGTACAGCCTACTGTAAATTTATGCGATATCACTATCGCGACTGTGTAAATCCAGTGTACTGTACAGTACATTCCGTACACCATGGAGGTTTAACACAGAATCGGTCACTGAACATTAAATTCATAAAATGCCATGGGTGGTACGTTGTCGGCCAACTGTACACGTACATTGTACAATGTATTGTATATTGTACACGTATATGTACATGACGTGTACATTGTACATGTATCGCAAAATCAGCAGGTGGGTGGGGCTTGAGATAATTGATTGGTCACGTGACGCACGCAGGCGCGTAACAGGTGTTTGTTGCTAGGCGCCAATAGAGCCGGCTTAGCCTGGGTTTCAAAAGGTAAAAGGTACACCAAGCACCCCCCCCCTCGATCCCGCTTCCAGTATAGGCCGCTTGTTGCATAATACGTGGTGACGTTAGTCCAACCGTAGATCCATGGAACAGACCTGCCATAGATGGTGCACAATGGCTCGTGCCGCCCTAACAACCACCCCAGACAACCAAACATTCAATCGAAGATATTCATAAACGCATATTATACACTACTTGGTTACATCCGGGATTCCTCCACGGTTTAACCTGACAGTGACATGAAGAAATTGTATTAAACATATGAATATATCTCGATTACAAAGTAACGACCACATGTACTGGACTGCACGACAAAATACAGGTTAAAATCGGATCAATAATAAGGCAGGAGTTTGGGTTCTAACCGACAACTGGTCAAACCTCACTCGATCGGTTCAAGCATAGGCCTAATGGTTGAAGGGTTGATTTTCCACAAACCTTTTAGTTTAAAACAGGTTTGACAGTGTATAAATGTCGACGTAATTCTTAGCACAATATCCTTGAGTACATTGATATAATGTAATTTTATTATCAAGTATGTACATGTACACAATACGGTAGGCCCCTACTTGTGTATATTCAAAGTAATACAAGAAGTTGCAAACTGCTTACTGATCGAAATGGCCAAAATGCAAATCTCAAAATTTAGTGGGCCTGACCTTTCGATCCTAGCAGGACCTTTCTTAAAGGCAGAGTGTCCAAGAGTGATTTTTATATAGTTTTTAGCAAAGGTCCTGCTATGATATATATAGATCGTGGCATGTATATATTAAAAGTCCTATACAACATTGGTAAAGGTCAAAAGATTGCCACAGTTAGTGTGTCAAACCATTCAATATACCAAAAAAAAGCAATCCTGCGAAGGTTTGAGCTCAAATGGTGACCTGAGAAAGTAGAAAAAGGCAACAAACCATCACGGTTTTTGCACCGCTCTGTAGTGTAAGAAATAGATTATTACTCGCGAGTAATAAACTATTTGTCGATGTTTGAGTGAAGATTTCTAGGGAAGTACATCATCCCAAACGGTAAGATTTCAACATGAGGATTCTATCATGACCATCTACAAACTGTGTGAATTAGAAGGAAATCTGTGGACATCGATGCTTTCCGATCGTTCGTCATTATATCTGTTTCCTGAACGGGTAGGATTCATCCTTGTTTGGACATTTGCTCTGTTGTGTAACATAGATACTTTAATTCTGACAGCCTTTATGTTTATGGCAGTAACTGTAATGGCTATAATTATACACGCCCGCTGCAGTCTTCTTGCTTACAAAGTAGACACGTTATATTGACTCAGTGTATTGGCAGTCCCCGCTGAGATCCACTGAGCACTGAAACATGACCGCCATGTTCGTGCGACCGGCAGGCACGCTCAGAATTACCGTTAGAGGGTTGCCATATCCCCCGCCGATAAACCGAATAGTTCCGGTCTGATAAACAAGGCGCATGAATACTGGTTGCTGTTTGATGTGAGTCGTCCGGGCTCCCTTGGTGACCCCCAGCAACCACGTTGGCACATCTCCCCCCAACGCCGCACGTTTCATAGGTAACCACACAACGCCTCATGGTTGCGCCACATTAATATTTATATCTGCGCGCTAAGCAACCGTCGTCCAATCACAGAGCGACCGGCACGGGCCGTTATAAATACTCCATGTTTGCCGGACAACTGTCATTATTTCTCGCTGAGCCCCAACATTGAATCGGTTCAAGTTAGAATTCCCTCTCCGCTTTCAACCAAGCGTCCAACTGTTTCTTCGAATTCGTCAAAACCGACCACAAGAAATCTGCAATCATGGTAAGTTATCCACTTGTAGGCCTTGATATCCTTGTGATTCTTTCAGTTGATGAAAATGCTAAGGTTGCTCGGAGGCTTATATACGCCATACGATCTTGGGACTTCGCCCGTCGCCAAGTCGGGCTTGTCGCTGTCAGACAGGGGTCGGGTAGACAATGTCGTCATGCTATCGGCATGTGTTTGCTCAGCCTACTGTAATAGGATACCAGACCTCACGGTCATAGCGCCACATTTCGCAATCTGTATACTACAAGAAACCCAGACTGCCATTGTATCTCAAAGTCCGTTCTGGGGTTTTTTTTTCGAAAGGAAACCTGTTTCCACTCAACCTAGAAAAGCTGACGATACTTAGGAAGGAAAATCTAAAACAATCTCTGAGCAACATTTTATCATGTTTTTTTTATGTTTGCGATTTGAGCAAGACCTGCATTATTATATTCATGTCCTGAGCATAGAAATAGCTTTGGGCAGGTGTTTTTCGTTTAGTTGTTACATACATGCAGGCTTGTGTTTACCCGTGTGAAATTCCTACGTTGCTTCAGGCTGTTGCGATTCCACACGAATTGGCAGAGAGACTAAAATTTCCGAGCCTCCAAAGAAGGAATTTGTGTCAATGAGCCAGGCTTAATATAATAAATAGATTAACATCTAATCCAATCTTTCATCGAACTTGAACGAACAAGTCAGGTGTATGTGTGCGTCGAGCCATGGTTAGACTACCTCCATGGTTAGACCATGGAGGTACCTCCATGGTTAGACGCAGTAGGATGTCTCTGTGCATTGCCACTTTAAAGGCGCACCATCAATCATTTACTTAGTAGGCCCCTAGACCGCAATGAGATCAGATACTGTTCGCTCATACTCGCTTCCAGTGAAACTCTGTGGGGTTGATTAGATGAATTATAATTGCTTTCTGTCATTGTATAGTCTTGTATCAATTACCATTGTATTCAGCTTATTCCAGAGTGAATAAAACGATGTACAATAACGAGTTAACGACAAATATTAACATTTACGTAATAATTATAGGAAATGAAATGTTTGCATGAATATTATTTAGAGTTCTGATATCTTGAAGGGGCTTTGTTTGTGATTGGTTAAATCAATGTTCTCCCCTCTTTTTTCTGTTCACAGCGTGAGTGTATCTCTATCCATGTTGGCCAGGCCGGCGTGCAGATGGGCAATGCCTGCTGGGAGCTGTACTGCCTGGAGCACGGCATCCAGCCCGACGGTCAGATGCCCAGTGACAAGACCATCGGAGGCGGGGATGACTCCTTCAATACCTTCTTCAGCGAGACGGGGGCCGGCAAGCACGTGCCCCGCTGCGTCTTCGTCGATCTGGAGCCCACCGTAGTCGGTAAGAATAATTTCTATTCTTGTTTCATTCCGAATGAAAAAAACCCCCAAAAAGACATTGAGATTATCAAACAGAAAAGTTGTCATTCAATGATCATTCACAATTTTTATCAAATATCAAACGACCACTTTTTAAAACTGACTTTCCACTTTCTTTTGAATCACAAAAATGTTCCCAAAATAATTGATTGAGTTGGTTGTTATCCAAAGATTTTTTTCAAATTAATTTACTTGTATCTTCACGAAATTAGAGACAAAAGACTAAGTATCAATTTTCTTTCTTTTCCGTCTCCAGATGAGGTCCGTACCGGCACATACCGCCAGCTGTTTCACCCCGAGCAGCTGATCACCGGCAAGGAGGATGCCGCCAACAACTACGCCAGAGGTCACTACACCGTGGGCAAGGAGCTCATCGACGTGGTCCTGGACAGAATCCGTAAGCTGGCCGACCAGTGCACGGGTCTTCAGGGCTTCCTCATCTTCCACAGCTTCGGCGGAGGCACCGGCTCCGGCTTCACCTCCCTGCTGATGGAGCGTCTCTCCGTCGACTACGGCAAGAAGTCCAAGCTGGAGTTCGCCATCTACCCGGCGCCTCAGATCTCCACGGCCGTGGTGGAGCCCTACAACTCCATCCTGACCACCCACACCACCCTGGAGCACTCCGACTGCGCCTTCATGGTCGACAACGAGGCCATCTACGACATCTGCCGTCGCAACCTGGACATTGAGCGTCCGACCTACACCAACCTCAACCGTCTGATCGGCCAGATCGTGTCTTCCATCACCGCTTCACTCCGATTCGATGGCGCCCTCAACGTCGACTTGACCGAGTTCCAGACCAACTTGGTGCCCTACCCAAGAATCCACTTCCCTCTGGCCACCTATGCCCCGGTCATCTCTGCCGAGAAGGCCTACCACGAGCAGCTGACCGTTGCTGAGATCACCAACGCCTGCTTCGAGCCAGCCAACCAGATGGTGAAGTGCGATCCCCGTCACGGCAAGTACATGGCCTGCTGTCTGCTCTACCGTGGTGATGTCGTCCCCAAGGACGTTAACGCAGCCATCGCCACCATCAAGACCAAGCGCACCATCCAGTTCGTCGACTGGTGCCCGACCGGCTTCAAGGTGGGCATCAACTACCAGCCACCCACCGTGGTGCCAGGCGGTGACCTGGCCAAGGTGCAGCGTGCCGTCTGCATGCTGAGCAACACCACGGCCATCGCCGAGGCCTGGGCCCGTCTGGATCACAAGTTCGATCTGATGTACGCCAAGCGCGCCTTCGTCCACTGGTACGTGGGAGAGGGCATGGAGGAGGGCGAGTTCTCCGAGGCTCGCGAGGATCTGGCTGCCCTGGAGAAGGACTACGAGGAGGTCGGCGTCGACTCTGTTGATAACGAGGGAGAGGAGGAAGGCGAGGAGTACTAGACATGAACTCTCACATTCCCAGCGCAAAAGAACTCTGACGATAAACCTCACAAACGCTTGAAAACCATCCATCCATTATCAAAGTAAAATGTTTTCCGGAACAGAAATAAACATGCACCACGCAGCTTCTTTTACAGTTTGAATTCCAGATAGTTTTAACTTGTATTTATTGCAAAACAAATACCGTTTAAACGCTCTATCTATCCTCACAAGGGAATGCTTTCGAAAAGCAGAAATGAAATAAAATCTATAAGCAAGATAAGATGATTGTCGGTATTGTCCTAATTTTTGTGTTGCATGTAGTTACATTTGTTTTGTTCAATGATTGAATTCCGATAGAATGGCTGTCATAAACATGAATGATAGCAGAAGGGTTTGGGGGAGGGAGTGGAAGTAAAAGCTGTGAGAAGCTGTGGTCGCTGAGACATGAGTCGTGACCGACCAGTCTGTGATCCATTTGGGGGCGGTGCGTCTTTGGAGGAACGAGGTTGTTCTAAGTGCATGTGCTGTGAGAACAATGTGGTGGTCCTTCCCCTGGGAAAAGGGCCCGCACAAACCCTGGCCAAAGATGAAATAAAATGAAATAAATGAATCAAAATTACATTGAAAGGGGATGGAACTAAACGAAAGAAACCATCCACCTTTCGAAAGCATCAAACGAGGAACAATTTACAAGATAGGGAAAAAATAGAAAATAAATAAAATAAATAAATGCGCCCCTGGAAAGATACGACGCATTGTGATTGGCCAATGCGTTGCAAACTCTTGCAGGCGCACTTCATGTATTTGGAGTCGCACAAATGAATAGAGATGAAACAAGTGTAGAAGGGGGTAAGGGCGTGGCTGTTGTTGTTATTGCTGGTCTAGTGTTGGGTGAGGGGGCTGGCTGGTCGGTCCGGTGTTGGGTGAGGGGGCTGGCTGGTCGGTCCGGTGTTGGGTGAGGGGGCTGGGTGGTCGGTCCGGTGTTGGGTGAGGGGGCTGGCTGGTCGGTCCGGTGTTGGGTGAGGGGGCTGGCTGGCTGGTCCGGTGTTGGGTGAGGGGGCTGGCTGGTCGGTCCGGTGTTGGGTGAGGGGGCTGGCTGGTCGGTCCGGTGTTGGGTGAGGGGGCTGGCTGGTCGGTCCGGTGATGGTGAGGGGGCTGGCTGGTCGGTCCGGTGTTGGGTGAGGGGGCTGGCTGGTCGGTCCGGTGATGGTGAGGGGCTGGCTGGTCAGTCCGGTGTTGGGTGAGGGAGCTGGCTGGTCCGGTGTTGGGTGAGGGGGCTGGCTGGTCGGTCCGGTGTTGGGTGAGGGGGCTGGCTGGTCGGTCCGGTGTTGGGTGAGGGGCTGGCTGGTCGGTCCGGTGTTGGGTGAGGGGGCTGGCTGGTCGGTCCGGTGATGGTGAGGGGGCTGGCTGGTCGGTCCGGTGTTGGGTGAGGGGGCTGGCTGGTCGGTCCGGTGTTGGGTGAGGGGGCTGGCTGGTCGGTCCGGTGATGGTGAGGGGGCTGGCTGGTCGGTCCGGTGTTGGGTGAGGGGGCTGGCTGGTCGGTCCGGTGTTGGGTGAGGGGGCTGGCTGGTCGGTCCGGTGTTGGGTGAGGGGGCTGGCTGGTCGGTCCGGTGTTGGGTGAGGGGCTGGCTGGTCGGTCCGGTGTTGGGTGAGGGGGCTGGCTGGTTGGTCCGGTGATGGTGAGGGGGCTGGCTGGTCGGTCCGGTGTTGGGTGAGGGGGCTGGCTGGTCGGTCCGGTGTTGGGTGAGGGGGCTGGCTGGTCGGCCCGGTGTTGGGTGAGGGGCTGGCTGGTCAGTCCGGTGTTGGGTGAGGGGGCTGGCTGGTCGGTCCGGTGTTGGGTGAGGGGGCTGGCTGGTCGGTCCGGTGTTGGGTGAGGGGGCTGGCTGGTCGGTCCGGTGTTGGGTGAGGGGGCTGGCTGGTCGGTCCGGTGTTGGGTGAGGTGGCTGGCTGGTCGGTCCGGTGTTGGGTGAGGGGGCTGGCTGGTCGGTCCGGTGTTGGGTGAGGGGGCCGGCTGGTCGGTCCGGTGTTGGGTGAGGGGGCTGGCTGGTCGGTCCGGTGTTGGGTGAGGGGGCTGGCTGGTCGGTCCGGTGTTGGGTGAGGGGGCTGGCTGGTCGGTCCGGTGTTGGGTGAGGGGGCTGGGTGGTCGGTCCGGTGTTGGGTGAGGGGGCTGGCTGGTCGGTCCGGTGTTGGGTGAGGGGCTGGCTGGTCGGTCCGGTGTTGGGTGAGGGGGCTGGCTGGTCGGTCCGGTGTTGGGTGAGGGGGCTGGCTGGTCGGTCCGGTGATGGGTGAGGGGGCTGGCTGGTCGGTCCGGTGTTGGGTGAGGGGGCTGGCTGGTCCGGTGTTGGGTGAGGGGGCTGGTCGGTCCGGTGTTGGGTGAGGGGGCTGGCTGGTCGGTCCGGTGTTGGGTGAGGGGGCTGGCTGGTCGGTCCGGTGTTGGGTGAGGGGGCTGGCTGGTCCGGTGTTGGGTGAGGGGGCTGGCTGGTCGGTCCGGTGTTGGGTGAGGGGGCTGGCTGGTCAGTCCGGTGTTGGGTGAGGGGGCTGGTCGGTCCGGTGTTGGGTGAGGGGGCTGGTCGGTCCGGTGTTGGGTGAGGGGGCTGGCTGGTCCGGTGTTGGGTGAGGGGGCTGGCTGGTCGGTCCGGTGTTGGGTGAGGGGGCTGGTCGGTCCGGTGTTGGGTGAGGGGGCTGGCTGGTCCGGTGTTGGGTGAGGGGGCTGGCTGGTCGGTCCGGTGTTGGGTGAGGGGGCTGGCTGGTCAGTCCGGTGTTGGGTGAGGGGGCTGGCTGGTCCGGTGTTGGGTGAGGGGGCTGGTCAGTCCGGTGTTGGGTGAGGGGGCTGGCTGGTCGGTCCGGTGTTGGGTGAGGGGGCTGGCTGGTCGGTCCGGTGTTGGGTGAGGGGGCTGGTCGGTCCGGTGTTGGGTGAGGGGGCTGGCTGGTCGGTCCGGTGTTGGGTGAGGGGGCTGGCTGGTCGGTCCGGTGTTGGGTGAGGGGGCTGGCTGGTCAGTCCGGTGTTGGGTGAGGGGGCTGGTCAGTCCGGTGTTGGGTGAGGGGGCTGGTCAGTCCGGTGTTGGGTGAGGGGGCTGGCTGGTCCGGTGTTGGGTGAGGGGGCTGGTCAGTCCGGTGTTGGGTGAGGGGGCTGGCTTGTCGGTCCGGTGTTGGGTGAGGGGGCTGGCTGGTTGGTCCGGTGTTGGGTGAGGGGGCTGGCTGGTCAGTCCGGTGTTGGGTGAGGGGGCTGGTCAGTCCGGTGTTGGGTGAGGGGGCTGGTCAGTCCGGTGTTGGGTGAGGGGGCTGGCTGGTCAGTCCGGTGTTGGGTGAGGGGGCTGGTCAGTCCGGTGTTGGGTGAGGGGGCTGGTCAGTCCGGTGTTGGGTGAGGGGGCTGGTCAGTCCGGTGTTGGGTGAGGGGGCTGGCTGGTCAGTCCGGTGTTGGGTGAGGGGGCTGGTCAGTCCGGTGTTGGGTGAGGGGGCTGGTCAGTCCGGTGTTGGGTGAGGGGGCTGGCTGGTCAGTCCGGTGTTGGGTGAGGGGGCTGGTCAGTCCGGTGTTGGGTGAGGGGGCTGGTCAGTCCGGTGTTGGGTGAGGGGGCTGGTCAGTCCGGTGTTGGGTGAGGGGGCTGGTCAGTCCGGTGTTGGGTGAGGGGGCTGGTCAGTCCGGTGTTGGGTGAGGGGGCTGGCTGGTCGGTCCGGTGTTGGGTGAGGGGGCTGGCTGGTCAGTCCGGTGTTGGGTGAGGGGGCTGGCTGGTCAGTCCGGTGTTGGGTGAGGGGGCTGGTCAGTCCGGTGTTGGGTGAGGGGGCTGGCTGGTCAGTCCGGTGTTGGGTGAGGGGGCTGGCTGGTCCGGTGTTGGGTGAGGGGGCTGGTCAGTCCGGTGTTGGGTGAGGGGGCTGGCTGGTCAGTCCGGTGTTGGGTGAGGGGGCTGGTCAGTCCGGTGTTGGGTGAGGGGGCTGGTCAGTCCGGTGTTGGGTGAGGGGGCTGGCTGGTCCGGTGTTGGGTGAGGGGGCTGGTCAGTCCGGTGTTGGGTGAGGGGGCTGGTCGGTCCGGTGTTGGGTGAGGGGGCTGGCTGGTCCGGTGTTGGGTGAGGGGGCTGGTCAGTCCGGTGTTGGGTGAGGGGGCTGGTCAGTCCGGTGTTGGGTGAGGGGGCTGGTCAGTCCGGTGTTGGGTGAGGGGGCTGGTCAGTCCGGTGTTGGGTGAGGGGGCTGGTCAGTCCGGTGTTGGGTGAGGGGGCTGGTCAGTCCGGTGTTGGGTGAGGGGGCTGGTCAGTCCGGTGTTGGGTGAGGGGGCTGGCTGGTCAGTCCGGTGTTGGGTGAGGGGGCTGGCTGGTCCGGTGTTGGGTGAGGGGGCTGGTCAGTCCGGTGTTGGGTGAGGGGGCTGGCTGGTCAGTCCGGTGTTGGGTGAGGGGGCTGGTCAGTCCGGTGTTGGGTGAGGGGGCTGGTCAGTCCGGTGTTGGGTGAGGGGGCTGGTCAGTCCGGTGTTGGGTGAGGGGGCTGGTCAGTCCGGTGTTGGGTGAGGGGGCTGGTCAGTCCGGTGTTGGGTGAGGGGGCTGGTCAGTCCGGTGTTGGGTGAGGGGGCTGGTCAGTCCGGTGTTGGGTGAGGGGGCTGGTCAGTCCGGTGTTGGGTGAGGGGGCTGGTCAGTCCGGTGTTGGGTGAGGGGGCTGGTCAGTCCGGTGTTGGGTGAGGGGGCTGGTCAGTCCGGTGTTGGGTGAGGGGGCTGGCTGGTCGGTCCGGTGTTGGGTGAGGGGGCTGGCTGGCTGGTCCGGTGTTGGGTGAGGGGGCTGGCTGGTCGGTCCGGTGTTGGGTGAGGGGGCTGGTCAGTCCGGTGTTGGGTGAGGGGGCTGGTCAGTCCGGTGTTTGGTGAGGGGGCTGGTCAGTCCGGTGTTGGGTGAGGGGGCTGGTCGGTCCGGTGTTGGGTGAGGGGGCTGGCTGGTCGGTCCGGTGTTGGGTGAGGGGGCTGGCTGGTCGGTCCGGTGTTGGGTGAGGGGGCTGGTCAGTCCGGTGTTGGGTGAGGGGGCTGGCTGGTCGGTCCGGTGTTGGGTGAGGGGCTGGCTGGTTGGTCCGGTGTTGGGTGAGGGGGCTGGCTGGTCGGTCCGGTGTTGGGTGAGGGGGCTGGTCAGTCCGGTGTTGGGTGAGGGGGCTGGTCGGTCCGGTGTTGGGTGAGGGGGCTGGTCAGTCCGGTGTTGGGTGAGGGGGCTGGTCAGTCCGGTGTTGGGTGAGGGGGCTGGTCAGTCCGGTGTTGGGTGAGGGGGCTGGTCAGTCCGGTGTTGGGTGAGGGGGCTGGTCAGTCCGGTGTTGGGTGAGGGGGCTGGTCAGTCCGGTGTTGGGTGAGGGGGCTGGTCAGTCCGGTGTTGGGTGAGGGGGCTGGTCAGTCCGGTGTTGGGTGAGGGGGCTGGTCAGTCCGGTGTTGGGTGAGGGGGCTGGTCGGTCCGGTGTTGGGTGAGGGGGCTGGTCAGTCCGGTGTTGGGTGAGGGGGCTGGTCAGTCCGGTGTTGGGTGAGGGGGCTGGCTGGTCAGTCCGGTGTTGGGTGAGGGGGCTGGTCAGTCCGGTGTTGGGTGAGGGGGCTGGTCAGTCCGGTGTTGGGTGAGGGGGCTGGTCAGTCCGGTGTTGGGTGAGGGGGCTGGTCAGTCCGGTGTTGGGTGAGGGGGCTGGCTGGTCGGTCCGGTGTTGGGTGAGGGGGCTGGCTGGTCAGTCCGGTGTTGGGTGAGGGGGCTGGTCAGTCCGGTGTTGGGTGAGGGGGCTGGCTGGTCGGTCCGGTGTTGGGTGAGGGGGCTGGCTGGTCGGTCCGGTGTTGGGTGAGGGGGCTGGCTGGTCGGTCCGGTGTTGGGTGAGGGGGCTGGTCAGTCCGGTGTTGGGTGAGGGGGCTGGCTGGTCGGTCCGGTGTTGGGTGAGGGGGCTGGCTGGTCGGTCCGGTGTTGGGTGAGGGGGCTGGTCGGTCCGGTGTTGGGTGAGGGGGCTGGTCGGTCCGGTGTTGGGTGAGGGGGCTGGTCAGTCCAGTGTTGGGTGAGGGGGCTGGCTGGTCGGTCCGGTGTTGGGTGAGGGGGCTGGCTGGTCAGTCCGGTGTTGGGTGAGGGGGCTGGTCGGTCCGGTGTTGGGTGAGGGGGCTGGTCAGTCCGGTGTTGGGTGAGGGGGCTGGCTGGTCGGTCCGGTGTTTGGTGAGGGGGCTGGCTGGTCGGTCCGGTGTTGGGTGAGGGGGCTGGTCGGTCCGGTGTTGGGTGAGGGGGCTGGTCAGTCCGGTGTTGGGTGAGGGGGCTGGCTGGTCGGTCCGGTGTTGGGTGAGGGGGCTGGCTGGTCGGTCCGGTGTTGGGTGAGGGGGCTGGCTGGTCGGTCCGGTGTTGGGTGAGGGGGCTGGTCAGTCCGGTGTTGGGTGAGGGGGCTGGCTGGTCCGGTGTTGGGTGAGGGGGCTGGTCAGTCCGGTGTTGGGTGAGGGGGCTGGTCAGTCCGGTGTTGGGTGAGGGGGCTGGTCAGTCCGGTGTTGGGTGAGGGGGCTGGTCGGTCCGGTGTTGGGTGAGGGGGCTGGCTGGTCAGTCCGGTGTTGGGTGAGGGGGCTGGCTGGTCGGTCCGGTGTTGGGTGAGGGGGCTGGCTGGTCGGTCCGGTGTTGGGTGAGGGGGCTGGTCGGTCCGGTGTTGGGTGAGGGGGCTGGCTGGTCGGTCCGGTGTTGGGTGAGGGGGCTGGCTGGTCGGTCCGGTGTTGGGTGAGGGGGCTGGTCAGTCCGGTGTTGGGTGAGGGGGCTGGTCGGTCCGGTGTTGGGTGAGGGGGCTGGCTGGTCGGTCCGGTGTTGGGTGAGGGGGCTGGCTGGTCGGTCCGGTGTTGGGTGAGGGGGCTGGCTGGTCCGGTGTTGGGTGAGGGGGCTGGCTGGTCGGTCCGGTGTTGGGTGAGGGAGCTGGCTGGTCAGTCCGGTGTTGGGTGAGGGGGCTGGCTGGTCGGTCCGGTGTTGGGTGAGGGGGCCGGCTGGTCGGTCCGGTGTTGGGTGAGGGGGCTGGCTGGTCGGTCCGGTGTTGGGTGAGGGGGCTGGCTGGTCGGTCCGGTGTTGGGTGAGGGGGCTGGCTGGTCGGTCCGGTGTTGGGTGAGGGGGCTGGGTGGTCGGTCCGGTGTTGGGTGAGGGGGCTGGCTGGTCCGTCCGGTGTTGGGTGAGGGGCTGGCTGGTCGGTCCGGTGTTGGGTGAGGGGGCTGGCTGGTCGGTCCGGTGTTGGGTGAGTGGGCTGGCTGGTCGGTCCGGTGATGGGTGAGGGGGCTGGCTGGTCGGTCCGGTGTTGGGTGAGGGGGCTGGCTGGTCCGGTGTTGGGTGAGGGGGCTGGTCGGTCCGGTGTTGGGTGAGGGGGCTGGCTGGTCCGATGTTGGGTGAGGGGGCTGGTCAGTCCGGTGTTGGGTGAGGGGGCTGGCTGGTCAGTCCGGTGTTGGGTGAGGGGGCTGGTCAGTCCGGTGTTGGGTGAGGGGGCTGGTCAGTCCGGTGTTGGGTGAGGGGGCTGGTCAGTCCGGTGTTGGGTGAGGGGGCTGGTCGGTCCGGTGTTGGGTGAGGGGGCTGGCTGGTCCGGTGTTGGGTGAGGGGGCTGGTCAGTCCGGTGTTGGGTGAGGGGGCTGGTCAGTCCGGTGTTGGGTGAGGGGGCTGGTCGGTCCGGTGTTGGGTGAGGGGGCTGGGTGGTCGGTCCGGTGTTGGGTGAGGGGGCTGGCTGGTCGGTCCGGTGTTGGGTGAGGGGCTGGCTGGTCGGTCCGGTGTTGGGTGAGGGGGCTGGCTGGTCGGTCCGGTGTTGGGTGAGGGGGCTGGCTGGTCGGTCCGGTGATGGGTGAGGGGGCTGGCTGGTCGGTCCGGTGTTGGGTGAGGGGGCTGGCTGGTCCGGTGTTGGGTGAGGGGGCTGGTCGGTCCGGTGTTGGGTGAGGGGGCTGGCTGGTCGGTCCGGTGTTGGGTGAGGGGGCTGGCTGGTCGGTCCGGTGTTGGGTGAGGGGGCTGGCTGGTCCGGTGTTGGGTGAGGGGGCTGGCTGGTCCGGTGTTGGGTGAGGGGGCTGGCTGGTCGGTCCGGTGTTGGGTGAGGGGGCTGGCTGGTCGGTCCGGTGTTGGGTGAGGGGGCTGGCTGGTCGGTCCGGTGTTGGGTGAGGGGGCTGGCTGGTCGGTCCGGTGTTGGGTGAGGGGGCTGGGTGGTCGGTCCGGTGTTGGGTGAGGGGGCTGGCTGGTCGGTCCGGTGTTGGGTGAGGGGCTGGCTGGTCGGTCCGGTGTTGGGTGAGGGGGCTGGCTGGTCGGTCCGGTGTTGGGTGAGGGGGCTGGCTGGTCGGTCCGGTGATGGGTGAGGGGGCTGGCTGGTCGGTCCGGTGTTGGGTGAGGGGGCTGGCTGGTCCGGTGTTGGGTGAGGGGGCTGGTCGGTCCGGTGTTGGGTGAGGGGGCTGGCTGGTCGGTCCGGTGTTGGGTGAGGGGGCTGGCTGGTCGGTCCGGTGTTGGGTGAGGGGGCTGGCTGGTCGGTCCGGTGTTGGGTGAGGGGGCTGGTCGGTCCGGTGTTGGGTGAGGGGGCTGGCTGGTCAGGTGTTGGGTGAGGGGGCTGGCTTGTCGGTCCGGTGTTGGGTGAGGGGGCTGGCTGGTCGGTCCGGTGTTGGGTGAGGGGGCTGGCTGGTCGGTCCGGTGTTGGGTGAGTGGGCTGGCTGGTCGGTCCGGTGATGGGTGAGGGGGCTGGCTGGTCGGTCCGGTGTTGGGTGAGGGGGCTGGCTGGTCCGGTGTTGGGTGAGGGGGCTGGTCGGTCCGGTGTTGGGTGAGGGGGCTGGCTGGTCCGATGTTGGGTGAGGGGGCTGGTCAGTCCGGTGTTGGGTGAGGGGGCTGGCTGGTCAGTCCGGTGTTGGGTGAGGGGGCTGGTCAGTCCGGTGTTGGGTGAGGGGGCTGGTCAGTCCGGTGTTGGGTGAGGGGGCTGGTCAGTCCGGTGTTGGGTGAGGGGGCTGGTCGGTCCGGTGTTGGGTGAGGGGGCTGGCTGGTCCGGTGTTGGGTGAGGGGGCTGGTCAGTCCGGTGTTGGGTGAGGGGGCTGGTCAGTCCGGTGTTGGGTGAGGGGGCTGGTCGGTCCGGTGTTGGGTGAGGGGGCTGGGTGGTCGGTCCGGTGTTGGGTGAGGGGGCTGGCTGGTCGGTCCGGTGTTGGGTGAGGGGCTGGCTGGTCGGTCCGGTGTTGGGTGAGGGGGCTGGCTGGTCGGTCCGGTGTTGGGTGAGGGGGCTGGCTGGTCGGTCCGGTGATGGGTGAGGGGGCTGGCTGGTCGGTCCGGTGTTGGGTGAGGGGGCTGGCTGGTCCGGTGTTGGGTGAGGGGGCTGGTCGGTCCGGTGTTGGGTGAGGGGGCTGGCTGGTCGGTCCGGTGTTGGGTGAGGGGGCTGGCTGGTCGGTCCGGTGTTGGGTGAGGGGGCTGGCTGGTCCGGTGTTGGGTGAGGGGGCTGGCTGGTCCGGTGTTGGGTGAGGGGGCTGGCTGGTCGGTCCGGTGTTGGGTGAGGGGGCTGGCTGGTCGGTCCGGTGTTGGGTGAGGGGGCTGGCTGGTCGGTCCGGTGTTGGGTGAGGGGGCTGGCTGGTCGGTCCGGTGTTGGGTGAGGGGGCTGGGTGGTCGGTCCGGTGTTGGGTGAGGGGGCTGGCTGGTCGGTCCGGTGTTGGGTGAGGGGCTGGCTGGTCGGTCCGGTGTTGGGTGAGGGGGCTGGCTGGTCGGTCCGGTGTTGGGTGAGGGGGCTGGCTGGTCGGTCCGGTGATGGGTGAGGGGGCTGGCTGGTCGGTCCGGTGTTGGGTGAGGGGGCTGGCTGGTCCGGTGTTGGGTGAGGGGGCTGGTCGGTCCGGTGTTGGGTGAGGGGGCTGGCTGGTCGGTCCGGTGTTGGGTGAGGGGGCTGGCTGGTCGGTCCGGTGTTGGGTGAGGGGGCTGGCTGGTCGGTCCGGTGTTGGGTGAGGGGGCTGGTCGGTCCGGTGTTGGGTGAGGGGGCTGGCTGGTCCGGTGTTGGGTGAGGGGGCTGGCTTGTCGGTCCGGTGTTGGGTGAGGGGGCTGGCTGGTCGGTCCGGTGTTGGGTGAGGGGGCTGGCTGGTCGGTCCGGTGTTGGGTGAGGGGGCTGGTCGGTCCGGTGTTGGGTGAGGGGGCTGGCTGGTCGGTCCGGTGTTGGGTGAGGGGGCTGGCTTGTCGGTCCGGTGATCGGTGAGGGGGCTGGCTGGTCGGTCCGGTGTTGGGTGAGGGGGCTGGCTGGCTGGTCGCATGTTGGATGGCTGGTCGGTCCGGTGTTGTGGACTCGCGGGATGTGGCTAGCAGGGCCGCTGGTGCAGGATCTCTGGGAGACTGGGGCTGGACGTTGAAGGGGGTCTAGTGGTCAGAGGAGGAGACGGCACTCATGAAAATATAACGATAAAAAAGTGACAGTAACAATAAAACAGGAATCAATAAGACTTAAGGCTTTGCATGGTGGGTAAAACAATATAGGAAGGTTTGCGGTGACACCATGTATAAAGAGACCTTATACATGGTGTCACCGCAAACCTTCCTATATTAAAACAGGAATCTATATACACGTAGGCTTATACAGACATGTGCACCGTAAGGGACCGACTTGGGTGAGGGGGCTGGTCGGTCCGGTGTTGGGTGAGGGGGCTGGTCAGTCCGGTGTTGGGTGAGGGGGCTGGCTGGTCGGTCCGGTGTTGGGTGAGGGGGCTGGCTGGTCGGTCCGGTGTTGGGTGAGGGGGCTGGCTGGTCGGTCCGGTGTTGGGTGAGGGGGCTGGTCAGTCCGGTGTTGGGTGAGGGGGCTGGCTGGTCCGGTGTTGGGTGAGGGGGCTGGTCAGTCCGGTGTTGGGTGAGGGGGCTGGTCAGTCCGGTGTTGGGTGAGGGGGCTGGTCAGTCCGGTGTTGGGTGAGGGGGCTGGTCGGTCCGGTGTTGGGTGAGGGGGCTGGCTGGTCAGTCCGGTGTTGGGTGAGGGGGCTGGCTGGTCGGTCCGGTGTTGGGTGAGGGGGCTGGCTGGTCGGTCCGGTGTTGGGTGAGGGGGCTGGTCGGTCCGGTGTTGGGTGAGGGGGCTGGCTGGTCGGTCCGGTGTTGGGTGAGGGGGCTGGCTGGTCGGTCCGGTGTTGGGTGAGGGGGCTGGTCAGTCCGGTGTTGGGTGAGGGGGCTGGTCGGTCCGGTGTTGGGTGAGGGGGCTGGCTGGTCGGTCCGGTGTTGGGTGAGGGGGCTGGCTGGTCGGTCCGGTGTTGGGTGAGGGGGCTGGCTGGTCCGGTGTTGGGTGAGGGGGCTGGCTGGTCGGTCCGGTGTTGGGTGAGGGAGCTGGCTGGTCAGTCCGGTGTTGGGTGAGGGGGCTGGCTGGTCGGTCCGGTGTTGGGTGAGGGGGCCGGCTGGTCGGTCCGGTGTTGGGTGAGGGGGCTGGCTGGTCGGTCCGGTGTTGGGTGAGGGGGCTGGCTGGTCGGTCCGGTGTTGGGTGAGGGGGCTGGCTGGTCGGTCCGGTGTTGGGTGAGGGGGCTGGGTGGTCGGTCCGGTGTTGGGTGAGGGGGCTGGCTGGTCGGTCCGGTGTTGGGTGAGGGGCTGGCTGGTCGGTCCGGTGTTGGGTGAGGGGGCTGGCTGGTCGGTCCGGTGTTGGGTGAGTGGGCTGGCTGGTCGGTCCGGTGATGGGTGAGGGGGCTGGCTGGTCGGTCCGGTGTTGGGTGAGGGGGCTGGCTGGTCCGGTGTTGGGTGAGGGGGCTGGTCGGTCCGGTGTTGGGTGAGGGGGCTGGCTGGTCCGGTGTTGGGTGAGGGGGCTGGTCAGTCCGGTGTTGGGTGAGGGGGCTGGCTGGTCAGTCCGGTGTTGGGTGAGGGGGCTGGTCAGTCCGGTGTTGGGTGAGGGGGCTGGTCAGTCCGGTGTTGGGTGAGGGGGCTGGTCAGTCCGGTGTTGGGTGAGGGGGCTGGTCGGTCCGGTGTTGGGTGAGGGGGCTGGCTGGTCCGGTGTTGGGTGAGGGGGCTGGTCAGTCCGGTGTTGGGTGAGGGGGCTGGTCAGTCCGGTGTTGGGTGAGGGGGCTGGTCGGTCCGGTGTTGGGTGAGGGGGCTGGGTGGTCGGTCCGGTGTTGGGTGAGGGGGCTGGCTGGTCGGTCCGGTGTTGGGTGAGGGGCTGGCTGGTCGGTCCGGTGTTGGGTGAGGGGGCTGGCTGGTCGGTCCGGTGTTGGGTGAGGGGGCTGGCTGGTCGGTCCGGTGATGGGTGAGGGGGCTGGCTGGTCGGTCCGGTGTTGGGTGAGGGGGCTGGCTGGTCCGGTGTTGGGTGAGGGGGCTGGTCGGTCCGGTGTTGGGTGAGGGGGCTGGCTGGTCGGTCCGGTGTTGGGTGAGGGGGCTGGCTGGTCGGTCCGGTGTTGGGTGAGGGGGCTGGCTGGTCCGGTGTTGGGTGAGGGGGCTGGCTGGTCCGGTGTTGGGTGAGGGGGCTGGCTGGTCGGTCCGGTGTTGGGTGAGGGGGCTGGCTGGTCGGTCCGGTGTTGGGTGAGGTGGCTGGCTGGTCGGTCCGGTGTTGGGTGAGGGGGCTGGCTGGTCGGTCCGGTGTTGGGTGAGGGGGCTGGGTGGTCGGTCCGGTGTTGGGTGAGGGGGCTGGCTGGTCGGTCCGGTGTTGGGTGAGGGGCTGGCTGGTCGGTCCGGTGTTGGGTGAGGGGGCTGGCTGGTCGGTCCGGTGTTGGGTGAGGGGGCTGGCTGGTCGGTCCGGTGATGGGTGAGGGGGCTGGCTGGTCGGTCCGGTGTTGGGTGAGGGGGCTGGCTGGTCCGGTGTTGGGTGAGGGGGCTGGTCGGTCCGGTGTTGGGTGAGGGGGCTGGCTGGTCGGTCCGGTGTTGGGTGAGGGGGCTGGCTGGTCGGTCCGGTGTTGGGTGAGGGGGCTGGCTGGTCGGTCCGGTGTTGGGTGAGGGGGCTGGTCGGTCCGGTGTTGGGTGAGGGGGCTGGCTGGTCCGGTGTTGGGTGAGGGGGCTGGCTTGTCGGTCCGGTGTTGGGTGAGGGGGCTGGCTGGTCGGTCCGGTGTTGGGTGAGGGGGCTGGCTGGTCGGTCCGGTGTTGGGTGAGGGGGCTGGTCGGTCCGGTGTTGGGTGAGGGGGCTGGCTGGTCGGTCCGGTGTTGGGTGAGGGGGCTGGCTTGTCGGTCCGGTGATCGGTGAGGGGGCTGGCTGGTCGGTCCGGTGTTGGGTGAGGGGGCTGGCTGGCTGGTCGCATGTTGGATGGCTGGTCGGTCCGGTGTTGTGGACTCGCGGGATGTGGCTAGCAGGGCCGCTGGTGCAGGATCTCTGGGAGACTGGGGCTGGACGTTGAAGGGGGTCTAGTGGTCAGAGGAGGAGACGGCACTCATGAAAATATAACGATAAAAAAGTGACAGTAACAATAAAACAGGAATCAATAAGACTTAAGGCTTTGCATGGTGGGTAAAACAATATAGGAAGGTTTGCGGTGACACCATGTATAAAGAGACCTTATACATGGTGTCACCGCAAACCTTCCTATATTAAAACAGGAATCTATATACACGTAGGCTTATACAGACATGTGCACCGTAAGGGACCGACTCCTACAACCCTTGACCTCGCCGACCAGTCAGACAAACGGGGCACGATCTGAGATACCAAGATGGAATGTAGCGTAGCATTGCCAACGCCACTAGGCCTATCCGATCGGGCTAAGCAGCGGCGGTGCTTGAAGGGGTCGCTTCGGTGGAGCTCCGATATTTCTCATTCATTCAATGCAAACAGCTCACTGACTAAATGACCTGCAATACATCAATCTCTAAACGTCAGGCCATCTAACGTTTGAGATATTTCACAATCATTCAACGGTAAACTTGAAAGATGGATCCTTTCACTCAGCATCAAGTCGACCAACCTCTGCATTTACTTGAAAAAATAGATAGTTGTCTACGTGTATTGTATAGTCGACTACGTGTATTGTATAGTCGACTACGTGTATTGTATAGTGACTTCGTGTATTGTAATATGTTCGACTTCGTGTATTGTAATATGTTCGACTTCGTGTATTGTGCAGTCGACTATTTGTATTGTACAGTCGACTACGTGCATTGTATAGTCGACTACCAGTATTGCATAGTCGACTACCAGTATTGTATAGGCGACTTCGTGTATTGTACAGCCGACTTCGTGTATTGTATAGTCGACTACTAGTATTGTTTAGGCGACTAGGTGTATCGTATAGTCGACCTCGTGTATTGTGCAGTCGACTATTTGTAATGTACAGTCGACTACGTGTATTGTATAGTCGACTACCAGTATTGTATAGGCGACTTCATGTAGTGTACAGTCGACTACGTGTATTGTATAGTCGACTACCAGTAATGTATCGGCGACTTTGTGTTTTGTATAGGGCGTGTAAGCTTGGCCGTGTGAGTGACAAGGCGCGATGTACACTGTACATAGGTCGTACAGGCTGATTTGAAATGTGTAGGCATTCATGTAAGGCTGATTAATTGACCAAACCCAGGCGTGGCGCTCGACTATTGTGAGGTCTATGCATCTTATTCGAACAAATTTAAAAGATGATACACAAGTTCTGTGTTATTTTTCCAAAATCCCTGCTGTTTTATTGAAACAAAATCGTATACATTCCAAAATTACAAGAAAGCGAATTAGTAAACCAATATTTCCCAATTCATATACAAAAAACGCATTATAAGTCAGCATTATAAATCATCAATCCATCAAACCCCAAATATATGTGCCTCCAAGATCATCCATCTGTTCCATTGTTTTCATCAATTATCCCGGTTTTCTTTACTCATCCTCAAAGCTCTCTCAAAGCCTGGATTATACAGCTCGTTAAGCGACGCGTTTGGTGTCTGGCATTTTCAGTAAATGGTGTATTACTGCTGCTAATCTTGCAATTCATTCGTATTGCTTTGTTCTAAGCTGAAAAGAGTCTTTGTTTAGAATGCGGACAATAGTGGTGCCCGGATTCGGAGGGCCCCGTCGCATAGTCAAGCCAATGGAGCTCCGGATTCGGAGGTCCCGGCGCAAAGTGGTTAATACATGCGTAATAGCAAATATGCAGAAATACAGTTACATGTTTTTTACGCTGTCAGCTTTATTAAGAAGGGTACACCTCTTAGATTATCCTCATAATATACATAATATTATTAGGCTTAGAAAAGACCAAAGGGGTAGACGAACATAAATCAGTGATTTGGGGTTCCCGAAAGTCAAGTCGTTCCTTTAACGGTTCCCGTGGCTTTTTGGTGGCCCATAACAACGCATGCGCAGTTCAAATAACTGGAGATTTGAGAGCATTCTTCGATCGTTGGATTATTTGTTGACACGTGGAAATACTCCTGTAAATCCCGACTTCATTAATAGTAATTTACAAATCTCACCCCAATTGTTTTTCCCTTATACATTTTAGATACGGGATATCTTTCTTTTGATAGTGCCTCAAAGTTAAATATTACAAGTAGTTCTGAGAAAATATTGCTGCAGAAATATTACAATATAGGCCAAAGGTAACAAATATGCATAGAATCCATTACAAAAATACTGTTATGCTTCTTACAAAACCACATGGAATCGCCCATTGCAAAGCACTCTGACACAGCAATAGCACGATACATGCAGACGAACAAATACTTACAATGTACATGCAAATACAATCAGTTCTAATATTTGACTAAATAACCTTCTTGAGCATAAATGCCAAGCCTATACCAACTTACAAAGTACCACGTGTCATGTTTGTGTACCTCATGTACTCTTGTGCACTTGTACCTCGTGGTTTTCCCTTTTACGTTAACCGAAAATGTAAAAACTCAAATTTGTGACAAAAAAGTGCAGAATCACAGTAAATGTGAAGAGGACAAAAAAGGTGCAATGCCTTTAAATGCACATCTGAATATGAGAGTAGCATTTAGTACAAAAGTGCATGAATTAAAAAAATATTGTTTTAACAAAACACCTCCCTCCAAGTAACCTTTATAAAGGTGATCTTATCATAATGCACTCAAACAATCATAGTATCCAAACGTGAGCGTTAGGTATACTGTAAGCGTATACAAAATTACAAATACATCGTGATCTTTTTTGTTTGTATTTCCGTTCACTGTAAGCTAGTGTATTCTTGATATGGTATATTTAAGTTCCTTCCCAATTGGCAAGGCCATTAATGAGCCCATCGGATTAGCAAACTGTACAGTTAGGGTTCTGGGCCATTCGCAATTAGATACTGATCGCATTCGGGATCTCGTTGGGGTGGCAGTACTCGTAGGGGAATTCGCGGTGTCTGTTTCGTTCGTCGATGATCTTGCCAATTTCCTTCAGGTCCTTTCGGAATCTGAGGAAGAGAGACGGGTAAATCCGGTAAATCATTTGAATCAGTGAAATCAAGCAAATTAGGCGGATCAAGGGAGTCAGGTGGGAACAGGTGGAGCATGGAAATAAGTTGGAACAGGTGAATCAAGTGGAACCTTGCTTTCCCCTGCCTACGATTGCCCTTTTTAAGAGGAATGCTAATTCCTATCTCTAGCCTTCCGTAGTGCCTCTCTATTTCCTTCGTAAGCCCTTAACCTTGAGTGGCTTTTCAGCCTTGTTTTGGGCGAAATTGCATAAAAAGAAAAGCAAACAATAAGGTTTATCAAAGCAAACCAGGCGAACCATAGAAATCTGGTCGATCAAGTCAATGTTGCGATCAAAGTACGAAGACCCAATGTCTTACTGTTCAAGCGCCATGACAGCGACAGGGCAGAAGCC
The DNA here is from genome assembly GCA_949987565.1 of Luidia sarsii. Taxonomy (NCBI): domain Eukaryota; kingdom Metazoa; phylum Echinodermata; class Asteroidea; order Paxillosida; family Luidiidae; genus Luidia; species Luidia sarsii. The sequence goes on along the minus strand of OX465109.1, from coordinate 20,062,746 downwards.
ATACTGGACCTCAAAGTCACCCAAGCTGTTGGTTGTCTTCTCGCTCAGCAGACAGGTGACCGTCATCACATCCACGGTGACACTCTTGTCAGGAAGGTTGTCCAAGATGTCTTGCTCCGTGCGAGGTTTCTGTCACGGGAAGGAAGGACATTTTCGTGTGATAGCAAGAGCTACAAGTAAAACAGTAAAACAAACGACGAAACTTGAGTCTCTCTCGTGGATGTGGAGAGAAAACTACCTTCCATCATTTCCAGAGCTTGAACTGGAAAGAAGACTAACCTCGATCCTTGATCTTCCGACTTGAGAGAAGACTAACCTTCTCTGTAATTTCAGCCTGGAGACTAGCTTTGAGCCTCTCGAATCGGGTCAAGAGATTCGACTAAACTTGATTCTCTCTACTAGAGACTGGAAAGAAGACCAACCTTGATCATTGATCTTCCGACTTGAGAGAAGACTAACCTTAAACATTGATCTTCTGACTTGAGAGAAGACTACTCTGCTGCACAATTTCAGCCTGGAGACTAGCTTTGAGCCTCTCGAATCGGGTCAAGAGATCCGAGTAAACTTGAGACTGGAGAGAAGACTAACCTTGTCTGTGGGTGGAGCCATCCTCATACCGGCCGGGTAGTGCGGAGGAAAGGCGTAGTCGTCATACTGGGAGAAGTTAGCCACACCGTGGGACACGCTGCAGGTGTACATGACCGGTGTGACTGTCTGGATGACATCTTCAACGGTAGCAAACTTCCCGTCGGCTGGAATACCCTGAGTTAGTCAATCAATCAAAGGAGAGAGAAAACAGGTGTTCAGTCACCTGCGTATCAGCCATGACTCTCCATAATCCTCTGCGTCTATGTAGCATCGTTCAGGCTGGCTATCTAGTGTGATTGAGCTTGCTTTGAATGGTGAATTCCCGTCGTGGGGATCCTCACCTGAACTCCTGCACCTCCTTCGTCTTGAGGGGTGACCAGCAGACGGCCCCATTCCTGCAGCTCGTAGTCATCAGCTACCATGTCGGGGGTCTCTGCGTAACACAACCACAAGTGCAAAAAATTCAGAAAGCTTCGCTTCCCGCGTGAAGATTCTAAGCTACACAGGATTACCGACCACACTCAGGTCTTGTTTTATACCTTGACGGTGTCTCAGACAATTGTTTGCTTGTCTGATTTTTCTCAGCATTGCTTTTTTTTCATGCTGAAGTAGGAGGGTCTATATATATTCGCCGCCTGGTCTTCGCTTTTCATTTTGAATGGTTTTTATTCGAGATCAAAGGACGGCCATTGAATGTGTGCGTAACTTAGGAGTTCCACAATCTGCCCAATAACTGCGCATGCTTGAGGTTGATTAGCATATCACTTGGCAACGGTCAGAATTGAGAATCATTCGGGTAATTAGCATATCCAATGGCAACAATTGAGAATCATTCAGTTAATTAGCATATCCCATGGTACCGATTCTGGAAATTCTTCTGTTTTTGCTAATTACAGCTTGTCCAATGCTACCAGTCAAAAATAAGAAACCTTAAAGTAATCCGAATATCCTACGATAACCTCCGACCCTTTGAGCTGACAATTGATGACCGATATACTTGCGTACCATAGTGGGACTCGACAACCAGCCTGACGTATTTCTCCATGGCTTCGTAGACCAAGAGGGCGTCGTCCCGGTAGTGGTAGTTAGGCAACGCCTGCGTGTCCTCCACACCGCGGTTCTTCAGGTCATTGGGAAGGCTGCCCTCAACGTTCAGGCGCCAGCGCCGGAAGGCGCGCCCTATCAGCTCAAACATGCCGTTACGCCCGATGTTCATAGTCTTGTCTACCCAGCCGTCCACGGAGATCAGAAGGTTCAGACCGCGGCTGTTTATAATGACAAGTAAATCAAAACGCCTGTTTAGGAGACTAATTCCCTTTCAGACATTCATCATAATGAAATGAATGCATTGATTTGTCTTCCTCAGTTACACCAGGCAAGCACGTGGAGCAACTAGTCTCTTGACGGTGCAGAGGTTTCTGATTCCACATCTCTGATGACAGGATGAGTGGCTGTGAGATGAGCCGGCCTTTCAACGTTTCGGACGGTAAGTGCATTGTCCGTCATCAAAAGCTGAGAGAAGATTGAGATTTTACCAAGAAGAACAACTCTGGTGTTTTTCTTTCAACAGGGCCTAAACTAGACCTTAACTCTCCTCTCTGTAAACCACCGTTACAATTCTCAGGATTACACTTGGTTATGTAAGAAACTCATGTGACACCATGTACACATTCTCAGGTCACACAATGTACACAGTCTCTTATATGAGTCGGTTTGTAGCTCAATGTTTCGGATAAGAGGCCCGTGTGCTCTGTCTGGTCTGTCGGGAGACAATTTCCAAGATGGCGAGGTTTTGTGTAACTTTGGCTCTCTGAATGTCTTAACAGGGTTTATTTCACAAAGCCTTACGATGCATCGTAACTCAACTTACGATGATAACCCATCGTAAGTTGTGATACGCCGTATGGTTTCTGTGCATCGCTCGTCGTCTTGCGATTGGTCGTAAGTTACGACGGGTTTGGTGAGATCGACTGGTGGACCTCGTGAGTGGGCAGAGGGTGGTGGAATGTACCCACCTGTTGATGGCCATGAGGAAGAGGAAATGGGGAGCCAGGAGTCTGAAGAGAGGATGCGAGGGTGAGAGGGAGAAGTGCATGGCGGCGTCCACAGACTCCATGACCAGATGGGTCAGGCCCAGATGAGTGGCGGACTGGTGGTAGGAAGCGTCTGCGAAGTTGAACCACATCTTGGCCAACAGCCAGGTGTACTCGGGATCACTGGGCAGAAACACCTGTCGTCAAATCAATCATACAATAACATATCAAGTTCCTCAGCTCTTGAGCAGTTCTTACCCAAAGCTACATCAGCCTGATGATTGTTTATGACGAGGTGCAGACTAACAAATTCAATCGAGTCAGTCTACATACGCTGATGACAATCAGCTTAGTGTAGTATGCAGTGGAACCTGCTTCCGTAGAGATACATGTATAGTGTAAATCACGCTTTAACCATGCAGCTCTGTGCTTCAACCATGGAGCTCCATGTTTCAACCATGCAGCTCCGTGCTTCAACCATGCAGCTCCGTGCTTCAACCATACAGCTCCATGCTTCAACCATGCAGCTCCATGCTTCAACCATGCAGCTCCGTGCTTCAACCATGCAGCTCCATGCTTCAACCATGCAGCTCCGTGCTTCAACCATGCAGCTCCGTGCTTCAACCATCCATACTTCAACCATGCAGCTCCATGCTTCAGCCATGCAGCTCCGTGCTTCAACCATCCATGCTTTAACCATGTATCTCCATGCTTCAACCATACAGCTCCATGCTTCAACCATGCAGTTCCGTTCTTCAACCATCCATGCTTCAACCATACAGCTCCATGCTTCAACCATACAGCTCCATGCTTCAACCATGCAGCTCCATGCTTCAACCATGCAGCTCCATGCTTCAACCACGCAGCTCCATGCTTCAACCATGCAGCTCCATGCTTCAACCACGCAGCTCCATGCTTCAACCACGCAGCTCCATGCTTCAACCATCCATGCTTCAACCATGCAGCTCCATGCTTCAACCACGCAGCTCCATGCTTCAACCACGCAGCTCCATGCTTCAACCATGCAGCTCCATGCTTCAACCATGCAGCTCCATGCTTCAACCACGCAGCTCCATGCTTCAACCACGCAGCTCCATGCTTCAACCATCCATGCTTCAACCATGCAGTTCCATGCTTCAACCATGGAGCTCCATGCTTCAACCACGCAGCTCCATGCTTCAACCATCCATGCTTCAACCATGCAGCTCCATGCTTCAACCACGCATCTCCATGCTTCAACCAGCCAATAAACCGACTCACAACTCACCGGGTTGTCTGGTGCTTTGATCTGCTCCAACTGCAGAGCAATGGGAATCAAATGCTTGTCCTTGTCCACGAAGAAAAGTCCAATGGGCGAGACGACCTACACAAACAAAAGGACGATCAAACACTGATGAATACCTCACAGAAGGATCGCTATGCTCCAAAGCTCTAACGATCTTCCTAAGCTATAGCTGTGTCATAACGTTCATCTATGTTGTGAAGGTCTAGCTACATTCTGAAAGATAAGGCTGTGTAGTTCACCATAATGCAAAAGGCATTATTTTCCTGTGGTCCAGAGGAAAATATTCCCCAAAGTAAAAGATTTCCCAAAGGAAAATATTCCGCAAGAGGAAATTATTCCACAAAGGACAAGATTCCCCAAGGGGAAAAGATTCACTAAAGGAAAAGATTCACCCATGGAAAAGATTCACCCAAGGACAAGATTTACCCAAGGAAAAGATTTACCCAAGGAAAAGATTCCGCAAGAGGAAAAGATTCCCCAAGAAGAAAATATTCCCCAAAGGACAAGATCCCCTAAGGACAAGATTCCCCAAAGGACAAGATTCCCCAAAGGACAAGATTCCCCAAAAGGACAAGATTCCCCAAAGGATAAGATTCCCCAAAGGACAAGATCCCCCAAAGGACAAGATTCCCCAAAGGACAAGATCCCCCAAAGGACAAGATTCCCCAAAAGGACAAGATTCCCCAAAGGATAAGATTCCCCAAAGGACAAGATTCCCCAAAAGGACAAGATTCCCCAAAGGACAAGATTCCCCAAAGGACAAGATCCCCCAAAGGACAAGATTCCCCAAGAGGACAAGATTTACTAAAGGACAAGATTCCCCAAGAGGACAAGATTCACTAAAAGACAAGATTCCCCAAAGGATAAGATCCCCCAAAGGACAAGATTCCCCAAAAGGACAAGATTCCCCAAAGGATAAGATTCCCCAAAGGACAAGATTCCCCAAAAGGACAAGATTCCCCAAAGGACAAGATTCCCCAAAGGACAAGATCCCCCAAAGGACAAGATCCCCCAAAGGACAAGATTCCCCAAGAGGACAAGATTTACTAAAGGACAAGATTCCCCAAGAGGACAAGATTCACTAAAGGACAAGATTCCCCAAAGGATAAGATCCCCCAAAGGACAAGATTCACTAAAGGACAAGATCCCCCAAAGGATAAGATTTACTAAAGGACAACATTCCCCAAAAGGACAAGATTCACTAAAGGACAAGATTCCCCAAGAGGACAAGATTCCCCAAAGGACAAGATTCACTAAAGGACAAGATTCCCCAAAGGACAAGATTCCCCAAAGGACAAGATTCCCCAAAGGACAAGATTTCCCAAAGGATAAGATTCCCCAAGAGGACAAGATTTACTAAAGGACAAGATTCCCCAAAGGACAAGATTCACTAAAGGACAAGATTCCCCAAAGGACAAGATTCACTAAAGGACAAGATTCCCCAAAGGACAAGATTCCCCAAAGGACAAGATTTACTAAAGGATAAGATTCCCCAAAGGATAAGATTCCCCAAAGGACAAGATCCCCCAAAGGACAAGGTTCCCCAAGAGGACAAGATTTACTAAAGGATAAGATTCCCCAAGAGGACAAGATTCCCCAAGAGGACAAGATTCACTAAAGGACAAGATTCCCCAAAGGACAAGATCCCCCAAAGGACAAGATCCCCCAAAGGACAAGATTCCCCAAGAGGACAAGATTTACTAAAGGATAAGATTCCCCAAGAGGACAAGATTCACTAAAGGACAAGATTCCCCAAAGGACAAGATTCACTAAAGGACAAGATTCCCCAAAGGACAAGATTCCCCAAAGGACAAGATTCCCCAAAGGACAAGATTCCCCAAAGGACAAGATTCCCCAAAGGACAAGATTTACTAAAGGACAAGATTCCCCAAAGGACAAGATTCCCCAAAGGATAAGATTCCCCAAAGGATAAGATTCCCCAAAGGATAAGATTCCCCAAAGGACAAGATTCCCCAAAGGACAAGATTCCCCAAAGGACAAGATTCCCCAAAGGACAAGATTCCCCAAAGGACAAGATTCCCCAAAGGACAAGATTTCCCAAAGGACAAGATTCCCCAAAGGACAAGATTCCCCAAAGGATAAGATTCCCCAAAGGATAAGATTCCCCAAAGGATAAGATTCCCCAAAGGATAAGATTCCCCAAGAGGACAAGATTTACTAAAGGACAAGATTCCCCAAAGGACAAGATTCCCCAAAGGACAAGATTCCCCAAAGGATAAGATTCCCCAAGAGGACAAGATTTACTAAAGGATAAGATTCCCCAAGAGGACAAGATTTACTAAAGGACAAGATTCCCCAAAGGACAAGATTCCCCAAAGGACAAGATTCCCCAAAGGACAAGATTCCCCAAAGGACAAGATTCCCCAAAGGACAAGATTCCCCAAAGGACAAGATTCCCCAAAGGACAAGATTCCCCAAAGGATAAGATTCCCCAAAGGACAAGATTCCCCAAAGGACAAGATTCCCCAAAGGATAAGATTCCCCAAAAGGACAAGATTCCCCAAAAGGACAAGATTCCCCAAAGGACAAGATTCCCCAAAGGACAAGATTCCCCAAAGGACAAGATTCCCCAAAGGACAAGATTCCCCAAAGGACAAGATTCCCCAAAGGACAAGATTCCCCAAAGGACAAGATTCCCCAAGAGGACAAGATTCCCCAAAGGACAAGATTCCCCAAAGGACAAGATTCCCCAAAGGACAAGATTCCCCAAAGGACAAGATTCCCCAAAGGACAAGATTCCCCAAAGGACAAGATTCCCCAAAGGATAAGATTCCCCAAAGGATAAGATTCCCCAAAGGATAAGATTCCCCAAAGGATAAGATTCCCCAAGAGGACAAGATTTACTAAAGGACAAGATTCCCCAAAGGACAAGATTCCCCAAAGGACAAGATTCCCCAAAGGATAAGATTCCCCAAGAGGACAAGATTTACTAAAGGACAAGATTCCCCAAAGGATAAGATTCCCCAAGAGGACAAGATTTACTAAAGGACAAGATTCCCCAAAGGACAAGATTCCCCAAAGGACAAGATTCCCCAAAGGACAAGATTCCCCAAAGGACAAGATTCCCCAAAGGACAAGATTCCCCAAAGGACAAGATTCCCCAAAGGACAAGATTCCCCAAAGGACAAGATTCCCCAAAGGATAAGATTCCCCAAAAGGACAAGATTCCCCAAAAGGACAAGATTCCCCAAAGGACAAGATTCCCCAAAGGACAAGATTCCCCAAAGGACAAGATTCCCCAAAGGACAAGATTCCCCAAAGGACAAGATTCCCCAAGAGGACAAGATTCCCCAAAGGACAAGATTCCCCAAAGGACAAGATTCCCCAAAGGACATGATTCCCCAAAGGACAAGAATCCCCAAAGGACAAGATTCCCAAAGAGGACAAGATTCCCCAAAGGACAAGATTCCCCAAAGGACAAGATTCCCCAAAGGACAAGATTCCCCAAAGGACAAGATTTCCCAAAGGACAAGATTCCCCAAAGGACAAGATTCCCCAAAGGACAAGATTCCCCAAAGGACAAGATTCCCCAAGAGGACAAGATTCCCCAAAGGACAGGATTCCCCAAAAGACAAGATTCCCCAAAGGACAAGATTCCCCAAGAGGACAAGATTCCCCAAAGGACAAGATTCCCCAAGGGACAAGATTCCCCAAAGGACAAGATTCCCCAAGGGACAAGATTCCCCAAAGGACAAGATTCCCCAAAGGACAAGATTCCCCAAGAGGAAAAGATTCCCCAAAGGACAAGATTCCCCAAAGGACAAGATTCCCCAAAGGACAAGATTCCCCAAAGGACAAGATTCCCCAAGAGGAAAAGATTCCCCAAAGGACAAGATTCCCCAAGAGGACAAGATTCCCCAAAGGACAAGATTCCCCAAAGGACAAGATTCCCCAAAGGACAAGATTCCCCAAAGGACAAGATTCCCCAAGAGGACAAGATTCCCCAAAGGACAAGATTCCCCAAGAGGACAAGATTCCCCAAGAGGACAAGATTCCCCAAGAGGACAAGATTCCCCAAAGGACAAGATCCCCCAAAGGACAAGATCCCCCAAAGGACAAGATCCCCCAAAGGACAAGATTCCCCAAAGGACAAGATTCCCCAAAGGACAAGATTCCCCAAAGGACAAGATTCCCCAAAGGACAAGATTCCCCAAAGGACAAGATTCCCCAAAGGACAAGATTCCCCAAAGGACAAGATTCCCCAAAGGACAAGATTCCCCAAAGGACAAGAATCCCCAAAGGACAAGATTCCCAAAGAGGACAAGATTCCCCAAAGGACAAGATTCCCCAAAGGACAAGATTCCCCAAAGGACAAGATTCCCCAAAGGACAAGATTCCCCAAAGGACAAGATTCCCCAAGAGGACAAGATTCCCCAAGAGGACAAGATTCCCCAAAGGACAAGATTCCCCAAAGGACAAGATTCCCCAAAGGACAAGATTCCCCAAAGGACAAGATTCCCCAAGAGGACAAGATTCCCCAAAGGACAAGATTCCCCAAAGGACAAGATTCCCCAAAGGACAAGATTCCCCAAGAGGACAAGATTCCCCAAAGGACAAGATTCCCCAAAGGACAAGATTCCCCAAGAGGACAAGATTCCCCAAGAGGACAAGATTCCCCAAGAGGACAAGATTCCCCAAGAGGACAAGATTCCCCAAAGGACAAGATTCCCCAAGAGGACAAGATTCCCCAAAGGACAAGATTCCCCAAAGGACAAGATTCCCCAAAGGACAAGATTCCCCAAAGGACAAGATTCCCCAAGAGGACAATTAATCACAATGGGCACAACTTACCGGGGTGCCTTGCTTGACTGGGAGATTCAGCAGAATGTCGTAGTCGATGAAGTACAGCAGCTTCTTATCGATGGCTTCTTGGATGGTCATACCTTCCAAGAAGGGCCCCACCATTTCATCGGTGACGCCGAACCTGTGCACAGGGGAAAAGACATGTCATTAGAATGCCGTGCTCATTCTGTGAACTCGTACTCGTGAGTTCTAGAGATCAGGCAAAAACATACACAAAAGAGTAATTTGAAATACCGCCTGAAAATTGGACGATTTGGGGAAGATGCTTTACAGATGAATATAAACTGTGTAACTTTTAAGACCGGGTCGGGAACTATATTAGTCCATGCACCAAAACAACAATTGACACCATTAATAGCCAAATAACCTTGGTAAAGGGACCCCACGCGCATGCGCAGAAGACCCAATTGCCTTGAATACCCACAATACTATGCTTACGGTAAGCTGATAATTTCGGTGCTATTTTTTGCAAACCGTGAGGAATTCTTCGAAGCTCTTCCCGGCTATAATTACATGACGTTCATTGGTAGTGAACAAGAGTTAGAATTGTTTCTGTAGTATGCCAATTCGCCTTAAATAAGACTTAATGCGGCGGTGGTGGTACTGATAAAGAGTATAGGTTTGCGGTGACACCATGTACGGGAATCTCTAAATCGCCTTGTTGCCAAACACAGCTCACTAATGCATACTGCCACACGCAGACAGCGTGATTACTGCATGGCCATCTCTCATGCAGACGAGACCCTAGATAGGGACCTACTTCTCTGGAACCTCAGTGAAGAGTCTAAGCTGCGTGGGGTTGCATCTGATCAGACGCTGCAGTCCAAACTCAACATCAGACCGCCACATCCGCATACCCTGTAGCCATGGAAACGATCACAAAGTCAGCCAATCACCTTTCTCTTGGATGCAAGAACATCCTCCCATCTGCCTGATATGTTTGTCTACACGTTCTGTGGAAAGTACTGAATGCAGTTTTTGTGTTGGCTATGAAAACAGGGAAAAGAGGTTTGACAAGATCGTTGGCCAACAGAAAGTCCGATTTCATGAAGGTTGTTAGTGATTGACATTGACCTACACAATCCAACAGTTTGGTTTTCCTTGATCAATCATAATACATATATTATATATTTCGAACGCCGGTTAGCATGTTGGGTCATTTTGTCCTGCATTTTGTAGAGTGTGCTTTGTCTTGGGTTTGTCAAGGAAAGGACGAATGCTCTTGGGAATTTGCCATGGTAGACATGGTATGATGGTAGACATTTTGTCCTGTATTCTGTACAGTGTAATTTGCCTTGGATTTGTTCTGGAAACTACGAATGATCTAAGTGCAGGCTTGGGAATTTGCCTTGGTAGACATTTTGTCTTGTATTTTGTACAGGGTGCTTAGTCTTGGGTTTGTCTTGGAAAGGACGAATGCTCTTACCGCAGGCTTGGGGAATTTGCCATGGTAGACATTGCCCAGGTCGTCCAAGCTGTGCCATTTGCCCGTGAACGTCTTGGAGAGTTTGCTCTGGAGAAGAAGGTTGGCCTTTCTCTTCCCGATATCGAACTGTCGGGAAAAAGATAAACAACACCTATCAGACATCTGGAGCCAGTTCCATAGGTGAAGCGCCATTTTTTCTTAATTTAAGCACAAAAAGTCACGATTCATATGATCACCTTGCCAACCAAGACTTAAGTTTTGTTTCACGCTAAGTAAAGAAGAGTGGAATACAAGTCAAAAGCAGCTACCATCACATCTCTGTGCGGCTTGTAATCCTGCTCACACCGGGAAGACTTTTCCTGCTTAGCGGGTATTCACGCTTAAGCGGCTCTATAATTGAGCCCTGGTGATCAACTCATTATTTCCGAAGATATGAGTCATCCGCAGTTCGCCTGTCCGTCTGCCTATCCAGCCAGCCAGTCGTTCATCCATCCATCCATCCATTTAACCAGTAACCACCCATACATCAATATGTTTATTGTTATCACTTACCAAAAAGTCGAAAGAGAACTTCTCATCTTCGGGTAGTTCGGAAACCTGCAACAACGGGAGAAAATCGGGCAGATTTTCAGTTCTGTGATTGTAAACCAAACCTTGACTTCTCAGATCAGTATAGAGATGCCATCCAACGTTCATTAGATGACTAAGTTGGAAAGGCCACCATCTAAGGACTGGATAGCTCAGATGGAAGAGCACTGGTGTGCCAAAGACTAGTTGGCTATTAGGGAAGGCCAGCATCTAAGGGCTGGATAGCTCAGATGGTAAGAGCACTGGTGTGCCAAAGACTAGTTGACTATTAGGGAAGGCCACCATCTAAGGGCTGGATAGCTCAGATGGTAAGAGCGCTGGTGTGCCAAAGACTAGTTGACTATTAGGGAAGGCCACCATCTAAGGGCTGGATAGCTCAGATGGAAGAGCGCTGGTATGCCAAAGACTAGTTGACTATTAGGGAAGGCCACCATCTAAGGGCTGGATAGCTCAGATGGTAAGAGCACTGGTGTGCCAAAGACTAGTTGACTATTAGTGGGGAAGGCAACTATCTAAGGGCTGGATAGCTCAGATGGTAAGAGCAATGGTGTGCCAAAGACTAGTTGACTATTAGGGAAGGCCACCATCTAAGGTCTGGATAGCTCAGATGGTAAGAGCACTGGTGTGCCAAAGACTATAGTTGACTATTAGGGAAGGTCACCATCTAAGGGCTGGATAGTTCAGATGGTAAGAGCAATGGTGTGCCAAAGACTAGTTGACTATTAGGGAAGGCCACCATCTAAGGGCTGGATAGCTCAGATGGTAAGAGCGCTGGTGTGCCAAAGACTAGTTGACTATTAGGGAAGGCCACCATCTAAGGGCTGGATAGCTCAGATGGTAAGAGCACTGGTGTGCCAAAGACTAGTTGACTATGAGGGAAGGCCACCATCTAAGGTCTGGATAGCTCAGATGGTAAGAGCGCTGGTGTTCCAAAGACTAGTTGACTATTTGGGAAAGCCACCATCTAAGGGCTGGATAGCTCAGATGGTAAGAGCAATGGTGTGCCAAGGACTAGTTGACTATTAGGGATGGCCACCATCTAAGGGCTGGATAGCTCAGATGGTAAGAGCAATGGTACGCAAAATTAGAGGTCTCTGGAAGTCTTGGTCCAGTCAAAGTTTAGTTTGCCATTTTTCAAAAAAAAAATAGATTTTGAGCACAGACCAACAATGAAATATGAATGTCAAAAGATTGCCAGTTTGTGTTAAACCATTAAACATTCCGAAAAAACAATACTGTGAAGGTTTTAGCTGAAATGGTGATCTGAGAAAGTAGAAAAACCTCGCGGTTCACGGACCAGCCGGTAGTGTAAGAAATAGTTTGATTACTCGCGAGTAATAAACTATTTGCCGATGGTTGAGTGAAGACTTCTCGAAAAGTACAGCATCCCAGACCGTAAGATTTTAACATGAGGATTCTATCATGACATCTACAAACTGTGTAAATTAGAAGGAAATCTGTGGACATGGATGTTTTCCAATCTTCCCAATGTTGTATTGGGCCTATAGAGGGATGCTGTCTATTTCATAGACTTTTGATAAGTTGATAAGAGCATGGAGGCTCCTCTACCTACATGATAAGAGTAAGATCAGAATGGCGGAAACAAGGAGTGGTCTCCATAACACGGGTACCAACCGCGCAGTCTAATGTACACGCCATACGTGGGCGGCCTTGGGTGCAGAATTATACATTTACTAGGAACCAATCCTAATGTGTTACTTGCAGTACACTCTCAAACCGGATCTGAACTTACCACGACAAACAACTACAAACGACTCGGGGAAGTTCCCCCTTATGACAAAAGGTCATTTCCCAGAAAATTACGACGACCCACCGACAGTAAAGCTCGAATGCATAATATTTGTACAGACTAGTATTTGTTGATATAATTGTGCACGCTAGGTAAGCCTATGTGACATATTGCACGTATTATGTCTGTAATTTCCGCCAGTAAGCTTCAAAACGAGGAATGGAACAAAACGTCTTCTAGCTTCAACCTTCCAAACTTAAATGGAAGAGCGAGCAGCATTGTTAGTCGTGGGTCGTCTATTGTCCCCACCGCCCACGTTCAGTCCCTGCTCAGTCACGGTTGGTCGGTGAAATTCCAGCACCATTCGTAAGAGGAAGGGACACCTTTCTAACCGGTCGTGATTTGGACAAGACTTGAAGGTTTGCATGGTGGAAATACTAAGTGGAAGGGTTTGTGGTGACACCGTGTAACAATTCTCTTTCACGAAGGAGTGCGGCTCTTTTTCACTCCTCCTTGCCGTGATTTGCCCCCGGCTAAGACTTGAATACCACAGCAGTCTAACTCCGGGCAGGGCAAAGCAAGGTTTGTCCCCCTTTTTGTTAGGCCAGCAGCACCAGAGGCCAATAGAAACGGGGCCGATTGAACAAATATGCCAATAAAATAAAGAATAAACGAGTCATACAAGTCTGACCGTACGGATTAATGGCGCGAAACTATACACATGTGTACTAATCTAATCTCAACAATTTATAGTCCAGCGTTCCAATCCGAACAGGACCTTTCTCAGAGGCCGACTACATTGCAATAAAAGCATTGATTATTAGGCCCAATGCTGGAATGTCTGCTGTAATTGTTTGGTCGATGTCAATGGCCACTCAGGCCACTAACGTGTACCACAGTTCTCCATGGTGCTATTTTATAGTGGCCCTGCAGCGGCTACTGTCAAAGCCGAGGCCTGGCGTTCAGCTGGCTGTATGCCCCTTGTTCTATTGTAAACCCACCGGGTGGAATAAGCGTGGGAAACGAAGCCCTATAATGTATGCAGCCGCTCTGTGAAATACACCGCCGAAAGGTTGAGGCCATGGAAGGAATTGACCCCGATTTGACCTGACCCCGAGCGCAACACACGCCATTCTCTCGGCAAAATATGTCAAGTTCCCGCGAGGTCTGTCGAAACCTCGGCTCTCCCGATGTCAATAACAGCAACGGGTACATGCCCGTGGACAAGCCTGACAACAATGAACACTTTTCCTTTCACTTTCCACACTCCATTCCTTCTCCATTCGGTAAACTTTGCCTTTCACTGGGACCCCGACGCCGGAAGTTGCAATTCTTCGCGTTGTATCCGCTGTAGTATTGTGTTGCGGTATCAGAATCGCAAGTTGATTTCCAGGCTTTCACACTTTGTACAGCATTCACTTCTACATTCGAAGCAGCATCTAGCATTTGTACTCTCTCTGTAATTCTAATCTCTGTAATCCTTCCCTTATAGCAAGAGTGGTATTCATATTTATATCACTGGTCTAAGAAGTTGGGGTGTGGTCCAAAGAATACGTGACCTATAGTTATAATACTTAATAGATGGAGGCCAGAAGGCTTGGTCATCAGGTTGTTGTTTCTATGCAGGTCTGGTCAGTGGTCAGAATGTTTCCAAGAAAGTGATCAGTTTGGAATGGGTCCAGGATAATTGAGTTTAGTGGGCTGAAGGTTACTAATACTATAGTATACTAGGTAAAGATAGTTTAGGGGTCGGTGAAGTTATACACAGCAGTAGCCAATTGGGACCGACTGGTTGGTTCATGCCCTTGACATCGTCCCAAACTGACCGTCTTTATCTGAAGTGGTGAACTGTACACCCATTGTTATAAACATTTCAGTCCTCGACGTGGAAACGATCGTTTCGTGCGAAATGTTCGTCTGATAGGCAATGCCCTCAGTGGCATGCATGGTTTTTGTGATTGCTGTATGGTTGAGTTAATGTACATGTAGGCCTATACTGTAGCTTACAACCTGGGCCCGCAGTCACCCCTCTGTAATGCGCCTTCTAGTGAAACCAGCCTTTTGTGCTTGCCAGCTACTTTTTTCTCCCAAAGCCAACCTGACTTAGTCGAGCTTTTCAGACCAACCGTTCAGCTTCACGTGCTATTGATTAAATACAATAGCATCAGTTGCCAACTTGCCATACCCTCACCGCGTAACTCAACTACATGTGAAACGCGTCGTGCGTTATACAGCGCTGTGGGGTTTCGTAACTTACACCACAACGACCGTGTTTGTTTTAGGAATAGCAGTGGTATTGGTCGCGGTGAGGCGTCTGTGTAGCTCACGAGGGCGTGAAACAAATTCATCAACTCCAAGTCCGATCTTCTCGAGTCCCTGATTACACTCGTCCTGGTAAATGCTGGACGCAGTAAGTGGTACTTGATGTGGGTGTGGCTTGTGTACTGTGTTGGACAGAAGTGGCCAACCTTCAAAGATGGCTCATGGTCACCGCCATTCACATTATCGGTCGGCCTACATTGTAGTATGGGCGGCCATTGGGACAAAAAAGACAAATGGCCGGCCATATTGTAGTAACTCCTTAACAAGCTCAAATAGAAACCCACAGCGATAATCAAGAGGAGAGGTCATGTATGTTCAATAGAGTGCGTTAAAGAAGAATGAAACCCAGAGAAAATAGTTGGCTTATCTCTTTGGTTGATAAAACCAACCTACAATTACCCATGTGCAACTCACCTACGAGTTTCATAAAGAGGGAAAAATCATGGAATTCGGTGGTCGAATTCGCGTTCCCTCAACCCGCCATGCTTTCGAAATTCCCGGAAGGTCACTGCGGGGGTATGACATCACGGCGGAGACGACCCTGTCTGATTGGTCAGTTAGGCTTGTTCAATCATTTTAATTTAAACTACAAATATTAATCAACATTTAAAAAAGAATTATACCTCAATGTGTGAGAAAATAATCTTATAATCCTTTGCAGATTTATTGTTTTTCGCTTTGGTCATTATTTGAATTATTCTTGGGGATTGCGTATAGTCTTGATCTACAAACACTTTCACGGCTTCCTGATTACATACGTTGCACGGACTGTACATGTACATGTACATGTACAGTGCACGTACAATGTACACGTTGTGTACTACATGTAATGTACAGTACATGTACACACTACTACTGTACTGTACACGTGTACAATGTACACGTTGTCCTACTTGTAATGTACTACTGTACACGTGTACATTACGTTGGTATCTGTAACAAAATAAACGCTGCGCAATTTTGGTTCTCTGTTTTCTTGATCTTCGCCGAATGGCGCCCTGTTATAACAGCTAAACAAGTAGGCCTAAAATAACTTATACACCAGGGGCTGAGTTTAATAAAGGTCCGACAACTATGACTGGGAGCCCACTGTGTCCGGCTTTTGTTTCAGCTCGCGTAATTTTAATAGGAAAATACGAGAAATGATTCAAGAGATGGTCGATGTTTTGGAGAGATTTCAGTTGTACACGTTAGCGAAGCTGTGTGGAGCTTAGTGGGGGTCAGGGGTCATGCACTTCCCAGCGTATGCTATGCACACAATAGCGCTGGGTGACAGGAGTTGCGGTCAGCGACCAGGGAATAAACAGTGTGGGCGACTGGAGTCGCGTTCCGATAACGTGTAAATTAGGCCTAGCTCCATGTTCTTGTTGCAACACAAATAAAAATACGGCACGGTACGTATATCCCCCCTTCTTCCTCCATGGTAATTGGTACAATACATGTATATCCATGGAGTTTACCCTCCATGAGTTACAGATAAGCGGTCTGCGAGAAAGACTAGGCAGAACGTGCATGTGAGAAAAATCACGCTAGGACCGAAACGAAAACATACATCAAAAGTCGATCGTATCATACAGGAAAAACATCAAAATTAACTCAGCTTTCTGGATTCCAATGCGGCAATTCTTGAAGCTGTCGATGAACGTGATGCCACCGCTGGTCGATGTGAAAATACTGAAGGAACGGCATGTTCTTTCAGTATATTTCTCGGCTTCGAGCCGGTGAGTTTGGCCCGCAAGTCAACCTCGATCCCAACTCCTCCGTGAAGTGATCGCTACAAATCACGTCATTTCGACTATATTTGTAGCCGACATTGAGAAATGTTTCTACTTTTATGGCCGCAGCCCACTTCCCAAACAACTCAGATCTCTTGGCCTTGTTAGGAACTGCATGGACAGATTTCCCTAGCTTTTTCCGCTGGCATTGTTACAACCAAAAGCCTGGCAGTACACTATCGTTCATGCTCGCGAGTGTATACAAACTGCACGCAGTATACATGTGTTGTGTACACACATGTTACTTGTAGGGATACGTCCGTCCTGGCCCATGCGGGGGTAGCCCGTCATTATGTCATACCCCCCGCAGTGACCTGCCGGGAATTTCGAAAACATGGCGGGTACAGGGAACGCGAATTCGACCACCGAATTCCATGATTTTTCCCTCTTTATGAAACTCGTAGGTGAGTTGCACATGGGTAATTGTAGGTTGGTTTTATCAACCAAAGAGATAAGCCAACTATTTTCTCTCGGTTTCATTCTTCTTTAAGTATTCAGCGCACGCTTGAAGCTGGTCCTTGTTTCGAAAATATAAACTGTTTCCACAAGGTTGCAATAAATGACATCATAGTGCCGTATGCGACCAGACTACGTGGTCTAAGGTCTTCACATAGCGGACTAGGGGGTAATTCTGACATCAGATTTGTACTTAAAATACAGTGGGATCTAAATATTGGTCCATGGACAATTTTACAAAACACATCTTGCTTGGATCACATCCACCCTGAGCTACCTGCATTTTCCCAAGCAGACAATCGGACAAAGCACTGAACATACAATGCTGACTACACGTCAGGTAGGGCAAACCCTCATTGAATTACATTCACATCCACGCAAATCAAATTGGTTGAACCAATCATACAGTGATAACTAGTATATACGCAGTGGCTGTTGTTACGACAGTCGTCCGTGTGGTTCCCTGACTTAATTGTATTACGTCAGCATTGCAGGCTGGTTGAACCAGTCTTTTACCTGATAGTCTGGTTCCAGGAGCTAAACATCCTGACAAATACTGTGAAGTCAGGGAACCACACGGACGACTGCCGTAACAACAGCCACTGCGTAACTCGTAACGTCAGGTAGGGCAAACCCTCATTGAATTACATTCACACTGACGCAAATCACAAGGCAATCGGGCAAAGCACTGAACATGCAATGCTAATTACACGTCAGGTAGGGCAAACCCTCATTGAATTACATTCACATCCACGCAAATCAACAACCAATCCTGTAAAGCACTGAGCATACAGTGCTATAACTACTAACGTCAGGTAGGGCAAACCCTCATTGAATTACATTCACACTGACGCAAATCACTAGGCAATCGGGCAAAGCACTGAGCACATACAATGCTGACTACACGTCAGGTAGGGCAAACCCTCATTGAATTACATTCACATCCACGCAAATCAACAACCAATCCTGTAAAGCACTGAGCATACAGTGATAACTAGTAACGTCAGGTAGGGCAAACCCTCATAGAATTACATTCACATTGACGCAAATCAACAACCAATCCTGTAAAGCACTGAGCATACAGTGCTATAACTACTAACGTCAGGTAGGGCAAACCCTCATTGAATTACATTCACATCCACACAAATCAACAACCAATCCTGTAAAGCACTGAGCATACAGTGCTATATGAACTACACGTCAGGTAGGGCAAACCCTCATTGAATTACATTCACACTGACGCAAATCACTAGGCAATCGGGCAAAGCACTGAACATACAATGCTGACTACACGTCAGGTAGGGCAAACCCTCATTGAATTACATTCACATCCACACAAATCAACAACCAATCCTGTAAAGCACTGAGCATACAGTGATAACGTCAGGTAGGGCAAATCCTCATTGAATTACATTCACACTGACGCAAATCACCGGGCAATCGGGCAAAGCACTGAGCATACAGTGCTATGAACTACACTCCAGGTAGGGCAAACCCTCATTGAATTACATTCACATCCACACAAATCAACAACCAATCCTGTAAAGCACTGAGCATACAGTGATAACCTCAGGTAGGGCAAATCCTCATTGAATTACATTCACACTGACGCAAATCACCAGGCATTCGGGCAAAGCACTGAGCACATACAATGCTGACTACACGTCAGGTAGGGCAAACCCTCATTGAATTACATTCACACTGACGCAAATCACCGGGCAATCGGGCAAAGCACTGAGCAGTGAGCATACAGTGCTATGAACTACACTCCAGGTAGGGCAAACCCTCATTGCATTACATTCACACTGACGCAAATCACCAGGCATTCGGGCAAAGCACTGAGCACTAACTACAAGTAGAGGAGGGTAAGCCCTCATTGAATTTCGTCATACTTGGTTGCCACACACTCACCCACCCACCTGACAAGGGATGCCGGCTTCGGGCGCATTACTGTGGAACTTATACAGCCTCCTGATTTCCTCCAACTCCTCCTTCCGTTGGGAATCCTTCCGAGGATCATTCTGGGGTAGCAGCGAGTCGTAGCGGGCGTAGACCACAGACTTCTTGGCCGGGATCCATCGGTGGACGGGGAACTCGTACGGACCCTTCTTGGGGCCGTTCTTGGGCGTCTCGTAGACGTCAATCTTCTCCAGGAACCACGGATCGAAGGCGCCGTGTTGGTCTCTCCAAAGCTCGATCTCCTCGATGACGCCGAAGTCAGCCGGGAGCTTGGCCTTGAACTCGTCCGTCTTGCCCCGCTCGAAGTCGTCGTGGAAGAGCCGGTCCAGTTTGACCCTCTTGGAGGCGACCTTGTCGGCGTTGTGGAGGGTGATGTAGATGTTCGCGTCCGTGCCGGCGCCCTTGCGGTCGCCCGTCTTGACCAGGATCTTGAAGTGGGTGTGGTCGCTCAGGTTCTCCTCCGAGGAAGCCTCACCGAGTGCGGTGCCTCCACCGCCGTCCGTGTCGGCCTCATCCCCCTTCCCGAAGCAGCACAGCAACGGCATGGTGACTCGTTGCCGGAGAGTCGGTCAGAGTGGGTCGGTCCGAGATGGCACAAACAAACGATCGCGGAATCACAGCAGGGAGCTCTGAGCTGCAACGGCCTGACTCAGCTCAGTGGTATCTTCCTCTGCAACCCAGCAGCCACGGTATGTCCTACCTTCCTTGCTCTACGGTCCTAGCAAACTAACGCCCGGCCCAGCCTTGACTACATCCGTGCTGTGAAGTGCACTGCGTCAGTTATCACTGAGCTCTGCGTATGGTCGATCGCGGACGGAAATAAACACCAGGAACTAGTGACAACGTTTTACCCCAAGCTCCGGTGCACACTGTGTGACCTGAGAAACTGCGCTACTGACAGCTAGTCTTTCAGCGTACACAATGGCATTGGTGGGGGTTTACAATAGCGTAACACAATGCCCATTCATGAATATGCATTTATACTTGCTCTGTCAAGGCAGTACCGCGCCCAGAACCGCAGACAACAAACAACGCTATCTATGCATGGTCTATGATATGGCAGGCAAACACACGTACTCTCTCTATACCCCAGTCCCCCAAAGGATAAACCAGACATTGCCGTATCGAGACGACAGGGGTAAATCTTGATCCCTCGGTCTCTTTGAAAGCCAGTGTCATGGTTCGACCTGCAGCTTTCAAATGTCACTTGGCGTAGATTCGACTCGCGTCACGTGTGCATTTCTCGACAAACAAACACCGGGATGAAATGTACACTGGCTGGCACACCGAGCGTGACCTGGTGGATTTTAGCACAGATCTCTGCGTAGGTATAAATTCTCCCACTTGAACTTTTACTAGTTTACTAGTTGCATTGAGTCGGGAGAAAGTTAGGAGAAGGTTGGGAGAAATTCTAAGGGGGTTACGAATCAAGGTGCTCCCCTTCTAGCGGAACAACTAGGATGTATATATAATCTGCGAGGCATGTTAACCTCTTTAACTTTATTTCATTGACATCATATCCATACATTCCCTAGAACCTTTTTTTCAATACAAGTTATCCTCTATAACAGGAAGGATACACGTCCACGGATTGACGATCATTGATCGGTGAGATTTACAAGATCGGATCAGTGTTTGGTCTGATTTACAATGTGCGAAAAACAACAGGACACGACGATGCGAGAACATCGTCTCATTTAAGATACACGATCTCTCCGTGAACTTCTGAAGAGTTGATGTGAAAAGCTCTGCTATGTCCAAATGACTTATGGAAAGAAAGACAAGGTGCCGGTGAGACCGTGTATAGGGATGAGAGAGGAAACCTCGTATTTGTTCACAGTCAATATGAAGGAGATGGCAAGTGTACTTTGAACCCATTGAACTAGTCCTATTTGTGTGCATGCTTGGCACGATGCGAGGCAGACACTGGTGACATATACAACCGAGACCGCCGCGGTAGTGCCACACTTGTTCAAATAAGAGCTAGCCTTCCTTTGAGACTCTGAACAAAGATTCTCACATGGGCTATACCTCATGAAGAAATGACAAATTCTGTCTATCGCAAATTTGAATGAGTAAAATGTCACTGTGTAGAGTGTAGAGGTACCGACGAGCCGATCCTAGTATTTAGGACCACTCAAAACGATAAGGCATTCTCGGTACACGGTGTGAAATTTTCCTCTAGAGTCATCCAAACTATTTCAGAGAAATGGCGAGCCAAGGGAGGTGCGATCAAATCCGAACAGGTAGAGATCTACACTGCATCTTGAAAGGCCCAATACAACATTGGGAAGACCGGAAAACATCGATGTCCACAGATTTCCTTCTATTTACATAGTTTGTAGATGGTCATGATATAATCCTTATGTTGAAATCTTACGGTCTGGGATGCTGTACTTCCCTAGAAATCTTCGCTCAAACATCGACAAATAGTTTATTACTCGCAAGTCAAAAACTATTTCTTACACTACAGAATGGTGCGTAAACCGTGACGGTTTTTTACCTGTTACTACTTTCTCAGATCACCATTTGAGCTGAAACCTTCGCATGATTTCTTGTTTGGGATGTTTAATGGTTTAACACACAAACTGTGGCAATCTTTTGACATTTACCAATGTTGTATTGGTCCTTTAAGAAGACAGAATGGTCTGGAAAGTGTCAATTCTTCCAGAGGCGGGACCCCTACCTGACTATTGAATAGCCCATGAATAGTCAGCGCAATGTGCCCTGCTGTGTGCTAATCTTGCTCATGATAAAACGACCCGAATTCTACCCGAGGTCAACACACTTGCTTCTGAAGCGTTAGGGGTTATTTCCCACCGAAGTCTGTATCCGTGATCCAGACATTGCAACATTCCCGAATATTCCACAGGAGGGAAGAATGGACCGCTGGACGAGTGCCAACATCCTCCTTCGTTGGTTCGAGGTGATAAAAGGAAGACAAAAAATGGTGAGGCTGAAAACGAAAGGCTCGCTCGGTGGAATCCTGGTACGGTGGAATCGAGTTCCTACCAGGAAGTGTTTGGAGGTTAGCTGTTTACATTGGTGCTCGGTGCACCGCTTTCGAAATCAGAATTCAGAGGCCTTCCGGGGGGGGGGGGACAGACCTCAGACCTTCAGGGGAAAGCTACGGGTCTGTTTTCCCGATCAGCGTTTGTCATATTACGGTACTGGGTTCTATATCTTTGCAGAAGCTCGTGCGACCTCTAGGAAAGGAAACTCGCCTCACCGGATAAGCCTAGTATCTGTGTGTAGCGTGGCTATCGCGGAGTAGCACGCATTCTAGGAATGTGCGCACACAGATATTGAAACTGCAGAGTTTGCGTGTGAGAGAAAAGTGCTACGGCCAAGTATAGGTTCACGGACAATTAAACCAGTCAGCACGATGACAGGCACAAATGGCTGTCGATTTAATGTCACTATTTACTGGACGACTGTTTTAGAAACCATGAGTCGTTGGTTCGAATCCCACCCAAGCTGCTTCGACTGTTTCAGCAGTCAATCAGGCAAAGCACTGAACATACACAGCTACCAAATTATACGTCAGGTTTAGCCTTGTTCAATTCGTTGGCTGACGATATAGAAATCTAAATCCGGCCTTCGGAGATACTGTACGTTGCTTCACGCAATACCGCTGCGAGTGAAATGCTGCCCCATTCTCTGCTCATAGCGTGCACACGCCTCTCCGCCGCCCGTAACTTGCATGCGCACATGTTCAGTGCGAGATAAAGGGCTGTCAGGACGACTGCGTACGCACTCGTACACATGTACGCACACTTACTGTTGTGTGTGATATGGCAGCGGCGCGGTCTGCCAGCGTGCTGTGTACGTACATCTCGGATCCGGCGTGGTAGTGTAACACTTGGACCTGGTTTAGGTATACAGTACCACTAGGTCTCTTGGCCTAGGTTGGGAAGTGTTACGTGGCGGTAGAACAGGACCGAGCACCACAGATAACATAGGAGACTGCGAAGCATCAAGATTGGGTCGATGGGAAACCCAGGCTAACTTGAATGCTCGAGGGTTGGCCAGCAGAAGGAGGCAAGGTAGAGAAATCTAACTTGGAAGGGGATGGGGACCTTTCTTTTATACACGGATAATGGAGACTAAATGGGTTTGGGGTAATACCTAAAAAGGACTTGTTTCTATCATTTACTGAATACGCAATTGTAGTTAAATTATTAAATGTTGAACAAGGGACGGGGTTGGATGAGAAACTATAGGGGACTGAATAATGAATAATGGATGATAAGGTGGTTTTCCTAATAGGGGCATGTTTTTGTCTTGGCCACTCATTCTTAGAACAGTGACCATACCCATGATGTCATATAGGGGACCTTCAAATGCGGGGTTGGTCACTACCGGACTTGGTCCACAGGGGCATGGCTGGGGTGAACATTAGGGACTGGAATTAGGGCTTACAGTAGTGCCGTAGTGCCGTGGTGTGCGTGCGTATGGCCCGGATCTCTACCCGGTGCCTTGTATAAGGCTATCACCAAGTAGGGCAAACCATCGCTATCGTTGAATTGAACTCTATACTTGACATGGAATAACTTTGGGATCATCTTCAAAATTATTCTCTAACATGTCCTACTCTGTGCCGCAAAAAAACTGACACTTGATAAAGCTGTAAGTGTTACTAGGATTGAAATGTCATTCATTTCATTAGCTTTTTCGCCGCGAAGCGAAAAAGCTATTGTTATTTCATTTATTATTGTATTTATTATTATCAAAAACAAACAAACAATAGAAATAGAAACATGAATACGACCAAAACAGTCTGAAAACGCCCCTGAAGGATTGCCTAAAAGTGAACTAGATCACTGTACACAGACTCTTTTGAAATGTTAACAGTAACTTGTGTTAAGGTGATATACAAAAATGTTGCAAACTGCTCACTGACTAAAATTACCAAAAAGTAAATCTAAAATTTAGTGGGCCTGACGTTTCGATCCTAGCAGGACCTTTCTCAAAGGCAGAGTGACAAGGACAAAACAGATACATGTACACGAAGGAAGGGGGGGAGAGTGAATAGGACACGGATGAGAAACAAAGGACAAAGAGTGAAGCTGGTAGGGAGAGATCAAAGGGAAGGGCAGGGGGTAGGGTAGGGATTAATGAGAGGAGGGGGAAAGATCAAAGAGAAGGGCAAGGAGTGGGGTAGGGATTAGTGACAATAGGGGGAAAGATCAAAGAGAGAAGTGTGAAGGACTGAACACAAAAGAAGGATTATCAGAAAGCTGCATGGTGTTAGTCATTACCCTCCTGGATGTTGAGACCATGTGGTTGAATAGTCCGAAGACGCTTCATCCACATTTTCTCACGGCTAAGACGGACAGCATTATTACGGTGACCAAGTGATTCTATGCCCAGTACACTCATATCTGATATCGAATGATCAGGGAGATTGAAGTGATACCCAACAGGGGTGTCCATTTTACCAGTTTTGATAGTAGACCTATGGCCATAGATACGTTTTTTGAGGGTGTTTTTGGTCTCGCCAACATACTGAATATTACAAACTCTACAAGAGATGAGGTATATGATGTTTGAGGTAGTGCACGTGATAGAGCCATAGGTCGTGTGGGTAGTTCCAGAAGAATGTCCATTGAAAGAGTCTATTTCCTTGACATGTGTCTTGCAAACAATGCATTTCGAGGTACACTTAAATGTACCAAATTTGGTTGGAGGTGAAGAGTCCAAAGGGGGAACCTCTGCTCGGACAATTAAGTCACGCAGGTTACGGGGGCGCCTGAAAGCCAAAACAGGCGAATTAGGAATGGCTTCAGCCAGACGATCCGAAGTGTGGAGAATATGGTGGTTTTCCTTAGTTATCTTCCTGAGAGGAGGAAGAGAGGGGTGGTAGGAAGTAACTAAGGGAACCTTGGGCTTGTCCTTGGGACCTGGTGGCTTTTGTTTTAGTGCCGAACTTCTGGGAATGGAATAGACTTTAGCAATGGAGTTCTTCACTTGGCGAGAACTATAGCCTCTAGCAACCAAGTTACTGGCCAATACACGTGTATGGCGGCGAAAGTCAGACTCATTGGAACATATACGCCTCAATCTGAGGGCCTGGCTGTAAGCTATACCAGTCTTACAGTGTCTAGGGTGACAACTGGAGGAATGGAGATATTGATGAGTGTCGGTGGGCTTAGAATACACGTCAGTAGTGAGTGTATTGAGGTCTTTCCGGACGGTGACGTCCAGAAAGTGGGTCTGTTGAAGAGACTGCTCCCATGTGAATTTGATGGTCCTATGGAAGGAATTGATGTGGTCAAAGAAAGCATTCAGGCTGCTGCCGTCCCTAGTCCAAATGAAGAAAACGTCATCTATGTATCTCCACCAAATCCAGGGACGGCATGGAGCCTCACTGAGCATGCGTTGCTCAAGGTCACCCATGAAGAGGCATGCAAAGGAAGGAGCCATGCGCGTACCCATGGCAGTGCCATGCACTTGAAGATAGTGCTTGCCAAGAAAGGATAAATTATTCTTGGCCAGCACTAACCTCATGAGGGTGGTTATGTCGGAGATGGGTGGAGAAGACTGTTTTCCTTTGGCCAGGGCCGAGGAGCAAGCCTGAATGCCTTCTTCCTGGGGGATGTTAGTGTACAGAGAGGAAACGTCAATAGTACCAATTATGGCAGTGGCAGGAATTTGATCCTTGACACTTTCCAACTTTCGCAGAAAATCGGGAGTGTCATGGACGTATGAGGGGATTTGGGGAACCAAGGGTTTGAGAAAAGAGTCAATGAAAAGAGATATGTGTTCCGTAGGTGAACCATTGCCAGAGATGATGGGTCTGCCTGGGTTGTTGGCCTTGTGAATTTTCGGGAGAAGGTAGAATCTGGCAGTTCTACAATTGATCGGTGATAGAAATCTGTGAGCTTTTTTACTCAAATGATCACGTGATCGCATGTCATCCAAAACTTCCTAACACTGTTGTCAACCTTTCCTCTTCTTCTCTAACTGACGCAGAGCATACGTTACTTTCCAAGGGCTTGAACTTTTGTCCTACTCCCCCCTTCGGACTATTCAACCACATGGTCTCAACATCCAGGAGGGTAATGACTAACACCATGCAGCTTTCTGATAATCCTTCTTTTGTGTTCAGTCCTTCACACTTCTCTCTTTGATCTTTCCCCCTATTGTCACTAATCCCTACCCCACTCCTTGCCCTTCTCTTTGATCTTTCCCCCTCCTCTCATTAATCCCTACCCTACCCCCTGCCCTTCCCTTTGATCTCTCCCTACCAGCTTCACTCTTTGTCCTTTGTTTCTCATCCGTGTCCTATTCACTCTCCCCCCTTCCTTCGTGTACATGTATCTGTTTTGTCCTTGTCACTCTGCCTTTGAGAAAGGTCCTGCTAGGATCGAAACGTCAGGCCCACTAAATTTTAGAGTAACTTGTGTTGTTACATTAATTAACATTAATTAATGAGGTTTCTGGGCATTGGAATCTTTTTTTTAAAACAAGATATCTAATAAGACTTAAGGCTTTGCATGGTGGGTGAATCAATATAGGAAGGTTTGCGGTGAACACCATGTATCAGGTCTCTTAAAGGAAGAGGAGGTATGGTTCTGAAAAGGTATGGTTCTGAAAAGAACCCTCAGGTTCTTTTCAGAACCATACCTCCTCTTCCTTTAAGAGACCTGATACATGGTGTTCACCGCAAACCTTCCTATATTGAACAAGATATCTGCTAAACTGCTGCGGATTGATGCGAAACGAAGTGGCTCATAAATCACCAGCGTGTAAGAGTAGGAAGTAGGGCCGGCTTGAGTTTACTTTGCCTGCGTTACGGTTGTATAGCAGGCAAAAGTTGTCTGGTCACTCAATGAATGCATTCCAAGAAAAGGGGCAGATTCCATGTATGGGCGTTCGTTGCAAATTTGCATATTAATGGGGCGTTGTGGGTGGATTGGGCAGGGCGTTTAAAAGGCAATAGGGTTGTTCAGGGGTCTCTATTCTGGGCTTCTAGCTTGCGACCTCAGTCCAGTCAAGACCAAAACAGGTCGGGGAAGGTATGAAACGGAATTAAGAAGCTTAATTATGTACAGTTACGTAATCTAGCCACAAGGTTTTCCAGAGTTTTTGCTCAGTGAGTTTTATCTCTGGCCATAGGTCTACTATCAAAACTGGTAAAATGGACACCCCTGTTGGGTATCACTTCAATCTCCCTGATCATTCGATATCAGATATGAGTGTACTGGGAATAGAATCACTTGGTCACCGTAATAATGCTGTCCGTCTTAGCCGTGAGAAAATGTGGATGAAGCGTCTTCGGACTATTCAACCACATGGTCTCAACATCCAGGAGGGTAATGACTAACACCATGCAGCTTTCTGATAATCCTTCTTTTGTGTTCAGTCCTTCACACTTCTCTCTTTGATCTTTCCCCCTATTGTCACTAATCCCTACCCCACTCCTTGCCCTTCTCTTTGATCTTTCCCCCTCCTCTCATTAATCCCTACCCTACCCCCTGCCCTTCCCTTTGATCTCTCCCTACCAGCTTCACTCTTTGTCCTTTGTTTCTCATCCGTGTCCTATTCACTCTCCCCCCTTCCTTCGTGTACATGTATCTGTTTTGTCCTTGTCACTCTGCCTTTGAGAAAGGTCCTGCTAGGATCGAAACGTCAGGCCCACTAAATTTTAGAGTAACTTGTGTTGTTACATTAATTAACATTAATTAATGAGGTTTCTGGGCATTGGAATCTTTTTTTGTAAACAAGATATCTAATAAGACTTAAGGCTTTGCATGGTGGGTGAATCAATATAGGAAGGTTTGCGGTGAACACCATGTATCAGGTCTCTTAAAGGAAGAGGAGGTATGGTTCTGAAAAGGTATGGTTCTGAAAAGAACCCTCAGGTTCTTTTCAGAACCATACCTCCTCTTCCTTTAAGAGACCTGATACATGGTGTTCACCGCAAACCTTCCTATATTGAACAAGATATCTGCTAAACTGCTGCGGATTGATGCGAAACGAAGTGGCTCATAAATCACCAGCGTGTAAGAGTAGGAAGTAGGGCCGGCTTGAGTTTACTTTGCCTGCGTTACGGTTGTATAGCAGGCAAAAGTTGTCTGGTCACTCAATGAATGCATTCCAAGAAAAGGGGCAGATTCCATGTATGGGCGTTCGTTGCAAATTTGCATATTAATGGGGCGTTGTGGGTGGATTGGGCAGGGCGTTTAAAAGGCAATAGGGTTGTTCAGGGGTCTCTATTCTGGGCTTCTAGCTTGCGACCTCAGTCCAGTCAAGACCAAAACAGGTCGGGGAAGGTATGAAACGGAATTAAGAAGCATAATTATGTACAGTGACGTAATCTAGCCACAAGGTTTTCCAGAGTTTTTGCTCAGTGAGTTTTATCTCTGGTTTTTAATCCTGTGGGTGTATGGTGAATTACAACAGTACATTTCTTTGATTGTACAAGAACAGAAATGCGTCATTGAAATAATTTTTTGATTAATTAACTCCGAGCCACCTCCATCTGACTGGACTACCGGCATGCTATTACCTTCTATTCTACCGGCATGCTATTACCTTCTATTCTACCGGCATGCTATTACCTTCTATTCTACCGGCATGCTATTACCTTCTATTCTACCGGCATGCTATTACCTTCTATTCTACCGGCATGCTATTACCTTCTATTCTACCGGCATGCTATTACCTTCTATTCTACCGGCATGCTATTACCTTCTATTCTACCGGCATGCTATTACCTTCTATTCTACCGGCATGCTATTACCTTCTATTCTACCGGCATGCTATTACCTTCTATTCTACCGGCATGCTATTACCTTCTATTCTACCGGCATGCTATTACCTTCTATTCTACCGGCATGCTATTACATTTCTATTCTACCGGCATGCTATTACCCAGAAAAATGTGAATGTTTCCTGTGTATAACGACGTGTGCACAAGAGGTCGTAGGAAGAAATGATGAGTAGACCTAGGTGGTAGATGACTGGCCTCTAGTGAGCAACACAATAGCCCCAAGCCATGCCATTCAGTTTGAACCGAGGTTGCCCCACAGAAATGCATTGAGTGGAAGTACAAAGCGAAAGTGTGTGGCAAACAAACGCATACTGTGCGTGCAATGGCAGGTAGCAGTGACCGTAGTGCAAACCACGCTGCACACTGCTCACTAGCTAAACGAGAGAGACCAGAAGCCACAACATTGGTCGATGTCAAGAATAGCATCCATACGTTGTCTGATCCAACATATGCATGAAATAGCACACCTGTGAAAATTTCAGCTCAATCCGCCAACCGAGTCTCGAGAAAACCGCTTCAATTGTTTCGCGAAAATGCAGCATTCAACGCCGTACTGTTCCGAAAAATGGTTTAGATCTCGGTAAGACGTAAACGATTTATTTTACTCTTTTCTCCCAAAATACAACATTTTAGGCAGAAATATTTCAGTGCGAGTATTCTATTATAACCATCTGCAAACTGTACAAGTTTCATGTAAATTTGTGAACATTTCTGTTTTTCGATCTTACCAATGTTGTATAGGGGCTTTAAACTAAAGGCCAATACAACAATGGGAAGATCGGAAAACATCGATGTCCACAGATTTCCTTCTAATTTACACAGTTTGTAGATGGTCATGATAGAATCCCCATGTTGAAATATAACGGTCTAGGATGCTGTATTCTTCTCGAGAAATCTTCCCTCAAACGTCGACAAATAGTTTTATACTCGCGAAAAATAAGCTATTTGTTACACTACAGACCGGTGCGAAAACCGTAACTGTTTTGTATCTTTTTCTACTTTGTCGGATTATTATTTGAGCTAAAACCTTCGCGGGATTTCTTGTTTGGAATGTTTAATGGTTTGACACACAATCTGTGGCAATCTTTTGACTTTCATGCCAATGTTGTACAGGGCCTTAAGCAACAACGGGGTCTGACCAACAGTACAGGGATCGATACTTGAGGCTTTCTTATTCAGAGAATGACTGCCTTGTGCCTGGTCAATCCAGTACATCGATGAAGTGCTATAAGAATGGTGGTTAGTTGGCCCATGGTTGGCCGGGAAGCACTATCTGGGCTCCAGCAGGGCAGTCATGAATAATTCAACATTATGACGTATATCCACAACTTGAGAAGCAATATCTGGCTACAGCCGGGTAGATCATGAATAATTCAACATTATGACGTATAATTATGATACTGCACAATACGTGTACAGTGTACATGTACCTATTAAGATATTCACTTCACTTCTACGTCACTTTGTTGAGTTATTCATGAGCTACCTGGCTGAAGCCCAGATAGTGCTTCCCTGGTTGGGAATGCCAACGAGTGCCTAGTTGCACGCACATGCGCAGTGATGTGTGAATGTACCTGCGCGTGTGAGATTGTATGGAGACAGGTTGCTGTCAGATGGACCATGCGCAGTAGTTGTACTGTGATCAATCAATTATTGTTGTAGTTATGTATAACTCAGCGGGAATGTCGTTCAGTAGACTTGACAGGTAGAATGTTGGCTTATGCATTATTCCTGCATTTCAATGCATAAACACGTTCAGTGCAGTCTCCTGACAAGAGGCGGACCATATCGCCCATCGGAGCCCCTCAATAGACGGACATTAAAACCTTGCATTCACCCAGTCTGTCGTGTGCGGGTGTATAAACACAGTAGCCATGCTTGCTTGTCAATCACAGACTGTGTTATTTGCATACAAGCTCATGGTCAAGACAGTGGTTAAGATGGAATGCAGGTCTCACGGTTCGAACCTGTATTTTTAGGGGGGTTTGGGTAGAGCACTGAGCATGCACTGTTCATTATACAAAAACTAGAGCAAACCCTATTTAGATTTACATTTTACAGCGACTCTGGTTTTATTATGTATATTTTGTAAAGTTTTCATATTTAGGATGATTGGATTTGTTTTTATAGGATTTTAATTGAGCCAGTGATTCCAGACAACCGGCTTCCAACTTCAGGCACCGCGACTGATCGAAGTGATCAAAGTGATCACTGATTAGAGAAAAGCCCCGGTCCCTGTAGTCCAGTACTTTTGTTCGAGTACTCAGTACTGCCATGGTATTGGTAAATGGTAATGCTCAGTACTTGGACTGCTGAGTACAAGTACTGTACCTGTACATGTACTGTACTTCAGAGTACGAGTACAGCTACAAGTTACATGTACTGATGTACATGTACATGTACTATACTTGTACTTCTAAAACGCTGGGCGACTATGGATTATTCAAAGTCGACAAGTCGGTCGTTGCCCTCAGAGTTGCGAAAAGTCGACTAGTCGACAAGTATTACCGTATTGTATAATTATAGCTAAGCCACGTACCCATTGCATGTTTGCAGTATAGGGATGTACAGTACAATACTGTACAATACTGTACATGTACAGTACGGTACAGTACACTCAGTTCTTATTATGTAGGCCTACAAATCCGAGTACACTGTACTTGCAATTGGGTACTTGAACTTTGAAGTACACTGTACATTGTACACTTTATTTGCAATTCTGACTTAATAAGTCTGTGGAAATAGTCAACATTGACATTATTACTATTAGGTTCTACATGAGCCCTACTACTGCCCGACAGTTGGAAGACTGTGTATGTATTGTTATCTGAGGTATTGTTGCCACCTCGAGAGTTATAAAGAATACAAAGTATTGCATGAGACTTAGAAGACCGTGATACCTAATTGCTGTTTTAAGATTCAACAACCAACCACAGGGTCACCCCCTTCCTCTCCCAATAGGCATTTACCTGTTACAATTGTACAGGGATGCAATTTTGCGGTCTTCACCAAAGTAATGACTGCTTCAGTCATTGATGCTTGACTTTGTGCTGCGAAAATCTGTACACTGCGCGCGCCACACCCCAGGAAGAGTACATGTATACCGACTACGTTACCAATGTTTGCAACTTTGCATGCCATTTCGTGACTAATAGTGCGTATTTTCTCATCTCATTCGGTGCAGAACAGGAGTGGAAGCGAGGACTACGCCCCTATCATAGAAATGAAAGGCTTGTTCATCGCGGTGGTACAGGAAAAGGAGAAAGGTGACTATCATATTATCCACATTCTTCTTTGTACATTTCCATCGCTGCTCTGTGTCAAATGAGATGCAAGAATACCCACTATTAAGTCACGTGATGGCATGTAAACAGTGGTCGCGCAATCGGTCTATTACCATGACCAATTCAGTGAGATTATTCTAGTCGAAGCAGATGTTGTTTTCACGATCAAATCGCAGCCTAGCATAAGCCTGCTTCATAGGTCCAGATAATTTCCAATCATATACCAATAATACCGTCTGGACATTTTATAGATGAAAAAACAATCCAATTACAGAATACTGTAAAAAAAAAAAAATACATCAAAAAAGAAATATGAAAAGCTCTTTTGTACATGAAAACAGGAATTCTGTATACAATAATATTGATTGTACTTAAATCTTAAAAAAGGAAAAATATTTTCGTTCCAACTTCCAAATGTTATTTTTAAAACGTCTTCTGAGAAATATATATTCAAGCTATCTAAATCCAATTTGCGCGCTAATGAGAAATGACAGTGTGTGCTGAAGTACAAACGTTCTTGCCATAGCACAAAAGCATAATATATATATATATATATTAAATGTAGGTGCAATGCACAATGCAATAGGAATAGAGATCATGCAACCATTTCTGATCACAGACCCAGAGACACCGAACTGCTGGCAATTTTATCTGATTCACACAATGTCTATTCCCAGAAACTTAACCAATCAAATGCGAGGGCTACCGGCATGAATATTCACGACCACTCGTTGGGGGTGCATGTTCACAAGTATGGCCGTTGTCGAAATGAAGGCTTAGACTTTGGCTTAGGCTTCGGTCATGTTTATCTTACTCGTTATAATATCACAGGCATCTAGAAACAAGCGTTCGGCCCCAGTTTCTTGGTGAATACTCTGTACCTATCAAGCCAACAAACCTTCAAATTCGGAAACAAACCACAACCTGGATGCTCAGGATTTTGTCAGACGGAGACGAAGCCTGAGCCCGTAATCGGCCTGTATACATGTATGAGTACCGATACGTAGTACAGTACACTTGTACAAGTACCGGTACACGTGCATATGTGCATGTCCATGACATTGCACAGCGAACCGCAGATGTCGGGAAACGCACAAAGAAAAGCAATCAGTGAAGGAGCACAAGTTCAACAATACACCAATTAAGAAAGGAAAAGGAGAGCAAGGTTGCCAACTTTGGTGAGGGAATAATTCAAAGTACCCGTGGTGTCACAGAGTAACTATGACAGCACGGTCGCTGATTCTTTACAATGGTTGAAAGTTGGAACACTCCCGACCAAAACATCATGCAGTATACATTGTGTACTACTCGCTCTTCCTAAAGAACTAAATGAGTCATGTATACCATTCAGCATTATACCATGCAGTATAGCATATGTATAGGCCTACACTGTGTACATGTACTACTACTCACTCTTCATATAGAACTAAATGAGCCATGTATGCCATTCAGCATGATACCATGCAGTATAGCATATGTATAGGCCTACACTGTGTACATGTACTACTACTCACTCTTCATATAGAACTAAATGAGCCATGTATACCATTCAGCATGATACCATGCAGTATAGCATATGTATAGGCCTACACTGTGTACATGTACTACTACTCACTCTTCATATAGAACTAAATGAGCCATGTTCATCATTCAGCACAATATCATGCAATGAGCTTCGACATCATTCTCAAAAGCTATACTGGACCCAAATTTCTCGTTGCATTTGGAAAGGTCCTGCTTGTATCATAGTACCTCGGTGTAATCTAGGAGATATGGGGACAACATACGTTGGGGGAAAATATGATGGACGGGATATTTTTATTGGATGGGTATTTGACTACTACTTGGATCTATTTAAACTTTTATTGCAGTTTATCGCTACTAAAAAAAGATATTCTTTTATATAAAAGGACGACAAAAAAAATCCATATGTGCCAAGTAATAATACACTACAATGTACTGTGCACTATCTGTACACGTGTACATGTAGTGTACACTACCTGTACATGTACTGTACACTACATGTACTGTACACTACATGTACTGTGCACTACATGTACCGGTACATGTACTGTACATACACTACATGTACATGTGATGTACTGTAGAAATACACTACCTGTACAGTACAATGTACTGTATAATTATATTCTACCTGTACATGTACTGTACAGTGTACACTACCTGTACATGTACTGTACTCTAAATGTACATGTACTGTACACTACCTGTACATAATTATACTGTACATGTACTGTACATGTACTGTACATGTACTGTACATGTACTGTACATGTACTGTACATGTACAAGTGACCGTAGATATTCATGCAAGAAACACGCGCATTATCGCCATATGAAGATCGGGTTCTTGTCACTGTTCTCAGTAAATGGTTTTTGTTTCCTATTCCCTATTATGCTTTTGGTGATAACGTTCTTATTTAGCACTTTGTGTCATTAGTGTGCAAGTTTAATCTCTGCCTTTGAGAAAGGTCCTGCTAGGATCGAAACGCCAGGCCCTCCATCTTTTGAGATTCAAGTTTAATCTAGAATGCCTTGATATATAACTCTTTTTCAGTCATAAAAACAAAATTTGGAAGCAAGATATTTAACCACAATAAACGGTAGACAATTCCCTGTTTGTATTTTCCTGTGCACATAACTGTAGCAAGGAAAGGGGATTGCAGTTGATTTTTCTATTTTCTTTCTTTGCCTTTGAGAAAGGTCCTGCTAGGATCGAAACGTCAGGCCCTCTAACTTTTGAGATTGATGTATTGCAGGTCATTTTAGTCAGTGAGCAGCTTGCAACAGTTTTTGTATTGACTTTTGTTTATGTAAAAACACAGTGCACAGTAGTTTGGTTCTTGGTTTGTCGATGGAGAATCTAAAGGCGGTAATTGATAGGATGGTATGTAACGGAAGTTCCTGCATGCAGTTGAAGTGAGTCGAAATAGTTTTTCCAATGCGGGTCCTGGAATTCTCGAATTCTTTGGGGTCAAGGGATTGAGGTCAAGATCAAGTGGGCGTGGCTTTCCAATAGCATCTGTCGCCACTTACAGAACCAAACACAGCCATCAACGAACTCAACAACAACCAGTGCGACCGCCACTACCAACGCCCAACACAACCACTGCACAGCCACTTCCCTGAGCTCATCCATACTCGATTTACTCCAACAAGTCTGCGGCCATTTATAGAGAATCTTGAGGAACCGATGTCGCCGTCCACACGGACTCTTTCTCCAGGAAACCCGTTTTTCAGAGGACAACAATCATCAGGGTCTGAGAGAGAGAAAAGCCTAGTGCCATTTCTCGGATTTCCCAGACGGAAATGGGCTGATATAACCACGACAATTAAGCATCCTCTTTGGGAAAAAAAACATGGCAAAGAGAAACGTTTACCGGACAAGGAATTTGAACTCGAGACATCTGTTTTGTGTACCAGTGCTCTTCCATCTGAGCTATCCAGCCCTTAGATGGTTGTCTTTCCTAATAGACAACTAGTCTTTGGCACACCAGTGCTCTTACCATCTGAGCTATCCAGCCCTTAGATGGTGACCTTCCCTATTTGGCACACCAGTGCTCTTACCATCTGAGCTGTCCAGCCCTTAGATGGTGGCCTTCCCTAATAGTCAACTAGTCTTTGGCACACCAGTGCTCTTACCATCTGAGCTATCCAGCCCTTAGATGGTGGCCTTCCCTTATAGTAAACTAGTCTTTGGCACACCAGTGCTCTTCCATCTGAGCTATCCAACCCTTAGATGGTGGCCTTCCCTAATAGTCAACTAGTCTTTGGCACACCAGCGCTCTTACCAGCTAAGCTATCCAGCCCTTAGATGGTGGCCTTCCCTAATAGTCAACTAGTCTTTGGCACACCAGTGCTCTTCCATCTGAGCTACCCAGCCCTTAGATGGTGGCTTTCACTAATAGTCAACTAGTCTTTGGCACACCAGTGCTCTTACCATCTGAGCTATCCAGCCCTTATAGATGGTGGCCT
Source organism: Luidia sarsii (assembly GCA_949987565.1). NCBI lineage: Eukaryota > Metazoa > Echinodermata > Asteroidea > Paxillosida > Luidiidae > Luidia > Luidia sarsii. The sequence continues at coordinate 20,026,682 of OX465109.1, read as the reverse complement.
TCCCTAAAAGACAACTAGTCTTTGGCACACCAGCGCTCTTACCATCTGAGCTATCCAGCCCTTAGATGGTGGCCTTCCCTAAAAGTCAACTAGTCTTTGGCACACCAGTGCTCTTACCATCTGAGCTATCCAGCCCTTAGATGGTGGCCTTCCCTAATAGTCAACTAGTCTTTGGCACACCAGTGCTCTTACCATCTGAGCTATCCAGCCCTTAGATGGTGGCCTTCCCTAATAGTAAACTAGTCTTTGGCACACCAGTGCTCTTCCATCTGAGCTATCCAACCCTTAGATAGTGGCCTTCCCTAATAGTCAACTAGTCTTTGGCACACCAGCGCTCTTACCATCTGAGCTATCCAGCCCTTAGATGGTGGCCTTCCCTAATAGTCAACTAGTCTTTGGCACACCAGTGCTCTTCCATCTGAGCTACCCAGCCCTTAGATGGTGGCTTTCACTAATAGTCAACTAGTCTTTGGCACACCAGTGCTCTTACCATCTGAGCTATCCAGCCCTTAGATGGTGGCCTTCCCTAAAAGACAACTAGTCTTTGGCACACCAGCGCTCTTACCATCTGAGCTATCCAGCCCTTAGATGGTGGCCTTCCCTAATAGTCAACTAGTCTTTGGCACACCAGCGCTCTTACCATCTGAGCTATCCAGCCCTTAGATGGTGGCCTTCCCTAATAGTCAACTATAGTCTTTGGCACACCAGCGCTCTTACCATCTGAGCTATCCAGCCCTTAGATGGTGGTCTTCCCTAATAGTCAACTAGTCTTTGGCACACCAGCGCTCTTACCATCTGAGCTATCCAGCCCTTAGATGGTGGCCTTCCCTAATAGTCAACTAGTCTTTGGCACACCAGTGCTCTTACCATCTGAGCTATCCAGCCCTTAGATGGTGGCCTTCCCTAATAGTCAACTAGTCATTGGCACACCAGTGCTCTTCCATCTGAGCTATCCAGCCCTTAGATGGTGGCGGTCCCAAATAGTCAACTAGTCTTTGGCACACCAGCGCTCTTACCATCTGAGCTATCCAGCCCTTAGATAGTTGCCTTCCCTACTAATAGTCAACTAGTCTTTGGCACACCAGTGCTCTTACCATCCGAGCAATCCAGCCCTTAGATGGTGGCCTTCCCTAATAGTCAACTAGTCTTTGGCACACCAGTGCTCTTCCATCTCAGCTATCCAACCCTTAGATGGCGGCCTTCCCAAATAGTAAACTAGTCTTTGCCGATGTTGGGGTGCCAGTCAGAAGCAATTCAACCATTAACTGCCGTTTATCTCCAGGGATCACGCCCGTGCTTTCATTCAGATGCAAAGAAATGTATAATAAATAGTTTGTTTTCTTGTGGTGGAACACACCAGCGCTCGGTGTCCAGCCCAGCCCAGCCCAGTTACGTGGGCCTTTCCAAATAGTCCATTATCTTTGCTGGCCGAACGCCCGTTACAGCTAGCAAATAGTCAGTCCATAGAGCTACGATGGTCAGTCTGTGCACGGAGTTCCACGATGAACTCACCTGACACGGAAGACCAGCCTCAGGAGCTTGACTCTTGAAACTGTAGGTCTTCCTGATCTGTATCATCTCCTCCTTCCGCTGGGTATCTTTGAGAGGGTCCTTCTGTGGCAGCATGGAGTCGTACTGAAGATACATCACCCTCTTCTCCGACGGGATCCATCGGTGGACGGGGAACTCGTACGGACCCTTCTTGGGGCCGTTCTTGGGCGTCTCGTAGACGTCAATCTTCTCCAGGTACCACGGATCGAAGGCGCCGTGATGATCTCTCCAAAGCTCGATCTTGGCCACGGCGCCGAAGCCCGACGGAAGCTTGGCCTTGAACTCGTCCGTCTTGCCCGCTCGAAGTCGTCGTGGAAGAGCCGGTCCAGTTTGACCTCCTTGGAGGCGACCTGGTCTTCGTTGTGCAGGATGATGTAGATGTTCGCGTCCGTGCCCGCCCCCTTGCGATCGCCCGTCTTGACCAGGATCTTGTAGTGGGTGTGAAGGGACTCCGTGGATTCGGTCTCGGCCATGGCAGCACCGTCATCATCGGTGTAGTCGCCCGGCTTACTGCTGCAGCATAACCCAAAGCACGCCATAGCGGTGGGGAAGATTGGCACAACTCGACAGCAAGGAGAGAGAGGGGGTAGATTGATCCGTGCGCACTCAGCAAGCGGCTACGATGTAGTGCTGAGAGACGGTACAGGGACCACAGCGATACAGCTCACGAGTACGCAGCTATCAGTAGCACAGTGGAACAGACCGATTGACGCAATACGAGAAATGGTTGGGGAACAACACCCAAGAAGAAGCCACGCTTCCAACCTCTCTCGCCAGACCCCACCAGCAAGATGGGAACCACCATGGACCAGTACATGCTGATCAATCCCACGCAAGAATATACGAGCAAATAATTGCATGACTGGTCTAATAAAAGGGGATTTATTGCCACAACCCCCCCCCCCTTCTCCCCGAGGTTGACAAACTGTAGTTTGTTGATTATAATTTATAAAGATAATATGCGTGGTTAACAACGCAGAGATGTGGAGACTCTTCTACCACAAATTCTACCATGGAGATTCTACCCAGAGCCCTAGTATAGTACTATTACCATGATAAAACACCATGCTTGTGTACATGTACTGTATGTGTAACTGTGCTGAGTTGGGCTTGAAGGGGCAAGACCCCTTTCCTAGAAGTGAGACTTGTCCGAGGAATGCGGACACTGGGCTGGACGGGAACTTGACCACAGTGAGTCAGTTCACGGAAAGCCACCTTTAATCATTTGCCCAGCCCTGCCCAAGACCAACAGTGGACCAAACACATCCTTTGATTGTATATGAATATGCAAGTGACCGTTAAGCAATACCTAATAAGGCAGGAAACTCCTGTGATATTTGCATGTGTGGAATGTTCATAAAATGTATATAAACCCTGCTGAATGGAGAATCAGACAGACATCGTATCCAGCTGAATAAACCACATCACTCCAAGTACAACGTTGTCTCCATATCTTCATTCGTTAGTTGCATATAACCCACGATTATAGTACGCATCAGATTATAGAGTCTAGTGATTCACTTTCTATTGGATTGTTACTGCGCTTTGCCTGGTTGGCAAATCTGTCTTTTTCTGTACTTTTCAAAACTACTTTTGAAAAACTATGTACATGCTTCGTAGCTAGCACTTGTGGTTTTCCCAGCCCTTGAAAATCATGGAAATTGATATCTTGATAAGGTCATGGAAAGCAATGCAACTGCAAAAAAGTGGTGAAATGAGCAGCCCTTTTGTCACCGTGACATCGTATTTTTTATCAACTTTTTGGGGGTTTTCTGTTGATTGTAAAGTTTGCGAAATAGATGAAAAGGCAAGGACAAGAGTAAAAGGATTCTACAAGAGCACCGTCTGTCTCTATTCAAGTCAACGGGTCTCGCTGGATATTCAAAGGTTGGGTGGTTATCTTCTCAGACCAAGTTTTACCCGACGGCTGAACTGTTCGTAACTGTCATTCCTCATTGAAGAAGACAAATGAGACAGGACACAGCTTTGAACCTTAGTATTTGGTTTAAGTTTAACATAGCAGGGCTCGTACAACCTAAGCTGTAGTGTTTGATGGGGTCTTCCCACATAGTCATCACAATCTTTGTCTTGCTATCGTATTCGTTAGAGGAAATGGGCTGATAAGTGCGAGATATAACCACGACAATTAAGCATCCTCTTAAAAAAAAAACACTTTTACCGGACAAGGAATTTGAACCCGAGATCTCTGGTGGCCTTCCCTAATTATTTAGTCAACTAGTCTTTGCCGGGGTGGGGCGCCAGTCAGAAGCAATTCAACATTCACTGACGTATATCTCCAGGGATCATTGTTTTATTGCTGTGGAAAACACTAGCACTGTAAGTGTAACTACGTTATCCGTCCAGCCAAAGTAACGTTTGGTCTTTCCAAATTCCATTATCTTTGCTGGGCTGAACGCCCGTTACAGCTAACAATAATATCAGGAAGTCTGTGTAAGATCGGAAGATGAACTCACCTGACACGGAAGACCAGCCTCAGGAGCTTGACTCTTGAAACTGTAGGTCTTCCTGATCTGTATCATCTCCTCCTTCCGCTGGGTATCTTTGAGAGGGTCCTTCTGTGGCAGCATGGAGTCGTACTGAAGATACATCACCCTCTTCTCCGACGGGATCCATCGGTGGACGGGGAACTCGTACGGACCCTTCTTGGGGCCGTTCTTGGGCGTCTCGAAGACGTCAATCTTCTCCAGGTACCACGGATCGAAGGCGCCGTGATGATCTCTCCACAGCTCGATCTTGGCCACGGCGCCGAAGCCCGACGGAAGCTTGGCCTTGAACTCGTCCGTCTTGCCCCGCTCGAAGTCGTCGTGGAAGAGCCGGTCCAGTTTGATCTCCTTGGAGGCGACCTGGTCTTCGTTGTGCAGGATGATGTAGATGTTCGCGTCCGTGCCCGCCCCCTTGCGATCGCCCGTCTTGACCAGGATCTTGTAGTGGGTGTGAAGGGACTCCGTGGATTCGGTCTCGGCCATGGCAGCACCGTCATCATCGGTGTAATCGGCCGGCTTACTGCTGCAGCATAACCCAAAGCACGCCATGGCGGTGGGGAAGATTGGCACAACTCGACAGCAAGGAGAGAGAGGGGCGGTAGATTGATCCGTGCGCACTCAGCAAGCGGCTACGATGTAGTGCTGAGAGACGGTACAGGGACTACAGCGATACAGCTCACGATACAGCTCAACTACTACCCAGTTGAACCACAGCGATTGACGCACTGGCCGTGAGAAACAAACACCCAAGTTGAGGGCACGCTGTCAACCTCGTTCTCTCACTTTGACTACTGTGAAAGGACCCCCACACCCCCACACTGGCTCACAGTATACGGTTAACACAGGAGACCCAGTGTTCGTGCTCGGACGGACCCACCCTCGCGAGTCCCCACCAGCAAGATAGGCACGAAGCACGGACCAGTGCATACCGATCAAACCCACGCAAAAAATACGAGCAAATAATTGCGTGCGATTATGCACGAGCGAACAAGGGAGGCCCAGAGTGTATGGGGAGTGTAAAGGGGGCTTCATGCCCCCCCCCCCTCCCCGAGGTCGACAAACTGTAGACCTGTTCAGTCTGTTGATTGTATAAACGTACCGGGCGTGGTTGACAACGCCGAGATGTGGCGACTAATTGTATTGTACTGGTCCATTCTACCATGGAGGACCTCCATGATTCTACCATAGATTCCGTCAAGAACAGGCCTCAATTAAACCATGGAGGAATAAGTAGAGATTCCTCCATGATTAAACCATACGCAGCAGATTACATTGAGTCCAGTGACTCACTGTCCATTGAAAAGTTACTGTGTTTGTCTTTATATCTGTACTTTTATATCTTAACATTTAGTGGGCCTGACGTTTCGATCCTCGCAGGACCTTTCTCAAAGGCAGAGTGACAAGGACAACACAGATACATGTACACGAAGGAAGGGGGAAGAGAGTGAATAGGACACGGATGAGAAACAAAGGACAAAGAGTAAAGCTGGTAGGGTGAGATCAAAGGGAAGGGCAAGGAGTAGGGTAGAGATTAGTGGGAAGAGGGGGAAAGATCAAAGAGAGAAGTGTGAAGGAGTGAACACAAAAGAAGGATTATCAGAAAGCTGCATGGTGTTAGTCATTACCCTCCTGGATGTTGTACTTTTATATCTGTACTTTTGTAAAACTACTTTCCCCCAAACTCAGACTTTTACCATGCTTCCTTATGGGAACCACTGCATGCCATTCAATATTTCTTTTTCACATAATGGAACACAAGGTTTTAAAATCTCAAAATTTAGTGGGCCCGGCGTTTCGATTCTAGCACTAGTGTTACACTTGGACCTTGTTTAGGTATACAGTACCACTAGGTCTCTTGGCCTAGGTTGGGAAGTGTTACTTGCAGGAGACTGCAAAGCATCAAGATTGGGTCGATGGGTGGTTTATTGGAAACCCACGCTAACTTGACTGCTCGAGGGTTTGCCAGCAGAAGGAGGCAAGGTGGAGCAATCTACCTTGGAAGGGGATGGGGACCTTTCTTTTATACACGGATAATGGAGACTGAATGGGTTTGGGGTAATACCTAAAAAGGACTTGTTTCTATCATTTACTGAATATGCAATTGTAGTTAAATTATTAAATGTTGAACAAGGGACGGGGTTGGATGAGAAACTATAGGGGACTGAATAATGAATAATGGATGATAAGGTGGTTTTCCTAATAGGGGCATGTTTTTGTCTTGGACACTCTTTCTTAGAACAGTGACCATACCCATGATGTCATAGTATTTTAGGGGACCTTCAAATGCCTATGAGGTTGGTCACTACCGGACTTGGTCCTTAGGGGCATGGCTAGGGTGAACATTATGAGAGTGAATAGGTTTTAAAAAAAATGTAAAATTTTCTTTTCTTTTCCTGAGAAGAGATAGCAGTGAACATGGACCCCTGTAGGACTGATACAATGAACACCAAATTCTGTCTTCCGCCAAAGTCAAAACTTTGACAGCTTTCCTTCTTTTTTCTGTTAGTACTCCACTTTTTTTACACCAAAATAACCAATTCGGTGAAATCACACCCTGCAGTGATAGATATGTTCTTGCGGGTCTGCGAAGAGCCGGCATGTGGCAACTCGACGTTTCGAGCAGAATGTTCTCTGCCCATCAGTCGCTCGCACTGGTAGAAAGTGAGGTGACCGGCTCCTCTCACTCCTTGCAGTGACTATACCCACTGCGAAACTGCAAGACAGTATTCTACTTTGCCCACAAATATATCAACCAGAAACATTTCCAAATGCCAAGTGCCCTTAGCCATCGTTCCACATTCAGTCTGTAATCTTCCCAAAACTTCCCGAGGGTAGATGGACTGGTTGTGTCGACATTAGTGGTGACCTCGGGGTTGCAGAACACTAAATGGAGCTCCCATTGAACACTGTACAAAAAACACTCACTTTCAAAGCCGATTATTCCACACCCAAACGTCTCTCAGGTCTTGTGACTGTACTCTAAATTGTAGATTGGACCGTCGTCTCTCATTTTCTTTTCAATGTTGGTGTCCTTAGCTGTTTGATGTTTTGCTAATTACCCCCAGAAAAAAAAACTAAAATATGCAGCCTGCCAAGCCTTATTTCTGCAAGGATTTTGGGAAGGACCCCTCTATTTCTACAGTCAGAGCTCGCCTAATACCTCCTTGGTCAGATACTAATATGGTCCAAATTACACACGAAATTGAAGAGTGAACCCCAGGTTCAGCTTCACTTATTCTTTAAAGAACCCTCATTAAAAGAAGGTTGTGGGTCCACACTTAATGATAATCAGCTGGGCAGAGCCATCTTGGATGGAAATAATGTGCTGTAACCTCAGGCGATCTTTCGGGCAGACATTCTCGTCCTGTGCCCTCCACCAATTCGCTCAGATCACGCGTGACTTCCCTCAGGGAGAATCCCCAGACTATAGTGTGCTATGATACTCCCATCCAGGCACCATGTCATGCGTCTGCCTGGGCGACCCTGGGGTGTATTAGCAGAGTGGTAAACGGCACGGCGTAGTGGGTTGGACGTGTGTGCAGCTCCTCGGTGTCAACACGCTCTTATAATTATGTCAACATGCTCCCTAGTCCTCCAATGCTTTGGTCAGGTTGTACCCGTGCCGCACAGCGAGCGCCCTTGGTCCGCACTGTCCGACAATAATGTTTAGGCAGCTAGGGGAGCATGTTGACGTTGAAGGGCGTGTTGACGCCGAGGAGCTGCACAGATGTTGTTTGGAACAATTCTGAAAAAGATGTACAGGCTTCGTAGCTAGCACTTCTGCTTTTCCCCAGCCCTTGAAAGTAAAGGAAAATTGTTATCTTGATAAGGTCATGCATGGAAAGTAATGCAACTGCAAAATAGTGGATAAATAAGCTGTCAAGGAACATCGTGACATTTTTTTTTTTATTTGAACTTTTTGTTTCTTTCTGTTGATTGTAAAGTTTGCGAAATAGATGAAAAGGCTTCGCACGGATCCTGGAAAGTCATGGATTTTGGCTTCGGCCTTTTTCCCAGGCCGTGAAGGTCGTGGGAAATTGATAGTTTGATGAAGCCATGGAAAATCATGGATTTACATTACAGAGGTGTAAATAAGGTGGCATTATGTCAATAAAAATGGTTTTGTTAAAGCAACGTGTGCTCTTTTAGTATCTTTGTTCTTTGAATGCACAATACATGGTTCCATTAATCTTATATTGAGGGATGCATTAAGGCATGAACTCCAAACACGTCCGACGGGTGAAGTAGGGTAACTATATCTTTGATTGACCTCATCTAATCTATAGTTTATTACTCACGAGTAATAAACTATTTGAGTGAAGATTTCTCGAAAAGTACAGCATCCCAGTCCGTAAGATTTCAACATGAAGATTCTATCATGACCATCTACAAACTGAGTAAATTAGAAGGAAATCTGTGGACATCGATGTTTTCCAATCTTCCCAACGTTATTAAGCCTTTAAAGAAGAATGAAACCCAGAGAAAATAGTTGGCTTATCTCTTTGGTTGATAAAACCAACCTACAATTACCCATGTGCAACTCATCTACGAGTTTCATAAAGAGGGAAAAATCATGGAATTCGGTGGTCGAATTCGCGTTCCCTCAACCCGCCATGCTTTCGAAATTTCCGGAAGGTCACTGCGGGGGTATGACATCACGGCGGAGACGACCCTGTCTGATTGGTCAGTTAGGCTTGTTCAATCATTTTAATTTAAACTACAAATATTAATCAACATTTAAAAAAGAATTATACCTCAATGTGTGAGAAAATAATCTTATAATCCTTTGCAGATTTATTGTTTTTCGCTTTGGTCATTATTTGAATTATTCTTGTGGATTGCGTATAGTCTTGATCTACAAACACTTTCACGGCTTCCTGATTGCATACGTTGCACGGACTGTACATGTACATGTACATGTACGTACATGTACAGTGCACGTACAATGTACACGTTGTGTACTACATGTAATGTACAGTACATGTACACACTACTACTGTACTGTACACGTGTACAATGTACACGTTGTGTCCTACTTGTAATGTACTACTGTACACGTGTACATTACGTTGGTATCTGTAACAAAATAAACGCTGCGCAATTTTGGTTCTCTGTTTTCTTGATCTTCGCCGAATGGCTCCCTGTTATAACAGCTGAACAAGTAGGCCTAAAATAACTTATATACCAGGGGCTGAGTTTAATAAAGGTCCGACAACTATGACTGGGAGCCCACTGTGTCCGGCTTTTGTTTCAGCTCGCGTAATTTTAATAGGAAAATACGAGAAATGATTCAAGAGATGGTCGATGTTTTGGAGAGATTTCAGTTGTACCATGGAGGAATTTGTACACGTTAGCGAAGCTGTGTGGAGTTTAGTGGGGGTCAGGGGTCATGCACACAATAGCGCTGGGTGACAGGAGTTGCGGTCAGCGACCAGGGAATAAACAGTGTGGGCGACTGGAGTCGCGTTCCGATAACGTGTAAATTAGGCCTAGCTCCATGTTCTTGTTGCAGCACAAATAAAAATACGGCACGGTACGTATATCCCCCCTTCTTCCTCCATGGTAATTGGTACAATACATGTATATATCCATGGAGTTTACCCTCCATGAGTTACAGATAAGCGGTCTGCGAGAAAGACTAGGCAGAACGTGCATGTGAGAAAAATCACGCCAGGACCGAAACGAAAACACATCAAAAGTCGATCGTATCATACAGGAAAAACATCAAAATTAACTCAGCTTTCTGGATTCCAATGCGGCAATTCGTGAAGCTGTCGATGAACGTGATGCCACCGCTGGTCGATGTGAAAATACTGAAGGAACGGCATGTTCTTTCAGTATATTTCTCGGCTTCGAGCCGGTGAGTTTGGCCCGCAAGTCAACCTCGATCGCAACTCCTCCTCCGTGAAGTGATCGCTACAAATCACGTCATTTCGACTATATTTGTAGCCGACATTGAGAATTTTTTCTACTTGTATGGCCGCAGCCCACTTCCCAAACAAGTCAGGTCTCTTGGCCTTGTTAGGAACTGCATGGACAGATTTCCCTAGCTTTTTTTCCGCTGGCATTGTTACAACCAAAAGCCTGGCAGTACACTCGCGAGTGTATATAAACTGCACGCAGTATACATGTGTTGCGTACACACATGTTGTAGGGATACGTCCGGGCCCATGCGGGGGTTGCCCGTCATTGTATCATACCCCCCGCAGTGACCTGCCGGGAATTTCGAAAACATGGCGGGTACAGGGAACGCGAATTCGACCACCGAATTCCATCATTTTTCCCTCTTTATGAAACTCGTAGGTGAGTTGCACATGGGTAATTGTAGGTTGGTTTTATCAACCAAAGAGATAAGCCAACTATTTTCTCTGGGTTTCATTCTTCTTTAAGAAATAATTATACTAAAAAAGATTCACATATTTGTTTAATAAGTAACTACTCCTTCCCTTCTCACGCTGCTGTAATGTTTACTCTACCAGCTCTATGGTCCTCGGTAGTCCACGTGTTCCCATTAATTTTGAGGTATGGACTCCAATGTCAACATTTGCATATACCTCTGGGAACGTCTGGATCCCACTTAGTCAAAAAGTATGGCTGACCAAAAGGGTCAAAATAAACGAAAGTTACAAAAATCAACAAAAATGGGTAAAAGGCAAGTAGGCCCCAACTAATCAAACCCTGAATCCCGCAAATGGCGAGTTTAAACAGAATTCATCGTCTGTCTTCTCATCCTCGCTGTAGTCCGTAAATTTTTGGGAGCAAAACGGTAAAAGTTCATGCTTTTACTTTTTTGAAATCTCGAAACTTGCCGACTTCACTTCTTATTTCAACTTTCGTCAGTGTCAATCCCGCAGATATCGGCCTATCTGCACACAATGTTGGTCGTATAATCACCTCTTGATCATCATTGTTTGACTGAAATCGATTCCAGCAGAACCATCCTCAAATTATTCCATGTCTTTCCGTTGACAGATTGCCACTCGACGACAACTTGCCCGAAACCCACTCGAGTTTGATGACTTCGAAAAGGAGAGCTTTGTGGAGCAGAGATAAGAATTCGGATCTTTCTTGTGCCAGGACTCAGGACAACATTCTACAGGTAAGCAGTTCCCTACGGATACAGATTGAGGTAAATACGAAAAACTGTTGCAAACTGCTCACTGACTAAAATGACCTGCAACACATGAATTTCAAAAGAGCCTGACGTTTCGATCCTAGCAGGACCTTTCTCAAAGGCAAAGTGACAAGGACGTACACAGACAGTCAGGGGAAGGAAAGCCCTGACACACATGACAGAGTTAGGACAACTTCAAAGTTAGAGGGCCTGATGTTTCGATCCTAGCAGGACCTTTCTCAAAGGCAAAGTGACAAGGACGTACACAGACAGTCAGGGGAAGGAAAGCCCTGACACACATGACAGAGTTAGGACAACTTCAAAGTTAGAGGGCCTGATGTTTCGATCCTAGCAGGACCTTTCTCAAAGGCAAAGTGACAAGGACGTACACAGACAGTCAGGGGATGGAAAGCCCTGACACACATGACAGAGGAAGGACCACTCTAAAGTTAGAGGGCCTGAGGTTTTGATCCAAGCAGGACTTTTCTCGAAGACATATAGTGTGCCTTTGAGACAGGTCTTCCCTTTGCCTTTGAGAAAGGTCCTGCTAGGATCGAAACTTCAGGCCCTCTAACTTTTGAGATACATATTGAGGAAATGATTTTAAAGTATCGAACATTAGGAGGGCCTGACGTTTCGATCCTTACGGGACCTTCTAGTCTAGCAGGAAGGGTCCTGCAAGGATCGTAACGTCAGGCCCTCCTAATGTTCGATATTCGCATTTGGGTAATTTTAGTCAGGTGATCTCAGAGGTGATCATTCTCGTCCTGTGCCCTCCACCAATTCGCTCAGATCACGCGTGACTTCCTCAGGGAGAGTCCCCAGACTACAGTGTGCTATAATACTCCCATCCAGGCACCATGTCATGTGTCTGCTTGGGCGACCCTGGGGAAGCAAAGTGGTAAAGGGCATGGCATAGTGGGTTGGACGTCGTTTGGAAAATATGCGATCTAGATGTACTTCTGGTTTTCCCAGCCCTTGAAAGTCATGGAAAATTGATAGCTTTATAGGGTCATGGAAAGGTCATGGTCAACCACGTTCACTTTCCTGGGTAGAACTTTGGACTATATAATTATGTCCCTTGTATATTATAACACTTCAATTTGCGACGGATTCTTACCCATCGCAAATTTCCCCTTTCTGAGTTATTTCCCAGTTTCGTGAAAACCTTGTGGAGACCTATACACCTTTACAATTTCCCTGTGGAGAAAATACATTTGACCATTTTTGATTTTCCCATCGTCTCGGTAAAACCTTCCAAGTCCAGTGCGGACACGGCTCTATTCAACCTATTGGACTAGGTATCCACAAGGCGCTAGATTCGCGGCACCCACTACACCTCCTATTTCCCACACACCCACACTAGCCATTTCCACAAGCTCATCGTGAATAACAGAAGGAAAGATAGGCCTACCAGAGAAGGATTAACTTGTGATTGGGTCTATTGTTTTCTGCACATTCTAAGTTGAGATACAATGAGTGGGAGATCCCTCTCTGGAGAACGCCAACTTTGAACAAAGAAGGGGGGCAAACTTTACAGAAGAGTTTGGGTCGACACAATGGGTGGGGGTGGACGCATGCAGACCCCCATGACCTAATCCATTCGATGGTAGGTAAGTGGAGACACAGAAAGGTTTACATGACCTTATCGACCCTCATTAGCATAAAATGGCGGTGTCTACAATTAAGACGATCGTTTCAAACCACGGGGATAGCTCGAATTGGGACTTTCAGTGGTAAATGGTCAATACCAAATACAATCTTACTGCGGTAAAACACCGGCAGAACGGGTACAGATACTTTTAGGGACAGATATGCTATTTGATACGATTTGATACGATCACATTCGATAACCATGGCTAGAAGGAACTCAATTCGAGTGGGTATATAATCCAACCGAATCCTTAACATAGTAGGTTCTTCTTAAGAGAAGTTATTAAGGGTTGGCTGTGAGAGATCCGCCCGTCGTGTTTGGGGTTCACGACTTAATACGTCCCCCGTTTTAAGAAGCGAACCTTGTGTTGAGCATTGCTATGTGCAATCGAAAGAAAGAAAACAAAGTCTTTTTTGTTTTAATAAAGCCAGGTAGAATGCCAGCTCATTGAAAGGGTGAAAGACGAAGTACATTTTTTTTCAGATTAATTTTTTTTCCGAACAACTTCAATCCCACTATGACATGCCGTAAGACCAGGGTCAGTGTCGCCAAGCAGACAGCGCTAACGCTTTGCATCTCCCGCTCAGGACACACACTGTATACCGCAATTTACCACAGTGCCCACAGGTTACCACAGGACACCACAAAAAACCCGCTGTGGAATGTCCTTGTGCATGGCCCTCATCCTCCCAAAGGAAAAACCATGTGTGGTTAGTTGTGGTTTCCATGCCGGTTAGGGTTTTAAGGGATTGGTGGTCATCAAGGTACCCCCTTTCGATCCAAGGACATCAGGTTTCGATGTATGTTCAACGGCGGTTGGCCATCCAGTCAGAACCCTGGATAAGCAAGAATACGCATGGCAGTGTGGGGCAAATATGGGGCGAGTTGTTTGGATTTGCATTTGAATAGCTATTTGGTGGTAGCGTGGGGCGCATTTGGGGCGAGTTGTTTAGATTCGCACATGAATAGGTATTTACGTGGTAGCGTGGGGCAAATATGGGGCGAGTTGTTTGGATTTGCACTTGAATAGCTATTTGCGTGGTAGCGTGGGGCGCATTTGGGGCGAGTTGTTTAGATTTGCACATGAATAGGTATTTACGTGGTAGCGTGGGGCAAATATGGGGCGAGTTGTTTAGGTTTTGTATTCGTAGCAGGTATTTCCGAGGTAACATTGGACGGGTAGGGTAACTCTTAGCCTATCCTCCTAAACCAATTTCTACAAGTTTATCGTCCAAGTTCATTCGTCTCTAAGGATATTCAAGGGGTGGCCATCCAGTGAGACATGTTCATCGTCCGTCTCAAGTTGTTCTGGTCAAATGTTCTCGCTGGATATTCAAAGGTTGGGTGGTCATCCTCTCAGACCTGTTCGGTCCAAAGATACGCAAGGACCGAAGAGTACACTTATGCTACGAGAGCACCGTCCGCTAGTCAATTGGGGTTTGAGGATAGATGATGATCAACTCACAACCTTCATGAATATGTAAATATGTAAATGAGCTAAATCCATATATGTACACGTAGTAGTCAGCTGATTAGCTCCCTGGACACTCCATCACAACATTGTGGTTTTACTCCAATAGACTGGGATCTGTGAAAAAAGCCATTCTCACACTACAGGACGAATCCCGGGGATTTTTTACCCCACCAACACCCCCTCAACCTTTCACACTGGACCCATTTGGAAACTCCCGGGGACCCTATTTCCCCATGGAAATAGTAAAACCCCGGCATTTTCTCCTTCTAGCCTACCCCCCCCCCCGGGATTTCGTGCACGAGATAAATGTATTATGCGGCCTGTGGATAATCTCACCATTATCATAGTGACTCTGTGATCCCACATACCCCAGCCAGCATGCAAAACCAGACAAAGATATACTACTCGCAAGGCCCCCAAGAATGCGACATAAATCATTGTCAGAATCGTGAACTTTTCATCCTTACAAACGAAAGGTGACCCTCACATATCGAGACTTCACCCAGACAGCAGACAATCGTAGAATCTTGGAATTCTAGAAATCCTAGACTCCAAGAAAGAAGAGATCTACTCCGTCTCATAGTTTCTGGGTTATTAGCTTTGGTCATTAAATTTTACCGCCCTCGAGTAATTTTTCCCAAGGGATTGCAACATTGAAACAAAAAACCTGATTATTGATTAAAACGACCTGAAATCGATTAATCCCTTAAAGGTAGGGTACAATATTTTGTGAAGGTCAAAGAATCGCTTTCATACATTGTCAAAGTCAACATAATACACCAAATAACACACCTTCCGTGACCTGCGTAAGTTTCGGCTCAATTCGTCAATAGACCGCCAAGTATTATGTAGAAAATCGACACTGTCTGGCACACACACTTGCCAAAATATCCTGATTTCTGTGACGCGTATTTGTCAAGCAGACGACCAGACGGCGGTCAGAACAAGTCGGCCGTGTGCAAAACATGCACTTCACTATTCCTACATATGTGCCACATATACCGTCACAAAATCACAATTT
The DNA here is from genome assembly GCA_949987565.1 of Luidia sarsii. Taxonomy (NCBI): domain Eukaryota; kingdom Metazoa; phylum Echinodermata; class Asteroidea; order Paxillosida; family Luidiidae; genus Luidia; species Luidia sarsii. Next base: position 20,011,364 of record OX465109.1, on the reverse strand, counting down.
TCTATACAATAGTTTGTTCTATAGGGAATTTATGTTTGTTTTCTCCCTTTCAGTTTGAGGGTAATAAACCATGAAGCTATAAAAACTTGGTATAGCTCCATGATTTAACTACATGTAAAATCTTGCCCGGAATTCAAAGCTAATCTTTTTCAGACGTAGAGGGCGGTATTTGTAAAAGGAACAGTTCCAAGGATCGCTGTTCCAAATTTCATCTTTTCTCGAAAACGGCAGGTTTTCGAGCGCCGAAAGTTCACGGAATGTTTGATACCATTACAACCGTCCTGAGGAGTAAGTTATTTTTCAAAATAGGAATGTCCGGAAATTGGGCATTTTGCAAATGGCGTATGTCTTGCAATATGACCTTTGCACCAGTGTATCTAGGCTGTAGTTTGGATTGCAAAGAATCCACCAAGATAATGAAAGGTAACCTCGACCTAAATATTCAGACTGACGATTAAAAACAAATCCTTGACTGTCTACAAGGTTTGTACTACATCTAGATAGATTGTAGTATCAGAAATAATGACCCAGCTCATATATACAACAAGATTTAGTTAGGAACATCTTATTTATTCTTTATATACAGGCACTATATGGTTTACATTCTGTAATATAATCATCCTCAACAGTATCTACTTACTGAGCCAGCATCCTGAAATATGAAACTATCAATTGTTCCCTTTATGCCTTTTGGGTATACGATAGAAATGACAAATCATTGAAATTAAAATTCTCTCCTGTTTCAAAAGACAAACTGACAGAATATTTGAACAAAGGGATGCATTTTGTTTGTTCATCAGCTTTTTAAATTTATATAGGAGGGTTTGCGGTGACACCGTGTATAAGGTCTCTTTAGGAAGAGGTGTGGTTCTGAAAAGAACCTGAGTGATAACTCTATAGGAGGGTTTGTGGTGACACCATGTATAAGGTCTCTTTAGGAAGAGGTATGGTTCTGAAAAGAACCCGAGTGATAAATCTATAGGAGGGTTTGCGGTGACACCATGTATAAGGTCTCTTTAGGAAGAGGTATGGTTCAGAAAATAACCTGAGTGATAACTCTATAGGAGGGTTTGCGGTGACACCATAGTATAAGGTCTCTTAAAGGAAGAGGTATGGTTCTGAAAAGAACCTGAGTGATAACTCGACGTTCCGACCAGTATGCTCTGGCCGTCATCAGGAGAATGTCTTGGACTCGGTGGTGGATCTGCTTATGTACCGGTGGTCGCTGAGGCGGGAAGGCGGGAAAGATAATCCTCTGGGGAGGATAATCCTAAGGGGCCTCTTTTTAAATGTTTTCTTCCCTTCTGGTTTGAAGGGAGATTCATAAAATACCTGCCAGGTGACTTCACTGACAGAAATTCAGGAAATCTGCCTTTGAAAACTAGGGTCGAGATGCCAGGCTGGCTACATTTCTGGTGCAAGTTGGCGCCGTGTTTTATCCTTAACTGGTAAAAGAAATGGTCTTGGCATATATAACATTGTATGTTACCATGGTAATGAACAACCATTTACAAGGCTAACCTTAGATCACAGATTTTCCTTGGAGAATTGTTGCAAAATGATTAAAACTGAAGTACACAGATGCCCAAAATGTCGAAGCTTAAGACTCATTTATAATTTATGTCATGAATCTGATGATTGTTATCTTTTCAGGACAAATTCAGCAGTTCAGTGGCTGTGACAATACTATGGTGTCATAATTCAATGGCCATGACAATTCAATGACTCCCACGATGCAATGGGCATGATGACACAATGACCACGGCAATTCAATGGCCATGACAATCAACCTTTCATGACATTGGCATTGCAATGACAAATCTGTGATTCGTATATTTTCAGGACAAGTCCAACCGAGTGAGCCTGTTCACTTGACATCCAGTTTGACTTTGACGTTCATAGCGGACAGCTCGGCAAGCAGGTATTTGAAGACGTAGGGAATCGTGATGACCTCAATGTGGTCGGACGAACTGCAGGTGCCGCAGGTCCATCTCTGTCTGTCGCCAAAGAGGGCGCTGTCTAGGCTGTCCTGGTCTTGGTCCAGGCTTCTCTTGTCCAGGTTGATGCCCAGGATGGTGCAGCACTTGGTGCAAATGTGACTCTGTGAGGGAAGGGACAATCATGATGTCACTGCATGTACATAAACTGTGATCATTCAATGGCCGTGACCATCAATGACCACAGCAATACAATGGCCATGACAATGCAGTGACCACGGCAATACAATGGCCATGACTAAGCAATGGCCATGATAATGCAATGATCGTGACAAGCAGTGACCATGGCAATACAATGCCCATGACAACGCAATGTTGAGCAGGACAAACCCTCACTGAATTACATTCTCCTCGATGCAAACATCATGTTATATCATTATTTACATTATTATTATACATTATTTATTTATACATTATTTATACGCTATACATTATTCAAATCCACCACATGACCTCAACCAGCTCGGTGGTCCAGTGGTTAAGACGTCTGCACTAGAATGTGGGAGTCGCAGGTTTAAATCCTGCCTGAACTTCCTGAAATTTTGGGCAAAGCATTACTGTAAGCAATCAGTGTTGATCACGTCAGGCAGGGCAAAACCTCATTGAATTACAATCTCCTTGACACAAATATCAATTTATATCTATGATGCAATGCGGTACCCGCTGCTATACAATATTTGAATCAGCCTTACGACCTCGGCCAGTTCGGTGGTCAACTTAAGACGTCTGCACTTGAAAGCAGAAGGTGCTGGTTCGAATCCCACCCGAGCTGCCTGATTTTCAATATCAGGCAATGGACAAAGCACTGTGCATTCAGTGTTTATCACATCGAGAAGGGCAAACCCTCATTGAATTACATTCCCCTCAATGCAAACATTGATAGTTCACACCATCTACTCCTTTGACAAAGCCTTTGGGTCGATTCCCCACAAAGGGCTGGGCACTGGGCATTCAGTGTTTATCACGTCGAGCAGGGCAAACCCTCATTGAATTACATTCCCCTCGATGCAAACATTGATAGTTCACACCATCTACTCCTTTGACAAAGCCTTTGGGTGGATTCCCCACAAAGGGCTGGGCAGGGCAGCGTGTACGTAGATCTGATGTGAATCACTCACCATGCTTTTATCCGAGCAGTTGAGGAGTCTGTCCTGAAGGAGGAAGGAGGTGCCGTGAGCGAGGAGCGAGTCTCGCTCCATCTCCCCGAAGCGGATACCGCCGGCACGTTTCCTGCCCTTGATTGGCTGGTGGGTCAGGATGTCAATGGGTCCCGTCGACCGCACCTGAGAGGGAGAGAGAGGGACGAGGGGAGGTCAAGCAGACTGGATGAGGTAAGCTACATCTAGGACAAGATCTCTGATAGGTTTCTGTCATGATGGCCATGATTAGGGATGGGTTCTGCTTAACCTCTCTTGGCTTCTCATCTTGGATCCTCTCCAAACTGACCAGGGTTTCTCCTGAATATCAAACTGTGTGGTGGCTCACCTCACACTTTTGGTCTTCGTCTCCAAAACTTACCACCTCAGGGATCAGAATGCTGCTTAGAAAATTGACACAGATAGGAAAGCACCTTAGCCTGTGCAGAGGTCCTTCCCTATGGATATTACAGCATGCTTCTACATGTACATGTACATGCTACAGAGCTCTACACTCTATCCTATTTGTGACCTGTGGAATCTTAATGCAGTAAAATCTTGATAAGTCAAACTCTTACTGTATTGTATTCACGATACTGTATATGCAGTATATACAACAACTAATGGGAGACTATGAAGGGATACTACAACCAAATGATTTTGTCAACTCTGCTCAAGACCACAGTGGTTGGAAACAGCTTGTAGACGGCAGTAGGCGCTTTACATTCCACCACATGGAAAAAGGAAACAGGAAGGCTTAGGACACTGTACTTGCAGTATATACAACAACTAATGGGAGACTATGAAGGGTTGCTACAACCAAATGATATTGTCAACTCTGCTCAAGACCGCAGTTGTTGGGGACAGCTTGTAGTCCCCTGCTCCGCAGCCAACTGATGATGATGATGATGATTCACAACAAAAGAATAGGCCTTTATGTACAATAAATCCTCCACAACCCAAATCATCAATATCAATCAAGCCTGATTAAGATAGATCGGAGATAGATCATTCTCTATAGCTGGTCCCAAATTGTGCAACTCTCTTCCCATTGACATCAGGAATTTAGAATCGACTCAAAACATTTTAGTTCTTATAACAAGTATCTTCTGTAAAGGCACTTTATAAATCCCAGTTATTATTACTATTATTGAAACATGAAGCTTTTTGTCTTTTGTTTATCACAAGACTCAGACTATTTTAGTCAGAAAGCGCTTTGTGTCACAGTTTTGTAGTATTTTTTGGGGGCAGTTAATTGTTGGAATGGCGCGAGGGTCTTCACCAACCTGGAATTTATCCGACACCATGTGACGAAGTCGCTGATAGTAGACCACTCCAACAAAGATGTCCGCTTCCAACTCCACGCCAGTAGAACCGCTGTACATTCTCTCCGTCCCATAGTAATTATACCCAGCTGCAAATACACAGAAAACAGTGAAAAAAACATCGTCAAATAAACAGCAATTTGCCTATAAACCAGCAAGCTGTTCAATTCTATGGAAAGTAATCTGACAATGTGCAGAAGTGTTCTTGTTCTTAACTCTACCAACGACCTCACTATTTTGTTGTGAACAAACCATGCGTTAAAACCTCAGTGTCTGTGTATCTTGTTGATTTTTGTTCACAAAGTCTAGCAAAGTTTACCGTCTTCATAGTTTGGTCTTTGAGAAAAGTGTAATTGTACCCAGCTACAAATACAAAGAAAACTGTGGAAATCATTGTTGAACCAAACACGAACTGGCCCAAAGTTGACTGCACACGGTGAGCTACGTGCTGAGCAAACGGCCTGGAGAGATGTTAAGCTCAGCAGATGGCTCTCCTCTCATGTGCGACGTGCCTTGAATGCCTTTACCTGCTGTCAGCATCCGTCCAAAGTAATCCACGGCGGGCTGATCCTCAGAGAAGGTGAAGGGCGTGGCATCGTGGCAGAGTCCATGCAGACTGCTAGACTTGCCCGCCATGCTCTCTATCATCATTCCTGCGGGAGTCAAAGTTGTTTAAGTACGGTACGATAGTTATGTAGGCTGTGCATGTGCGAGGTTCGACAGCTGGAAACAGCGAAAATCAATCAAAATGTTGTCTTTGTTTTTAATAATTGATGCAGCGGCCAAAAAATTATGCGGGCGGGGATGAGAAACTAATAATTTTGGTTTACTTGGCGTTATATCTGCACGTAGAAACGTGCAGCAATGCGCCAGGATACATCCTAAACACGTCCCTTTGCACTTGCTAAGGAGCTTTTGTTCTTGTGCGCGTGATTTCATGATTTCATGATTTCATGATTTTTGACCCCTGAGATGGCAAGTTGTGGAAACTAATGGTGGCCTGTTGACAATGGATTGGTGGCCTGTTGACAATGGATTGGTGGCCTGTTGACAATGGATTGGTGACCTGTTGACAATGGGTTTGTGGCCTGTTGACAATGGATTGGTGGCCTGTTGACAATGGATTGGTGGCCTGTTGACAATGGATTGGTGGCCTGTTGACAATGAAACAATGGCTTTTTCGCAACTGGATGGTGGCCAGTGACCGTCCAAACTGTGAGGTTGGCCACCGCACAGTTTACTATGCAGGGCAAACCCTGCTTGGATGTGTCTGGCCAGGTGATTACATAGTGAGGGATGAGGGTTTTGTACCGATGGTCATTCTGGAAGGGAAACCGTGAGGGTTGAAGATGATGTCTGGAGTCATCCCGCTCTCCGTGAAGGGCATGTTCTCTGTCGGCCATCGCTGACTACAAATGCCCTTCTGTCCGTGTCGACTGGAAAACTTGTCTCCAATGATGGGATTCCTCTAAAATACGAACATATTCAAAATGGGGGAAAGTTTAGAGGCCCAATACAACATTGGGAAGATCGGAAAATATCGATGTCCACAGATTTCCTTCTAATTTACACAGTTTGTAGATGGTCATGATAGAATCCTCATGTTGAAATCTTACAATCCGGGATGCTGTACTTCTCGAGAAATCTTCACTCAAACATCGACAAATGGTTTATTACTCGCGAGTAATAAACTATTTCAGTTTGCAGAATGCTGCGTAAACCGTGACAGTTTTTTGTACTACTTTCTCAGATTACCATTTGAGCTAAAACCTTCGCAGGATTTCTTTTTTTAAATGTTTAATGGTTTAACACACAAATTGTGGCAATCTTTTGACTTTTACCAATGTTGTATGAGACCTTTAAAGGTCGGTCTTGTTCCTGGACTTATTTGGAATTCAATTCCAGGCACTGTATGCATTCCTGATTACCAGACTGGTTTGGTGGTCTCTAATAGCAAGCTGTCACATCACCGGTATAATGTATCCCTATCAGGCCGAATGCAAGCCAGAGTGAAGAGCGCCCTCTATGGGTTGTGCACATGGCCACTTGCAGGACCCACCTGTATTCTGAGTTGTATGTAGGCTTTCTGGCATTCCTGGTTGGTAGTATCACTGGCAACCATCTTGATGTTGTCCACAATGCCTGTCTCCATGCCTGAATATTTCTCCACTCTGTACTGCCGCGTCTCCAAATCAAGATAACTGAATGCAAAAAAGACCAAGCCTCTCTCTCACTTGAATTTATCACTGATCACTGCTGCACTATGAAATTCTCTACCTGCAACCTGCTTCCCCCTTTCTTATAACTGTCTGATTTCAAATGAAGCATAAACACTCATCTCTCTTCCTCCTGATCTATCATGCTCCTGGTTCTTTTCCTTATCACTTTTTTTTTTAGCCTTCGCCTCGAGTTGCCTTTTAGGGCCTTGTGGTGGCGACTTGCATCTGAATGAAAGCGGGGGATGTGATCCCTGGAGATATACGGCAGTTAATGGTTGAATTGCTTCTGACTGGCACCCCCACCCCAGCAAAGACTGGTTGACTATTTGGGACAGCCACCATCTAAGGGCTGGATAGCTCAGATGGTTAGAGCGCTGGTACACAAAACCAGACGTCTCGGGTACAAGTCCCGGTCCAGTCAAAGTTTTCTATGCCACTATTTCAATTTGTGTGAGTTTTAGTTCAGTCTATAGTCAGCCTAAAATGATGATTTTTTTTTTTCAAAGTTCCCAGTTGTTTTTTTTAGTTTTTATTATATACAGTACAGCAAACAGGAAGCAACATCTGTACTTTGTTTGAGAAGATTCTTAAATTACTGGATAGCCTTCCACAATGGTTTGACTTTTCTACCTCAGAGTCTGTCCTTTCTGGTTTCGAGAAATGCCCTCAAAGCATCCAACCTCTACTCAAGGTCCATTCCTCTTTGCCACTACTGTCTGATTTGTCAACTCACCTATAGAAGGGATCCCCTGGGTTTATGACCGTACCAATAGCCGGGAACCCGTCGACATCTATCTTGCCTCTTGCTCTCTCGTCTTTCACATCGCAACCTGGGAACCGAAGAATCAACGCCGGTCTTAAACCCCAAGCCAAGGCCCTTTAAAAAAAAAAATGGCTTAGGCTTTGGCTCCGGCTTCGTCTCAGTCATCCAAAAGCTGAAAACACGGGTTGGAGTTCTTTGCTGAAGTTGAAGCTTTGGATTCTTTTTCCAAACGCAGTGTGACATTCAAAAATGAAGCCAAAGCCTGCCATGTTCATGCCGTGTATTTTAAAATGGACGAAAGAAAGGAAGACAAAGCCGGAGCCTAAGCCGGGTTTTGGTAAAGAGCACTTGTCATCAAGGTTGTACCTCATGCCATGACACCAATTTTTGTTCAACCAGCCTGCATTTTGCAACGTTGTTTTTCTGTTTTTAAGATAATACACTGTACATCCAAGCAAAAGAAAAAACTGACCGGGAACTTTTGAACAAGTTTGAAAAATGGCAAAGAAAGCTTTGACTGGACCGGGATTTGAACCCGAGACCTCTGGTTTTGTGCACCAGGTCTTCCATCTGAGCTATCCAGCCCTTACATGGTGGCCTTCCCTAATAGTCAACTAGTCTTTGGCACACCAGTGCTCTTCCATCTGAGCTATCCAGCCCTTAGATGGTGGCCTTCCCAAATAGTCAACTAGTCTTTGGCACACCAGTGCTCTTACCATCTGAGCTATCCAGCCCTTAGATGGTGGCCTTCCCTAATAGTCAACTAGTCTTTGGCACACCAGCGCTCTTACCATCTGAGCTATCCAGCCCTTAGATGGTGGCCCTCCCAAATAGTCAACTAGTCTTTAGCACACCAGCGCTCTTACCATCTGAGCTATCCAGCCCTTAGATGGTGGCCTTCCTTAATAGTCAACTAGTCTTTGGCATACCAGTGCTCTTACCATCTGAGCTATCCAGCCCTTACATGGTGGCCTTCCCTAATAGCCAACTAGTCTTTGGCACACCAGCGCTCTTACCATCTGAGCTATCCAGCCCTTAGATGGTGGCCTTCCCTAATAGTCAACTAGTCTTTGGCGCACCAGTGCTCTTACCATCTGAGCTATCCAGCCCTTACATGGTGGCCTTCCCTAATAGCCAACTAGTCTTTGGCACACCAGCGCTCTTACCATCTGAGCTATCCAGCCCTTAGATGGCGGCCTTCCTTAATAGTCAACTAGTCTTTGGCACACCAGTGCTCTTACCATCGGAGCTATCCAGCCCTTACATGGTGGCCTTCCCTAATAGTCAACTAGTCTTTGGCAGACCAGTGCTCTTACCATGTGAGCTATCCAGCCCTTAGATGGTGGCCTTCCCTAATAGTCAACTAGTCTTTGGCACACCAGTGCTCTTCCATCTGAGCTATCCAGCCCTTAGATGGTGGCCTTCCCTAATAGTCAACTAGTCTTTGGCACACCAGCGCTCTTACCATCTGAGCTATCCAGCCCTTAGATGGTGGCCTTCCCTAATAGTCAACTAGTCTTAGGCACACCGGCGCTCTTACCATCTGAGCTATCCAGCCCTTAGATGGTGGCCTTCCCTAAAAGTCAACTAGTCTTTGGCACACCAGCGCTCTTACCATCTGAGCTATCCAGCCCTTAGATGGTGGCCTTCCCTAATAGTCAACTAGTCTTTGGCACACCAGCGCTCTTACCATCTGAGCTATCCAGCCCTTAGATGGTGGCTTTCCCTAATAGTCAACTAGTCTTTGGCACACCAGCGCTCTCACCATCTGAGCTATCCAGCCCTTAGATGGTGGCCTTCCCTAATAGTCAACTAGTCTTTGGTACACCAGCGCTCTTACCATCTGAGCTATCCAGCCCTTAGATGGTGGCCTTCCCTAATAGTCAACTAGTCTTAGGCACACCAGCGCTCTTACCATCTGAGCTATCCAGCCCTTAGATGGTGGCCTTCCCTAATAGCCAACTAGTCTTTGGCACACCAGCGCTCTTACCATCTGAGCTATCCAGCCCTTAGATGGTGGCCTTCCCTAATAGTCAACTAGTCTTTGGCACACCAGCGCTCTTACCATCTGAGCTATCCAGCCCTTAGATGGTGGCCTTCCCTAATAGCCAACTAGTCTTAGGCACACCAGTGCTCTTACCATCTGAGCTATCCAGCCTTTAAATGGTGGCCTTCCCTAATAGCCAACTAGTCTTTGGCACACCAGCGCTCTTACCATCTGAGCTATCCAGCCCTTAAATGGTGGCCTTCCCTAATAGCCAACTAGTCTTTGGCACACCAGCGCTCTTACCATCTGAGCTATCCAGCCCTTAAATGGTGGCCTTCCCTAATAGTCAACTAGTCTTTGGCACACCAGTGCTCTTACCATCTGAGCTATCCAGCCCTTACATGGTGGCCTTCCCTAATAGCCAACTAGTCTTTGGCACACCAGCGCTCTTACCATCTGAGCTATCCAGCCCTTAGATGGCGGCCTTCCCAAATAGTCAAGTTTGCTGGTGTGGGGACGCCAGTATTGGACACATCCAATTTAACTCCAGCGTAATAAGCTTACTCCCACTCTCCCAGTCTAGGGTAGAAACGTTCTGAGAAACTTTCCAGGATAAGATCTGACTTGAGTTCCAAGGAATATTCTAGTATTCCAGTATCAATGTGTCAAGAAAAGGCCCTCAGTGATTGATCTGACTGTAAAAAAAAAGGATCTCTTTGCGACTCAAGAAACGAGGTTAGGTAATTCAATAAGGGTTTGCCCTGCTCGACATGGAAAGCACTGCGTGCTCAGTGCTTTGCCTGATGCCTGATGAAAACATTTCAGGCAGCTCGGGCGGGATTCGAACCCGCGACTCCTGCTTTTTCTCCTGAGCCAAGGCAGAAAGTGCCGATCTTACCAAAAACAAGCGAGACGTAACTTGGATGTCCTCCACTCCTCTTCCTGAGGTTGATTTCTTCGGTCTTGTAGATGGTGCCATGGCAAAGACCCCTCTCTACTGAGGACTTGTTCAAGATCATCGCATCTTCCATGTCGTAACCCTGAACAGTGCCAACAAAAAATAATTCTGTGTATACTGGATTACATCGGGATTTGTTCTAAAAAAAAACCCGGTGAAATCCACCAAGATTCATAAAAACGACCTTTGATCAGCCATAAGATAAACAAGAAAAGGTTTTAAAGTCTGCACTTCATTCATCTATCATTGAGAGTGAAAAAAGTCAGAAAATAATCTTTATCTTTGAGTTGACGTGGATTTTCTATAAGTATAAAGTATGAAATAATAGACACATCAAGAAATGCAGATGAAAAATGGGAAAAACAGAACCGACAAAAAAGTTAAAAGTGTGCACCTTTTTAAAAGAAGATGTTTTATGAAACCAAAGTCGAACAGTTTGATTTAGAACTTACAGTGTATGAGATGACAGCTACAACAGCGTTGGTGCCCAGCGGGAAGTCATCAAAGTTGTAGTGATCGTAGGCGTGTGGTCTGATGAGGGGCGACTGGGGTGTCTGCAGACGGTACATCTTGTGGTCGTTGCGATACTGCAGGGTGTGACTGGGTACGCCCATAGTCTGCTTGCCCATCTGGTGGACCGAGGAAAGGACAAGATGCCGTTACTTGTCACTGCCTCTTTCCGTAATTGTCTGCCCGTAAACTCTGCCTTTATCAATGGTTTGATAAGACTTGACGGTTTGCATGGTGGAAGTATCAGGTGGAAAGTTTACGGTGACACCATGTAACACATCTCTTTTGAGAAGAAGTGTGGGGCTCTGAAAACAGCCAGTAACACCATGAGAGCGTGCCACTCTTTTCAGAACCACACACTCCCTCCTCAAATGAGATGTGTTACATGGTGTCATCTTATAACATCCACTTGTCATTTGTTTCTTGGTCTACGGCATTTTTTCACCAGTCTTTGGCTTGATGGGGCTTGAAGGTTTCCATGGTGGAAATACTAAGTGGAAGGTTTGCAGTGACACCATGTAGCACTTCTCTGACAAGAGCCGGTGACTCAATGTTTCGGTTAGTGTGTACTCTGCCCGTCGTCAGGAGACTGCTGGATTCCAACTATCATCTGTATTCAGGCATATAAACACTGATGATAGTTGGAATCCAGCAGTGTCCTGACATTGGGCAGAGTACACGCAACCCGAAATGTTGAGTTACCGGCTCTTTTCAGAACCATACTCCTTCTTGAAAGAGGAGAGCTATATCTACATGGTGTCACCGCAACCCGAAACACTGAGTTACTGTCTCTTTTGTCAGAGCCACACTCTGAGAAGCGAAGAGAAGCGCTACATGGTGTCACCGCAAACCTTCCACTTAATCTCTGGCTTCTTGGATGGGCCACAGTACTCTGTTTCCCACTGTTGTATCATTCTTACTTACATTGATATCAATCATTGATATCATTTATTTACATCGATATCATTTATTTCCAGGAAAAAAGCCAAGAGGGAAACTGGAATGCTTGGAGAGTTTGAATGATGCAATCAGCGAGTGTCTTCCACCTACCTGGCATTGGTACATGTTGCGTGGACTTTGGTTGAAATCAGAGAATGGAGTTAGGCTGGCCACCGCACTCAGTATACCGCCCTCACTCAGCTCAAGGTGGGTAGTTTTCTGTCAAGACAGAGAGGGAACGAGAATCCTATCTCTGGTGAATGATCGTTAGACAAAGTTCAAGTCAAGCAAACAACGGAAAAACAAACAGGGAACTTTTGAGCAAATTGAAAAATTGGCAAAAAAAACTTTGAACGGACCGGGACTTGAACCCAAGTCCCAAGACCTCTGAATTAACTTACCAGTGCTCTTCCATCTGAGCCATCCTGCCCTTAGATGGTGGCCTTCCCTAATAGTCAACTAGTCTTTGGCACACCAGCGCTCTTACCATCTGAGCTATCCAGCCCTTAGATGGTGGCCTTCCCTAATAGTCAACTAGTCTTTGGCACACCAGTGCTCTTACCATCTGAGCTATCCAGCCCTTAGATGGTGGCCTTCCCTAATAGTCAACTAGTCTTTGGCACACCAGCGCTCTTACCATCTGAGCTATCCAGCCCTTAGATGGTAGCCTTCCCTAATAGTCAACTAGTCTTTGGCACACCAGTGCTCTTCCATCTGAGCTATCCAACCCTTAGATGGTGGCCTTCCCTAATAGTCAACTAGTCTGTGGCACACCAGCGCTCTTACCATCTGAGCTATCCAGCCCTTAGATGGTGGCCTTCCCTAATAGTCAACTAGTCTTTGGCACACCAGCGCTCTTACCATCTGAGCTATCCAGCCCTTAGATGGTAGCCTTCCCTAATAGTCAACTAGTCTTTGCTGGGGTGGGGGCGCCAGTCAGAAGCAATTCAACCATTAACTGCCATATATCTCCAGGGATCACACCCCTGCTTTCATTCAGATGCAAACAACTAATTGTTGTAAACCTGGCTGTTGTAAACACAGTGTTTGAATGGCAAAGAAAACTTTGACTACAGTAGATCGAGATATGAACCCGAGACTTCTGGTTTTGCGTACCAGCGCTCTTACCATCTGAGCTATCCAGCCCTTAGATGGTTGCCTTCCCTAATAGTCAACTAGTCTTTGGCACACCAGTGCTCTTACCATCTGAGCTATCCAGCCCTTAGATGGTTGCCTTCCCTAATATTCAACTTGTCTTTGGCACACCAGTGCTCTTACCATCTGAGCTATGCAGCCCTTAGATGGTGGCCTTCCCTAATAGTCAACTAGTCTTTGGCACACCAGCGCTCTTACCATCTGAGCTATCCAGCCCTTAGATGGCGGCCTTCCCTAATAGTCAACTAGTCTTTGGCATACCAGCGCTCTATTCGTCTGAGCTATCCAGCCCTTAGATGGTGGCTTTCCCTAATAGTCAACTAGTCTGTGGTACACCAGTGCTCTTACCATCTGAGCTATCCAGCCCTTAGATGGTGGCTTTCCCTAATAGTCAACTAGTCTTTGGCACACCAGCGCTCTTACCATCTGAGCTATCCAGCCCTTAGATGGTGGCCTTCCCTAATAGTCAACTAGTCTTTGGCACACCAGTGCTCTTACCATCTGAGCTATCCAGCCCTTAGATGGTGGCCTTCCCTAATAGTCAACTAGTCTTTGGCACACCAGTGCTCTTACCATCTGAGCTATCCAGCCCTTAGATGGTGGCCTTCCCTAATAGTCAACTAGTCTTTGGCACACCAGCGCTCTTACCATCTGAGCTATCCAGCCCTTAGATGGTAGCCTTCCCTAACAGCCAACTAGTCTTTGGCACACCAGTGCTCTTACCGTCTGAGCTATGCAGCCCTTAGATGGTGGCCTTTCCTAATAGTCAACTAGTCTTTGTGTGGTGGGGGCATATTCATCTTTGTCAGAACTCAATACTGGACATGCAGCAGTTCCATCTGTAGGTCATCTCCTCAGATTTTGAAGATTTCCCCAAGTGGCCTACTCTCCATCTACCCTCACCCCTTCGTGAGCCTCCTTAGGTGTGACGGCGATGTTCAGGTACACCTGCTCCAAGGTGCCTATCAGGTGCGTGGACTGCGTGGAGAGACTGTGGACCGGTCTCATCAGCCTGGCTGGGGTGGTGAAGATGAAGAGGCCTGGATACTGGCTGGCGTGCTCAGTCATGGGAACCAGGACCACTTCCAGCGAGCCTGGGACCTTCAAGTGAGTGAAGACAAGAATACAAGTCTCAATAATGGATGTAGGGACACATTCCCATTCTGGCTCTTTTCAGAGCCACGCTCCTTCTTGAAAGATGAGTGCTACATGGTGTCACTGCAAACCTTCCACTCAACATTCCCATAGGGTTGTGCATAAAATTTACATCCCTATTTATAAACATCAGCCAAGCCAATGAACTTGAAATTCACGCAGTGTTCTTTTGCGAGTATTCTCTATCTACAATAACAAATTGTTTTGTAAGGTAGTTAGGTCATTACAAAGACACTGAAATGTCTCCATAAGGTACCATTGATAACGACAATGTGTCATCCAGCAAGGCAAACCCTCATTGAATTACATTCTCCTCGACACAAACATCATTATATAACTATGATGCAATGCGGTAACCACCGCTATACATTGTTTGAATCCGCCACACAACCTCCACCAGCTCGGTGGTCCAGTGGTTAAGACGTCCGTACTAGAATTCGGGAGTCGCGGGTTTGAATCCTGCCCGAGCTGCATGAAATATGTTTATCAGGCACCGGGCAAAGCACTGGGCACCCAGTGTTTATCACATCGAGCAGGGCAAACCCTCATTGAATGACAATCAGCGTGTTTCTACTGAGCTAACACCCGGTATTTCTTACCCACTATATTCCGGGTGTCGGTGATCCGGATCACCGACAAACGCCTGTTTCTACTCAGTACGGAAAAGGCGAGTGTCACCCACAATCGACCTTCGTCGAGGGTAGACCGGACGTGCGGAATGAATCGGGTCACGCCGCAGGTCAAAGCAAGGAATTCACTACTTCTGTTGCATTTCCGGTACACCCGGCAACCAGCAACCGCGAGTGTGACCCGAAGACACCCGGCAAGATCCACCTCAATAGGTGGTTGTTGGTGAACGTTTGGTTGCCGGATGACGTTCGGAAAATTCGACGCCTGGTTGTGTTTCTACTGGACACTCCACCCAGAAACACCCGAAGACGCACGGAGACCCCCGGCAACCTTTCGTCAGTAGAAACACGCTAAATGTGTCTCCCTATGGTCCTATACAGGCTTGCAATAATAATACTGAATAATTATCTAATCTGGCCGATGATGGTGATGCAACGTTCTTTTGTTTCCAACACTTACTCCTTTCTCCTCCCTGGCCTTCAGGGTCCTGAGTTTCTCCTCCATATCTTTGGCCACGCCCTTGTCAACCAGCCCCAGGACACGCCCGTCCATGACGACCTCGTAGCAGTCCACCACCGGGGCGGGGGCGGGGCCGTCCAGGGGCGCCATGCCCAGGGAGCAGAGGAGGCGTGGCAGGTGGGAGGTGATTGGCTGGGTGTTGATCACCTGACAGGATGCGGCCAGGTGGTTCATCAGTCCGCACGGAGCACCATCAGGGGTGTGCACCGGGCACAGGAATCCTGAATGTCAACAATTTCAAGGTGATTTCAAAAATCAATCCCCCACTTCTCTCTTTCACCTTTTCCCTTTGATGTTTCCCCCTTCCACTATCTCATCCGTACCCAAACCCCTGCCCTTCTCTTTGATCTCACCCTACCAGCTATCCCTTTTGTCCCCAGTTGCAAACTGCTAACTGACTAAAATGACCAAAAAGAGAATATCAAAACTTAGGAGGGTTTGACGGACGGACGTTTCAATCCTAGCAGGACCTGGGAATAGAATCACTTGGTCACGGTATTGATGCTATCCGTTTAAGCCAATAGAAAATGTGGATGAAGCACATGGCCTCAACATCCAGGAGGGGAATGATTAGCACCTTGCTTGTTTACCAATAACCCCTCCCCCACTTCTCTCTTTCATTGTTTCCCCCCTCCACTACCTAAACCCAACCTTTCTTTTTATCAAAACTCATCACCCTTATCATTTACAGATAGGAACTGCAGTTGCACTCAACAGTCTCCTAGTCACGGAGGGATTTCAAGGAATCTTTCCCCTGAGACACTCACCCCATGCCTCAGGCAGCAGCTTACGGACCGACGTCGTCCTCATCTCTGAGAAGAAGGAGCCTCGATGGACGCAGCGGAAATGAGAGACGAAGCGCATGAAGTTGAGCTTGTCAGCTACGACCGTCAGCCCAGAGGCCTACGGGCAAAGGTGGAAAAGGAACGAAGAATGAAAAACCCTCCAGCAAGATGGACTTGACGTCAATTTCACCAACTTCATTTCCAGGTAGGTAAGACAGTTGGCCATGCATATAATGAAGGAAGTGTGTATTTCACCCGGCATGGCATTCTTCCTGGAGGTCGTTCCTGCTGATGTTACCCGGGATGTAAGACTTCCGGAAATTTCTGGATTTCCGGAAAAGGCGTGATTTTATTTTTCATTCATTTATTTATCTATTTATAGATTTACATTTTGGTAATTTTAGTCAGTGAGCAGTTTGCAACATTTTTGTATATCACCTTATTTAGCACAAGTTCAAAAAAGGAGATTTTTTGCACAAGGTGGCTCTCCATACTTTAGCACCATCCAAATTTTATTTTTCATTTATTTATTTATTTGTTTTTATTTTATTTTTTTATGTCAAACAGATATCTCAAACTGCTAATTTTCATCTGTTTAAACCCTCATTACTTAAGGGCGCCTGTACCCCTGTCGTGAATCTCTCGGTCACGTAAGCGTTCACTCGCAGTCGCATCTCTCAGGTTTTTCTGATGAATTGACAGGGCTTGTCACTTGGATGCTAATAGGACGTTTCTCTTCGGCTTTTGAGACAAGTCCTGGTTGGACTGAAGCCCTTCATAAGCCCAACTGACTCGTGCAATCACTAGTCTCCTAAAGGCAGAGAACACTGATGCTGGAACTTTGAATCGCTCGGTCAGCACAAGTTCAAAAAAGATTTTTTGCACAAGGTGGCTCTCCATACTTAAGCACCATCCAAATTTTATTTTTCATTTTTTTTATTTTTTTTTAATATTTTTTTTATGTCAAACAGATATCTCAAACTGCTAATTTTCATCTGTTAAAACCCTAATTACTTAAGGACCTGCACCCCTGCCGTGAATCTCTTGGTCACGTAAGCGCTCACTCGCAGTCACATACTTTAGCAGCATCCAGGCACATACCTGCATGAGCCCCAGTCCTGTCCTTGAGGCCAGGTTGCCAGTGGCAAGCAGGTACTCCATGGGTCTCGTCAGATCAGGAACGTTCCTTGTCAGCTGGGATAAGCTGGCTGCATAACCAGTCAGGAAAAGAACACACATTCCTACACGTTATCCCCCAGGACTCGCTACCACTTAAAGTCCCCATTTGCACAACTCCAAATTTCGACCTGACAATTTAAGTAGCTTACTCAAGTGGAAGTAAATACCAGTATTAGACTTGCTGTGATCTTTTAGCACTTGGAATGCTGCCATTTTCATGAAACGTGGAATTTTGTATAAATTTCCAACGGTCGTTTTAAAAAGACTCTTGTAAACAAAAACCATGCTTACCAGCCTTAAAGCCCCTACACACCATTTGCACAAATCCAACATGGTCCATTCGCAATTACCAACGACTGTTTCGAGATTTATTCGCAATTTTCCGGTTTAAATGCATGGTGGCGCAATTGAAAATTCTACTACGTGCTAGAAAAGCAATCCCAATCCCGTAACACAACATTAGTCAGTAGTGTATGCTATACAGTTTGTTTCATTGCCTGCATAGCACAAATGCAGGCAGCTTCAGCGGGTTTTGAACCTGTAACCTCGGTTGTCTATATAGGAAGGTTTGCGGTGACACCATGTATCAGGTCTCTTAAAGGAAGAGGTATGGTTCTGAAAAGAACCTGAGTGGTAACTCGACGTTTCGACCAGTATGCTCTGGCGGTCATCAGGAGAATGTCTTGGGCTCGGTGGTGGAACTCCTTATGTACCGGTGGTAGCTGAGGTGGGAAGGCGGGAAAGATAATCCTCTGGGGAGGATTATCCTAAGGGCTTAGGTCACTGAGGTGGGAAGGCGGGAAACCCTAAGGGGAGACTGGTGGGGGGGACCTATGGGTGCGCACTGGGGTGTGTCAGAAGGTGGTGGGGAGGCCGTGGATATAGGTGATCCATAAGTCGGCTAGGGAAGGGGGGGCCTTAGACTGGTGTGGGCATGGTGAGCATACCGGTCGAAACGTCGAGTTATCACTCAGGTTCTTTTCAGAACCACACCTCTGCCTTCAAGAGACCTGATACAGGGTGTCACCGCAAACCTTCCTATATTGATTCACCCACCATGCAAAGCCTTAAGTCTTATCTCGGTTGTCTAGATCGGCCATTTCAACCACTTGACCGCAGCGCTGGTTGGAGGCCGTTTGGCGGATTCCAATCTGTGCCGCAGGCTAAAGAGGCATTTCTATGGCAATGGCTGTGTCTACGGCTGCATGCCTCAATACACCTATGCAAGCCCATGCCCTGCTGCATCAAACATTAGCCATAGTCGCTCAGCCTGCTCAAGCCCATACTCACTTTTGTTCACAATCAAGTTGCTTGCTGAGCTATTCGCTTTCTTCAGAATCCCCAGCTTGAGATTATTCAACCAGGTTTCCATTTTTTCCTATGTGTAGACCACAACAAAAAATGGGTCATATCATATCACATTGTTATTGTCACTTGGCAAAGTGAAATACATTTCGTTACTGAGTGCTAAAAACTACATTCTATTTACAACTTCCAAAATTCATAATTAAACAGATTAATACCAAAACATGTACAGATATAAATATATATAAAAATTAGTGGGCCTGACGTTTCGATCCTAGCAGGACCTTTCTCAAAGGCAGGCAGAAAGGTCCTGCTAGGATCGAAACGTCCGGCCCACTAAATTTTAGATTTACATTTTGGTAATTTTAGTCAGTAAGCAGTTTGCAACATTTTTGTATATCAGATATAAATATACATTACAAAAAAAATATTATATTAAAAATGTTTAGGTTATGTCATGATTTTGTGTCAATGAGAATGTAATCGAATGAGGGTTTGCCTGACCATGTGGAGTTCATACCATTGTGTACCTAGTACTTTGCCTAACTTCTGTTTGGTTAGCATTCAAACTTACTACATCAAGTGAAGACGTCTGACTTACTTGACCACCAAGCAGATATTTTTATCCAAACAAAATTATTGATCACACTTCCATCCATAGACTTGTAAAAAAGTATTAGATTGCTATGGTAACATGGAATGTTGATGTTTAATGGCGCATTGAAGAAAAGCTTGTGCACATTTAAAAAGTAGGATAAGTAGGATTAGCCCCTCAGTAGGATTATCCTTCCTATCTTCCTGCCTCAGCGATCACTGGATTATAAAGCTTCTCCACCACCTAGTCCAAGGCATTCTCTTGATGACGGCCAGAGCATACTGGACGGAACGTCGAGTTATCACTCAGGTTCTTTTCAGAACCACACCTCTTCCTTTAAGAGACCTTATACATGGTGTCACTGCAAACCCTCCTGTAGAGTTATCACTCAGGTTCTTTTCAGAACCATACCTCTTCCTAAAGAGACCTTATACATGGTGTCACCGCAAACCCTCCTATAGAGTTATCACTCAAGTTCTTTTCAGAACCACACCTCTTCCTAAAGAGACCTTATACATGGCGTCACCGCAAACCCTCCTATAGAGTTATCACTCAGGTTCTTTTCAGAACCATACCTCTTCCTAAAGAGACCTTAGACATGGTGTCACCACAAACCCTCCTATAGAGTTATCACTCAGGTTCCTTTCAGAACCACACCTCTTCCTAAAGAGACCTTATACATGGCGTCACCGCAAACCCTCCTATAGAGTTATCACTCAGGTTCTTTTCACAACCATACCTCTTCTTTAAGAGATGTTATACATGGTGTCACCACAAACCCTCCTATAGAGTTATCACTCAGGTTCTTTTCACAACCATACCTCTTCTTTAAGAGACATTATACATGGTGTCACCGCAAACCCTCCTATAGAGTTATCGCTCAGGTTCTTTTCAGAACCATACCTCTTCCTAAAGAGACCTTATACATGGTGTCACCGCAAACCCTCCTATATTGTACACATTTGTGTGTGTTTTTTGTTTCTAGGAGAAAAGAACATTGATGCCCAGCTCTGTTTGGGGATTGACGTTCTTACCTTCAAGACCATCTGGTAGAGGTGCCCAGCAAGCAGTACCTCCTGGTTCATGGGACTGTCCGCATTGTCTGCAGCGCACTGGCCACGAGCGAAGGAAAACAGCTTCCTTGTCATCAGACTAAGATGGGACACAAGACGACAGGAAGGTAAGTCCAAATTAGATGTTTTTCTCTCCTGCTTTTCTTTTTGGAGTTGCTAATCGAGATGATGGAGTACTAAGAGTTTCAAATAAGACTTAAGGCTTTGCATGGTGGGTGAATCAATATAGGAAGGTTTGCAGTGACACCAAGGTTTCTTAAAGGAAGAGGTGTGGTTCTAAAAAGAACCTGAGTGGTAACTCAGGTTCTTTTCAGAACCACACCTCTTCCTTTCAGACACCTTATACATGGTGTCACCGAAAACCTTCCTATATCAAGAGTTTCAAGGCGAAATATCCACGGGGCTAAAGGCAAAGCAATGGTATCTCAAGTGGTTTAGCTTGCTTGTTTATATACGGTAAGCAACGATGCAGTGATCTAGGGTCAAAGACCTAAAAGGCTTTAAGGGAAATTGTGTGTGGTGAAAATACCAGGTTGGATGTATTTTTTTTGGGGGGGGGATAAAGCTTTGTTTAATTTTTTTTAAGTCAAAGCTCATCCAAAGTTTTCTCTGCCAATTTTTAAATTTGTTCAAAATGTTCCCAGTTAGTTTTTCCTTGGTTTGTTTGACTTGAATTGAAAAAGCTGCATCCACTTTGTGCGATCCCTGAGCTGCTATAGCCAAGCTTACAACAATTGGTTGTTTGCATCTGAATGAAAGCAGGGATATATACAGCAATTCATGGTTGAATTGCTTTTGACTGAAAACATTCACGCAGCTCGGGCGAGATTCGAACCCGCGACTCCTGCTTTCTAGTTCAGACATCGCAACCACTTGACCACTGAGCTGGTCGAGGTCGTGTGGCGGATTCTATGATGCAATGCGGTACCCGCCTCTATATTTGAATCCGCCACACAACCTCGACCAGCTCGGTGGTCAAGTGGTTAAGAAGGATGCACTAGAAAGCAGGAGTCACAGGTTTGAATCCCGCCCAAGCTGCCTTTAAATTTTTTCATCAGGCATCGAGCAAAGTACTGAAAATTGCTTATTACGTCGAGCAGGGCAAACCCTCATTGAATTGCAACATTCTGGTTCCATTTTTGTACAGGGAAACCTGACTTCTAGGACACGGACAACAACTTACACCAGTGAGTTGAACTTGTCCAGGTTAGAGTCCAGATGGATACAGATGTGCTGCTTGATCAGGAACCGGGCCACTTCATCCGCCGGGTACCAGTCGGGCAGACCCAGCTTGACCCGGAACTGGTCACCGATGAAATGTAAGATGCTACGATGCGTGGTTAGGTCTTGTGCTTGTGCCTGGCGCAGCATCTCAGCCACGCAGCTGTAGGGAGGAGAGGGGAGGAGGGTGTGATGAGCAAGGCACAGATACAGGGCTGTGTCTGAATCCATTGGCCATGGCTGACAATACCACATGAGTCTAGGAGAAATGGCTGCCGTCACTAAGCATAGCTGGAAACCTATTAAAGGAAATTAAATTGATATACAAAAATGTTGCAAACTGCTTAATGACTAAAATTACCAAAATGTAAATCTCAACATTTAGTGGGCCTGACGTTTCGATCCTAGCAGGACCTTTGAAAAAGGACCTTTGATCCTACCAGGACCTTTTGAAAAAGGTCCTGCTAGGATCGAAACGTCAGGCCCACTCAATTTTAAGGAAATTAGGAATACATCTGCTATGAAAGAGGAATCACAGAGCAAACTACATAGGAAAACATGTGTAATTCCATGCCTAAAAATCAGAATCTGTTGTCAAGAGCTTGTAAAAAGTGATTTTACCCCAAAAACGAGTAATGACTAATGACTACTTCAAAATAAAAACGGGTGGCAGCTATACATTATGCAATCACGTTTTGAGCATTTGCAGGAGGTCGGCAGCCATGTTGGTCTTGTTCCCCATATCATCCATATTTCAAACACACATAAAAAGGCTCTTAGCCTGGTGCAAGGTTGGCCGTTCTTACCCAATAAGGAACGTGTCCTGCTCCTTTCCCTTCAGCATCTCATTGTAGATGTGTTGATCGGTGGTGTCTACCAAAGCCTAACCACAAACCAAGATGGCCCATTCATTAGTGAAAGTACCCACACAGATTTAAACATTACATTTCTTTAATCTTGCAATTTACCAATTGCGACCTATAGGTCACATGGCCTACAGTGGGTATCAAACAATCACCAAACATGGCGGCACTCATATCAAGGTGCCACTGTTGTAAATTACATGATGATAGTTGCAGTAGTTAGTTCCATCAAGGCTTTCCTTTCTCAAAATCTTTGAACAATCCAGAGTTTGAACCTTAGACTTGACCGGAATACCCACTACCGCAATCGGTCTATTGTTCCAAAGGACTAAAAAAGGACGATGCTTAACCAGAATCTTAAAACATTTCTAGAACAATTTAGAAGGCCTGATGTTTTGATACAAGCAGGACCTTTCTCAAAGGCATGTGTGGCTTGCTCTACAAAAAAGGTACTTAGGTCGCTGTATGTGGTCTCACATAACAGGCCATTCCATGTGCAGAGGGTGAAAAACCTTCATTTTTTCTTTCAAAATAAGTGTTTTACCTATCTACTACACCTATATTTTCAATATTATCCATAACCTAAAATGATGAAATTAATTTTTTTTTAAAGAATAGTAACAAGTTTCTGCTTAATGGTTTCATCCTTATTTTCTTTTTAAAATTGCTTGTTCCTCCTTAAGTTAATCAAACAAAATTCTGAGAATGAATGTACACACTGTACACAACTCAAAAATGCAATGTGCTGCAGGCCTCAAACATACATGAAATTGAAGCTTATTCAATGGCCTTTCCATCCTTGTGTAATATTTTGAGAAATTGCGACTTAAGTGCCTCTTTTGCAGAGTGGGTCACATCTCAGTATTGTTTTTTTTTTGGGGGGGGGACAATTCTCACAATTGTTTACCTTAAGAACTGTGACAAGTGAAATAAAGAACATTTCTTTCCTGCAGGTGAAGCTAAGAACAATGGTTCCATTGTTCATGTAATGAAGGATGAGATTCTGCACAAGAAAAGTGAACAGGTAAGAAAAGACAAAAGACATCAGTTGGCATGTCGATAGTCCAAACAAAAACTGAACTTTTGAACAATTTCGAAAAAATGGCAAACACAACTTTTATTGAACCCAAGACCCCTGTTTCGAGTACCAACACTCTTACCATCTGAGCTATCCAGCCCTTAGATGGTGGCCTTCCCTATAATAGTCAACTAGTCTTTGCCAGGGTGGGGGCGCCAGTCAGAAGCAATTCAACCATTAACTGCTGTATATCTCCAGGAATCACACCACCGCTTTCATTCAGATGCAAACAACCAATAGTTGTAAACTTGGCTACAGCAGCTCGGGGATCACACAAAGTGGATGCAGCTTTTTTTCAACAAAGTCAAACATATAAAGGAAACAAAACTGAAAGGAACTTTGGACCAAAGTTAAATTTGTTCCAAAGCTCCCAGTCAGTTGTTTCTTTATTTGTTCGATTCAAATCTCAACAGGTTAGACAGCTCCATATTTGGATGCTAACGGGACCTTTCTCGGAGTGCATGCTTCTACTTACAGTAGAGGTCTGGTCGTTTTTGACACATCTCATCGTCACGCCAAACTCGGTGAAAGAGCGCCCTCTGGATTTCCACTTGGGTCGGTTGATAGCTAGAGGCTTCAAGAGACAGAGAGACAACAAGAAATTAAAGCAAACGTTCTGATGTTTGGCATGAGTAGGAGTCCCTGTGGTCCAATGTACTTCTTCTTCTTATTATTATTATTATTATTGAACATTTATTTTTCATTCATGACGTTATAATGTAGGAAAGGAAAAACTAAGAAACAAAAACACAATATACCTTCGGTGATTAGATAAAAAAGAAAGAAAAAAAGTTGACTGTACATGTATTTAGTATAAGTGATTCTTGTTTATACATTATAAGGCCACAGATGAAAGGCAAGACCTATTAAGCCGGAGCTTGAGTCAGGTATGCCTTGACAAAAGGACAGGACAGTTAATGAGAGACAGACAGACAAACAAAGAATCCAGGGTTAACGCTGATAACAAAAAGAGAAACAAACAGCAGTTTAAAAGATTAAGCTTGATTATTTAAGTGGGTTTTGAGTTTAAACTTAAGTTTGCAGGAAACTATGTTAGCCATCTAAGGGCTGGATAGCTCAGGTGGTTAGAGCGCTGGTACGTTTGTGCAGCTCCTCCGTGTCAACATGCTCTTCGGTGTCAACATGCTCCCTAGTCCTCCAATACTTTGGTCAGGTAGTACCCGTGCCGCACAGCGAGCACGCTTGGTCCGCACTGTCCAACAACATTGTTTAGGCAGCTAGGGGAGCGTGTTGACACCGAAGAGCCAGGGGTATCAAGTCCCGGTCCATTCAAATTGTCCTTGGTACTTTGCAAGGACATCCATGTCTGAATCTTTGAGGAGAGGCGACTTACATAATTCCTTCTGGGCATGATAAGCATCCTGATGACCCGTTCTATGCCATTAACAATGAAGTACCCTCCCATCTCCTCTGCCTCCTCATGATGACGGATCAGCTGTGCTGGGGACAGGTTCTTCAGATTGCAGTTTTCTGACTGAAAGGGAAACAAAATTTGATGAAAACATTAATGCTGCCCTTCGCTTTAAAGGGGAATGCAACCCAAGAAATAAAGTTTCCTTATCTGATTGGGTGTTAATAAACAACCTACAATTACCTATGAGCTACTCACGTATTGCCACCATGCAAACCTTCAAATCTTATCATACTCCTTCTCTTAAGAGATGATGTACATGGTGTCACCGCAAACCTCCTACTTGGTATTTCCACCGTGCAAACCTTCAAATCTTATCATACTCCTCTTAAGAGATGATGTACATGGTGTCACTGCAAACCTCCTACTTGGTATTTCCACCATGCATACCTTCAAATCTTATCATACTCCTTCTCTTAAGAGATGATATAGATGGTGTCACTGCAAACCTCCTACTTGGTATTTCCACCGTGCAAACCTTCAAATCTTATCATACTCCTTCTCTTAAGAGATGATGTACATGGTGTCACCACAAACCTTCCCCTTGGTGTTGCCACCATGCAAACCTTTCAATCTGATCTACTGATCTAACATGACGTACCTTGACCATTATAGGCACATCGCCGATGATGCAGTCCTTGATGCCCGTCTGTCCTCTGCTGCTTTTCCACATGATGGTGGCCTGCAGCTTGGCTCTGTACGTCGTCCCTCGCTGACGACACTGCACAGATAACACAAACCAAAGTCAGGCTCATGTGCCCAACGGCTCAACACAGTTACCAACGTTGGCATGCTGTTCTTGATATCAAATTGGAATACCGGCCAACCCGTACGGGGGACAACTTTGACGCTTGAACAAGTTGGTCGGCGTACGAGTTGGTCAACGCATGAGTGTACAAGTGGGTCAGCATACGCTTTGTCCAAGCCGTGTATGAGATGTACAAGCCCCGTACAAGTTGTACAAGCCCTGCACAAGTTGTACAAGCCCCGTACAAGTTGTACAAGCCCCGTACAAGTTGTACAAGCCCTGCACAAGTTGTACAAGCCCCGTACAAGTTGTACAAGCCCTGTACCAGTTGTACAAGCCCCGTACAAGTTGTACAAGCCCTGTACCAGTTGTACAAGCCCCGTACAAGTTGTACAAGCCCCGTACAAGTTGTCCAAGCCCCATACAAGTTGTACAAGCCCCATACAAGTTGTACAAGCCCCATACAAGTTGTACAAGCCCCATACAAGTTGTCCAAGCCCCATACAAGTTGTCCACGCCCCATACAAGTTGTACAAGCCCCATACAAGTTGTCCAAGCCCCATACAAGTTGTACAAGCACCATACAAGTTGTACAAGCCCCATACAAGTTGTCCAAGCCCCATACAAGTTGTCCAAGCCCCATACAAGTTGTCCAAGCCCCATACAAGTTGTCCAAGCCCCATACAAGTTGTCCAAGCCCCGTACAAGTTGTACAAGCCCCATACAAGTTGTACAAGCCCCGTACAAGTTGTACAAGCCCTGCACAAGTTGTCCAAGCCCCGTACAAGTTGTATAAGCCACGTACAAGTTGTATAAGCCCTGTACCAGTTGTACAAGCCCCGTATAAATGTTGTACAAGCCCCGTACAAGTTGTATAAGCCCCGTATAAGTTGTACAAGCCCCGTACAAGTTGTACAAGCTGCGTACGAGTTGTCTCGCGTAGGAGTTGGCTCATGTACAAGTTGACCTGTTCCCAACAACTGCATGAATGCAAGAATGACAGACACATCTCTTATAAAACACAAACATGACATGGAAACAATTCTCCTGAAACTCCTGCAACCAATCAGGTAGACTCCTTCTCCTCCAAGTCTTCCTACCTCTGATGGATACATCTTCAAGGCGGCTGCAAAGCGGTTGCCATGGGTAACCATTGGCAACCCAATAGTGGCATCCTAAACAAAAAGAAAAAAACAAATCTTGGTTATTTTCTCAAAGAATAATTCGGTGTGAGTAAACAGTTAGCATAGGTAATGGCAAATAATAAGTGACATTTGTTAATCCTCAATCAACTCTGATTCCTGTGACAAAACTGCAGTATCACAGATTGTTCATACTGCACATTGACATGAAACACCTTAGACATACAATTCTCAAAATGTTAGAGGGTAATCATTTATAATCTAGTGAATAAGACCTTTCCAAAAGGCTGCTGTTTTGTTTTTCATGTAAGATAAGATGTTCAAATGTCAATTGCAGCGCTGAACGATTGATCAATAAAACACTTTTCATATCATTCTGCTTTTGAGAAAGGTCCTGCCTCAAACGGAATGCAGACCTGAGTTATCAAGAACTAGGTAGGAAGCATTGAATGTGACAGTACAGTATTCTTACTCTTCTCTTCTCTTCTCTCTACCCTGTACATGTGACTTTCAGTCTCTTACCCACATGTTGGCTCATGATGACATAAGAGAAACGGAAGGTTTTACTTTT
This sequence comes from Luidia sarsii, assembly GCA_949987565.1. NCBI lineage: Eukaryota > Metazoa > Echinodermata > Asteroidea > Paxillosida > Luidiidae > Luidia > Luidia sarsii. The sequence goes on along the minus strand of OX465109.1, from coordinate 19,984,079 downwards.
CTTCTTTTTTACTTTTACTCACCCTGAAAGAAAAGTGCAATCTTTCTCCATTTCCGATTTCAAATTCGACTGGATGGATGTTCCTGGCAGCTACAGACAGTCCATCCTTCAGAAAATAGTTGAATGATTCAATGTGTGGCTTTGTCAGCTCCTGCAGTGGCTGCAAGTGATCAAGTTATAGACGGAAGACAAATTAATTAATAACAAGGCGGTGTACATTTTGGCACCGGCATTCTTCCTAATAACAATCTGTAGTCTCAAGTGATCAACATCGAGCTTGTGCTTGGAATTGTAGTTGTACTGTAGATGGACCACCTACCACAGTATCACACTGATTTGTGGAATAGCAGTGTGGTACTGAGACAATGATACTACGGTACTTACTAGGCCTACATGTACTTTTACTAGTCCCTTAACTATTCCAAATTAAAGGTTGGGTTAATTTTATGTTTTTTATTAAATAATTATTAATCATTATTTTAAATGTATATTATTCTATAATATCCAATTAATTTTAGCAATTGGATGATACTTTTATAAACAATTACTGTAGGAGGGCATGTATGAGGGTTACGGTTACCACAACCAGACCTTTCTGAGTTTCTGTATGCCCAACCCTATTAATATTATTATTAAAATATTATTATTTGACTTACTTAGTTATTAATGTATAGTACTACTAGTTCAGTAGTTGCGGTAACCGTAACCCTCATCCTCCCGACCTTCAGGAGGATGAGGGTTACGGTTACCGCAACTAAATTAAATGTATAGCAACTATTGTATTGTAATTTGTATTGAAAATTGACACTTAATTCTTGATTGTTACTGTTAAGATAGTAACAACTAAACTAGACTTAAGAGGAGTGGTAGACAGATAGTGATGACAGCCTAGGCCTAATGACGTTACTCGTTAGCTACCCCCATTGATTGACTGAGTCAAGTGCAGGTGTCAGTACTCGACAGTAGAATAGCACGTTGAACTTGAGTTGAAGCAGAGTTGTTTAAATGCCTGGTGCCAGGGGCACTGGCTGTGGCACTCAACTGCCAACTGTAGTAGTACTAGTAGTACTGGGTATAGTTGCGGTAACCGTAACCCTCATCCTCCCGAAGGTCGGAGACCTGAGGGTTACGGGAACGTATGTACAAGATTATATGCGAGGTTCTTGTTTTTACCATTTTGGAAACACCACTGTCCCGATCGCCCCCTTTTTCCACCCTTTTGAAAATCGCCACACACAATCTAAGGACATGCACTTGATCCCAAATGTATACTGAATGTGATCAGATAACTCAAAAGATCGTGGGTAAAATACTTTTCCGAAAAACGGGCAGAAACTCACCCAAATACTGTCTGTAAATGTCCCGTCAACGTCTCCGCCAGGTTCGGAATCCGAACCTGGCGCCTCGACCAATCAGCGCTTAGTCTCGTGACGTATACCCCGCACGACGGCTATTTGCTGTTTTGCAATAACAGTCCACACTCGTGGTGCGCGCGCAGGTCATCGCCCTGTGAAGAGCCGACTGGTACTGTATACAACCATAACCATGTATACAACACGTGCGCTGTACATGTGATTGTACGGTACATGTACATGTACATGACCTGCGCGCGCACCACGAGTGTGGACTGTTATTGCGAAACAGCAAATAGCCGTCGTGCGGGGTATACGTCACGAGACTAAGCGCTGATTGGTCGAGGCGCCAGGTTCGGATTCCGAACCTGGCGGAGACGTTGACGGGACATTTACAGACAGTATTTGGGTGAGTTTCTGCCCGTTTTTCGGAAAAGTATTTTACCCACGATCTTTTGAGTTATCTGATCACATTCAGTATACATTTGGGATCAAGTGCATGTCCTTAGATTGTGTGTGGCGATTTTCAAAAGGGTGGAAAAAGGGGGCGATCGGGACAGTGGTGTTTCCAAAATGGTAAAAACAAGAACCTCGCATATAATCTTGTACATACGTTCCCGTAACCCTCAGGTCTCCGACCTTCGGGAGGATGAGGGTTAAGGTTACCGCAACTATACTGGGTACTGCCTGGTCAGGCTAGTGTCAAGTGACGTGTGGCAGTCACTGCGGCAGTGGCAGTGGTGGTGTCACTCAATATAATTTATAAATATTATGTGTATATTATTCAACTCAATCCCAATCAAAATTCATCCGATCTACAATGAAACGAGTCCTTAAACCCCTCTTGTCATTGTACGCCACGCTAAGATTCCGATGAACCTCACCAAATGCTGCTTGCCGGGTATCTTTCCGAAGTCCGCCGACTGCAGATTCTTGAACGTGGGCGCCGCCATCTTGGCTAATGACAACACGTGCATTCGCGGGTTGCTCACTTACAACGCGCATTCGTATATGCAAAAGCAGCGGGCCAGTGGAGACAAAAACTACAAAGAGCCAAAGCATCAAATTATATAGGAAAATAACATAGGTCGGTTTAGACTATTTTTAATGAACATTCCATCGTTATTATACACCTAATGATGACTTAAATTGATTTATTAATATTTCAGGATTTGTAATTCTATTGATTGATACTTTATAAGCATTTACGAGAAAGCAATCACGCATTTTAAGGGATTAATATAGTGCTGTTTTAGGCGTTCCATAGCATATTGATGACATTGGCTTGGTGATGAGGCTTGCCGCCGAGCTGCGTAATCCACGCACGGCACACACATAGCGGGTAACGTATGTTGTCGCGATCCTCTGCCGGGTATGAATATTCATCAGGTGTGACGGTACTGCACAACGATCCGGATACGACCGATCCGTATCCGCACCACTGACTACAAGTGTCGCGACACTGTGAAGAGACGGCGCGCGTCTCAGCGGAGAAAAAACCTAGTAAATTATTATTTATACAGTAGGCATTGCAGCCAGTTATTCTCAGCTGAGACGCTCACCGTCTCTACACAGTGTCGCGACACTTATAGTCAGTGGTGCGGATACGGATCGGTCGTATCCGGATCGATGTGCAGTGACGTCATACCTAATGAATATTAATACTCGGCAGAGGATCGCGACAACATACGTTACACACATAGCGTCTGTCCGCCTCGCCGCCATTTTGAGCTGTAGCCAATCCATTGTAAACACGGTGCCCGGAAACTTGGCCAAAGTTTTTGTCGCCCCGAAAACATGGAGGAAGAGCAGCACCCGGCCGAGCCCCAGGAAGAGCCGCAGCAGGAGCTCCAACTGCAGGAGCCCGCCGAGGATGAGCTGGAGACCACTCGCATCATAGTGGACGAGAAGAACGCGGCCCTGTTCGACCATGGCTACGACCACACCAAGGACGGCAAGGTCGTCTTTCCCATGCCCAGGCAGAAAGACGACCAGTTCAAATGTAAGCAACTCTCCCATTCCCAAAACCTCTTTGGTCTTTGGCTTCACACTCTCTTCTCTTCTTTTTGTCTGGCTAGGTGATGCGACTCTAGCCCTAGCGGCTAGCCACGATGTTTACAATTTACATCGCAAAGCCACTTTGTTTTGTATGTCTGTCACTTGTCAGTAACCGAGCTTTTATCGCTCCATTCTTGACGGGGACTCGGACTGAAAATCATTTGTTTTATCCAACGATGTGGAATCCACTTTGTCCTAAGTTGAGTCTTGGGAAAGGTTACTGTCAGTGACCTTAACCTTAACTTAAGCTGTTTTATGCAGATTGCTGATGACATGATTTTGACTTTTCTAATTCTGTTCCTTTTATTTAACCATTGCCTAATCTAAGTTGAGTGATGGGAGACTGAGTACCCGTGGTTTCATCAAATTCATGCAGGATTTTTTTCTGTTCAGAATCAGATTGTTACAAACTGCTATAAAGTGCTAGGCCTATCTAAGTCAGTAACTTCTAACTGAGTAAGTGACTTTAAAAAATAACCAAACTGCAAAACTAAAAAAATATATATATAAAAGTACTAAATGATAATATTGTTATTAATTTTATTTAATATAATTTACTGTTGTTGTTTTGGTCCTTGCAAATACAATAGCAGGATTTTTCTCAAAGGCAGAGTGACAGGAATTTTGTCATTCCTTTGATGAAATTAAAAAATCCTTTGATAAAAGCCCTGCTATGTAATACTTTGTAATTTAAGGCATATTGAATTATGATATTGTGTTATTGACCTAGCAATGGTGCTTTTCAGTCTTCCCGCTTTTAAAACGCGGTCCCTTACTGTCATTTGCAATATTGTGCGTGCATGTACGTCATGCCAGCTCTCTTGGCCAAAAGATTATTCAGGAATGACCTCCGGCAGAATAAACTTTCAGGCAAGAGAGCCGGCAACACGTGATGACAATTGGCCAATCAGAGTAATGGACCGGCTGAATAGCTTGTGCGGGAAGAAGCAGCCTAGTGATTGCTATCATTAGCAAGGATCAAAACGCCAGCCCATCTTTGTGTCTGAAGTGTCAAATAAATTTCATTTTCGACAAAGGAAAAAACTGACTAGGAACCTTTGAAATATTTTGAGAAATAGCAGAGAAAATGTTGACTGGATTGGGACTTGAACCTGAGACTTTTGGTTTTGAGAACCAACACTCTAGTCTTAGAGTAGTCTTACCATCTGAGCTATCCGGCAGCATTCCCAAATTCTTAGTCAACCAATCTTTGCCGGAAAATTTCAATTTGGAACGATGAATTTGTTTTTTTTGTTTAGGGAGCGAGGATGAGACAAGGAAGTTTCTTGAGCTTCGGAGGAAGCACATTGACAAGTTCTACTTGGGAAAACGTGGCAGCATTCAGCGAACATATTCGTAAGAAATCCTTTATAATCTACAAAACAATAATGTTATTTAATGAAACAATGTCTGTATACTCTGTAATATCCCTCTCATTTTTAATTACAAATCATAAAAAGAAGTAAATAAACATTTGTTTTCAATTTTCCTATTTTGAATTTCACATCCAAGAAAAATGTAGAGGTACCAACTTTTGGTTATTCTAGTTCTTGAAGGACCCTCTTAAAAGCCATGAAATACAAAATATTTTTTCACAAAATGTTTGGTTTTCAATCTGATTTGAAGGTATGGTTAAAGAAAACCTAATCCCTAAAGAAAACCTAATCCCTATCCAAATTTCCAAACCCCTGCCCTTCTCTTTGATCTCACCCTACCAGCTAACAGCTATCCCCTTTGTCCTCTGTCTGTCATGCATGTTCCTGTTACTCTACCCTTCCTATTTGTTTTGTCCCTGTCATTCCGTCTTTGAGAAATGTCCTGCTAGGATTGAAATGTCAGGCCCTCCTCATTTTTCATAATGAAATTCTTTATCTTGTTTTTATTTCCTTTGCTCAGCATGATTCTAGAGGAGATGGGTCTACTGGGAAAGGTCACACCATCCCAGGCACGCAAGAAATGGAACAACATGTCCCAGCTGTACAAAGTAAGAAACACTGCAAGGATTGCACATCGTCTTCAGGTTTACTTCTCATAATATTGAATCAACATTCCCAAACCTTCACAATCCTACCAAATCCTGTAGACTCTGGGCACAGAATCTCACAGAATCACGCAGAATCTCACGAATCTCACAGAATCACACACAATCTCACAGAATCCCACACAATCTCACAGAATCACACAGAATCCCACACAATTTCACAGAATCTCACAGAATCCCACACAATCTCACAGAATCACACACAATCTCACAGAATCTCACAGAAGAAAACTTTGACTCTGGTTTTGCGCAACCAGTGCTCTTACCATCTGAGCTATATGTTTAACAGCATTTTCACTAAACCAGAGGTCTCGGGTTCAAGTCCTGCTCCAGTCACAGTTTTCTTTGCCACTTTTCAAAAAGAGAATAAGGTTTGGTTGATCGCAGCGGAGAATCTTTCCCGCCCAGTGCAACCCGAAACAATGAGTTACCGGCTCTTTTCAGAACCACACTCCTTCTTGAAAGGGAAGTGCTACACGGTGTCACCGCAAAGCTTTCACTGAGTATTTCCACCAAGTCTTATCTGTCTTGATGAGGATGTTCCCATTTCTGTTCCCCCGCGTTGATGGTGTGCTGGTTTTTTTTTGTTTTCTTGCATTGTCTCACAGAGACTTGCTACTCAGCCTCGATACCGCTCAGGCAAGAGTAAGGACTACTATCCCCTCATTACTTGGCAGTTCTTCAACGACGTGGGCAAGACCATTGAGCTGGAGCCACACATACAGCCAGGGGTCAACCCGGAGGGTGTCCAGATTGACGGCACTAATCTGGAGGAATTGAGGTAAAGAATCGTTGGACAACTTGATGAGGGAACTGACAGTGATAGCCAACCTCGTGGTCTGATTCATAAAAGGTTGAACTGCATAGCATTCTTTTGAAATTTAAAGGAATTGAAAATCAAAAAGACTAGCTGAGTACTAGTGAAGGCCACCATCTAGGCTAGGGCTAGATAGATCAGATGGTAAGAAAGTTTGTACACAAAACCAGCGGTCTCGGGATCAAGTCCCAGTCCAGTCAAAGGTTTCTTCGCCATTTTTCACAAATTGTTTCAAAGTTCTTTGTCAGTTTTTCCTTTGAGAAACCTTTTACTGACAAGAATATTTTGAAGGATTACCTGAAAGGTGGGGGATTGTCCAGTGTCCAGCAAAGCATAAACAATCTGTATGTGCTTAATCACTGCAGATATGATTGCTTGCCTGACTGAAACTTCCTCGTTAGAAATATTGTTTTGCCAACTAATATTTAGCTCAGACGTGAAGGTTTGCATGGCGGAAATAATGGAGAAGAGCCTGTAACTCAACGTTTTGGGAAGTGTGTACTCTGCCCGTCGTCAGGAGTCATCTGTCAGTCTCCTGATGGCAGGCAGAGTACACACTACCTGAAACGTTGAGTTACCGGCTCTTTTCAGAGCTGCACTCCTTCTTGCTACATGGTGTCACCGCAAACCTTCCACTAACTAACCGTCAGTGCTCGTCGTCCTGTTACAGCGATCAGCTGAACGCCCGCATCATCCAAGTAGCCTTTGAAGGCAGCGTGGCTGGTCAGGTGTCCCTGGACGGAGACAAGGAAGGGGTCGCGGTCTGCAAGCCGCCGCCCAGGAAGCGAGCCAAGAAGAACAAGGAGGAGATCCTGCACATGATCACCGACCTGGCCGAGCTCAACCGACAGCAAGAAGACATCCTGTGCGCCAAGAACAAGCTCATGGTCACATTACTCAGCCAAATGGTCTAAGTTATAAGACTGGCAGGCATCGCTCCGGTTTTTCCGGGACTTATTCTCATTATATATTTTAAATTTTGTTTTAAAAAGCCATTTTTGCCAGTGGAGTGAAATATTCAGATGGCCGGATAGATCATTCAGGGGCCCTGAATTTAATATTACTGGCGGGTTGTTTTATCTCACTTAGTGATTTAAATCTTGTCAGTCTTTGCTGGTGGGCTAGGGCACAGTCTGAGCAGTGTCAGGTCACCTGATGCTATTTCAGTGGCATTTGGTAGCAAAGCCTCTGTTCAACTCAAGTCCTGGTCACGATATATTTTTATTTCTCATAATCTCCCGTGTCAGTATTACCATCTATTATTTCATTGCTTGTATTGTTTCATGTTTGTGTTAACCGGATGTCTTCAATGGAGTCAAATTGATTTGTAACCCTGCCTTTTTTCTTCTTTCCTGGCTGAGTAAGTCGCCTTCAACAAGGAGACAAGAAGACTCTCAACCGTGCTCGCATCGCTTATGACGGGCGAGGTGTGAGGCACATCTCTCTAAATCTTGTGACAAAGCATCGACAAGCCAGTTGTGATTTCACAGAATGGCTTGATCCAAGCAGTGTCTCTTTACTCACAGGCAGACAGCCTTTCATCACTTGCCCTCACTATCTTTGCAGAGGTTCAGAAGCAAACCCCTCATGGAAAGAATATTTTTTTTTTTTTTGAAGAGCGGGGCAGTGGGAGGGTGAAGTCGTTGATGTGTACATACGTGATTGTAACAGTAGCGAGCTGAGGGCTGTGGTAGACACCTAGACTCTAGGCATGGAGGCAAGCAGAAGAAGAGATTCACACCAATGTAAGAAGATCCCCGGGCACCAATGTCATGGCTCGGCTTAGCACAGAATTCTATGCTTACAGGACGCTGTAAGGCCAGAATTCATTTCGTGGATCACTTAAGCAAGGATAAAAGAGTTGATAGATAAAATCTTAAAGAGTTAGCGCGGAATTTCTACGCTTAACAGAAGATTTTGCGTACGCAACAACAGAGGAAAATGGCGGTTGTACGTTGACTTCGACGACCTAAATTTCAGTGGCGACCGGAAAATTCATACAAACCCCTAGAAATGTTTTCACCGACAAATGCACCTGAAATTAAGTTGCATCAGCCCCCTTTTTTTGTGTACCTGTATTTCCTTAATTGATTGAGATCAGGTGTGACGTTCCTTGTCATGTAGTCAGGGAAATCCATCACCAAGCCTTATGATGCATCAGAACTCAGTATTCTCATGTGTAATCCATCACAGGTGTCTAGGTGTTCCCTGCACAGGCAGCCTGCCTCACACTTCCATGGACCACCTGAGGTGTTTGTCTCCAAAACTTGCCACCTCAGACGGCAAAATCATGCTTGAAAAAAAATTGTACATAAATACGATGGTACCTCAGCACAGGAGAAGGCTGCTGAGGATGTTTCCTTGCACATTACTGGGTGTTTGTACATGCACATACACATGCACATTATTACAGTGCTTTAACCTCATTCACTATCCAATCGGTGACCCATGGAACCGCAACACAGCACATCCACAATTTACTCAAACTCATCGTCTGAGCAAAAAAAATTGCCACTTTAGGCTCATCAATTTTTCAGATGAAGTCCTAATAGATGTGATGTGTTGTATAGTATCTGTGTATTGTTGTGCAACAACGACGAGTTTGATGAAATTGATAAAAAAAAATGGGGGGGTATTGGGCAAGGTAAGATGCTTACAGATTCAGTGTCATTACATTACCTTGTGGAGTTCTGGTAAATTTTATTTATTGTTTTATGTAGGTTTTTTTTTTTTTAGAAAAAAAGAAGTAACTTTAGCTGCAAGAAACATCGTGTATAATATGCAAATGTCTTCTCACTCATTAGTTAAGTTAAATCTTTTGGAGATGAATTATGTAAATGTTAAAAGTAATTTCGAAATTGATGCTTAACAGTTAGCAGGGAGGTATGGAGAAGTTACCAAACTTTTCAATCAGGGTCAGTTTTCCAGATGACCTTTATCAAAAAATACCATGTACATAAGTGACAATCTGTGTCTTAATGTGTTAGAGAAAATGTCCGAGAAATCTGGTTCATTTTGGTTAATTGTCTCATCATGTGCTGAATGCTTTCAAAGGGCCAAGACAGACAGAGGGCGCTGTTTAAAGTTTTTTGTCATCAATGGAATAGTAAGTAATTACTGTTTACATGTTGTATTATTAAGTTCATTTTTTCATGACAGGCTTTCTTGAAGTCTGATCTTGTGCTTGTAAAAATGATAATAAACAAGACAGTTGGACAGTACGGATCCTTGAGGTTTTTTTGACTAATTGATGGTTACTTTCCTCATTAAAAAAATCAAGCAATCTGACAAAAGGGCCTCTATTAAATCATTTTGCTAATAGCAAAAGATGGACGCCCGAAATCTATATCCTGCAGTCTACAGAATGATGAATTTGCATTTTGTTTTAAATGCCTATACAACATTGGTAAAGGTCAAGCGATTGCCAGTTTGTGTATTAAACCTTCCAAAAAAACAATCCTGCGAAGGTTTCAGCTCAAATTGTAATCTGAGAAAGTTAAAAGAGACAAAGAACCGTCACGGTTTACGCACCGTTCGTAGTGTAAGGTATAGTTTATTACTCGCAAGTAATAAACGATTTGTTGATGATCTAATGAAGAGTTCTCTTCTCAGCATCCCAGACCGTAAAATTTCAACATGAGGATTCTACCATGACCATCTACAAACTGTGTAAATTAGAAGGAAATCTGTGGACATCGATGTTTTCCGATCTTTCGTTGTCGGGCCTTTAATTAATGAAGGGTTAACATAATTATGTCGTCTCAAAAAAATATGTATAGTGGGTCTGACGTTTCGATCCTAGCAGGAACTTTCTCAAAGGCTTTGAGAAAGTTCCTGCTAGGATCGAAACGTCAGAACCACTACATTTTGAGATTTGCATTTTTGTAAGTTTTGTCTGTAAGCAGTTTGCAACATTTTTGTATAATTATCATAATCATGTCGTGTTACTTTGCTTCAAAAGGCACAAAATGTAAGACTAAAATTTGCTGAATCACAATTCGAAGTCTCTTATAACACGAGGCTGTGCTTATCTTACCACATGTACTGTACATAGGTGTGTATTTTTTCTTTTCACAATCTTGAAAAGATCGCCTATACCACCTTTAATTCTATCTGCCTTGATCCGTTGGTAGATTGCGTCACGTAACGATTGAGATTTTTTGCTATATCATCGTGTAATAATCTCAAAATTTTGTGGGCATGACGTTTCGATCCTAGCAGGACCTTTCGCAAAACCAAAGGCCTTAGAGAGAAGGTCCTGCTAGGATCAAAACGTCAGGCCCTCTAACTTTTGAGATTTATGTATTGCATGTCATTTTAGTCAGTGAGCAGTTTGAAACAGTTTTTGTATTAACATCGAGGTAATAATCTTAAAATGTTTGTTTGATCAGAATTGTTTAGAGTCGTGAATACTGACTTAAATGAGACACAAAATGTTGCAGACAGCTCACGTCCTACCAGATAAGAACGTTGAGATCATGACCATGCCCTGACTATTATCAGATCAAGTGAGGGCGCACTCCATGTGAACTGTTATCTTTGGGGTGCAGAACACTAAACCGAGCTCCCATTGAACGCTGTACAAAAACACCCACTTTCAAAGCCAATTATCCCACACCCAAAAGTCTCTCAGTTCTTGTAGCTATACTAAAAATTGTAGCTTGGACCTTCATCTCTCAGATTCTTTTCAATTTTAGTGCCCTTAGCCATTAGATTTTTTGCTAATTACCCCCAGAAAAAAACACCCCAAAATGTGTTGCCGTCCAAGCTGAATTTCTGCAAGGATTTTGGGATGGACCTCTCCACATCTACAGCCAAATAGGTCCACATTTTAAAGCCGGATATGGTCCAAATGACATACCAAATTGGAGAGTGAACCCCCGGTTGTCTTAAATGTCACTTATTCTACACGTATCAGTTAATTAGCCTCCAAAGACCCCTTTTTAAAAAAAGTTGTGGGTCCACACTTTATGATAATCAGCTCGGCGGAGCCATCTTGGATAGATTTTGTGCGCTGCACGATTAGATAGTGCTAGCGTTATATAATTCCTTCACGTGCTGTTCTTCCTTGCTCTATGGACTGACACAGTGGACACTCCCCTTAGTCTAGACTCTATGGTCTAGACAAGTCCTTCAAAAGGTACACGATGCTCACTGTCTGACTGGGTTATATGTGTGATAGCAAAGATAATTAGTGGACTTTACAACTTGTCTAGTGACAGGATAACCTTGGATATAGAAAGAAGCGATAGAGTCAGACGACTAGAGAGTCGAGAGAGTCAAGTGCATCGCGTAGTTGAGGTACGTCATTACTACTAGTACTACTACTACTAGTACTAGCCCGAGTAACTTGGACCCTTACAATCGCCTTTTTAATTTTTTTTTAAAGGCGATTGTAAGGGTCCAAGTTACTCGGACTAGTACTAGTAGTAGGCCCTATATTATTAGTAATATTTGTAATACTAGTAATAAAAGTAACTAGTACTAGTATAGACTATAGTATAGTATTACAAGTATTTAGTATTATATTACTAGTACTTGTAGTAGTACTAGTAGTACTATAGTATAGATATTATTACTAGTACTAGTAGTAGTCTAGTACTAGTACTACTAGAGTACTACAAGTACTAGTAAGTATAGTAGTACTAGTAGTAATAGCACTTGTACTAGTACAGTAGTACTACTAGTAGTAGTACTACTACTAGTACTAGTAGTACTCTGTACGTAGTTGTAGTACGTAGTTGTACTGGTTGTAGAAGTTGTACTGGCTACTGCTTTTACTTTTATTATTTCAAAGTTTTAGTTTTAGTACCCCGAGTCTGAGCGACCCCTCTAAATTAAAAAAAGGTGATTGTAAGAAGGTCTAAGTTACTCAGCTTAGCCTTAGGTCTTGTAATTTTGGGGGAACTTTTAAGTTTTTTATAAAAATATAGATAAAACTATATGAAAAATGATGAAGTTGAACTTGAAGTCATGAAGTGATACTGATACTTATAGTTAGTGGGCTTACAATGTAGTAATCACTTCCTTCCTTCATGAATGTATCTAGCCTATTCGGTCGTAGTTCCTCTCAAACTCAGAAAAGTGGAGTCATCCTGACACAAGAAGGTCCATCTCATGCGTACCGAGTTTCGGTGACAAATCGTTGCAGAAATAATGCATTGAATTCTACCTAGGCTACATGTAGTCTGAGCAACTTGGACCTGACAAGTCACCCTTTTTTATCGAATTTTGAAATTTTGAGGGACGGGTGACTCACCCGTCCCTCAAAATTTCAAAATTTGATAAAAAAAGGGTGACTTGTCGGGTCCAAGTTACTCAGACTAGGCTACATGTACAGTAAAGAAGGCTAAAGTCCACTATCTACATGTATTCTTACCTAGTCCGAATAACTTGGACCCTTACAATTGCCTTTTTTCAATTTTTTTTGAGGGGGTCGGGCGATAATAGTTAGTAGGCGCCCGACCCCCTCAAAATAAAAAAAAAAGCGATTTTGCCATCAGGTCCTGCTTGCAAATGTCAGGCCCCTGTATATTTGAGAGACGTGTTTTCTTCACGTTGCAGGACGCTTAGCGAGCCCCATCATGGTGCTTCTAGAAAGGGCCGTCCTCTTCGTCACCTCCCACCCCAGCCTCGTGGGTGCGGTGTGTCTCGGCCTCTGCGCTGTCCTGCTCATCAAGAAGGGACTCCACAAGCTCATGATCATCTCGAGTTCTCCCAACCCGTTTGCCAAGGACTCCCGCCAGTCTGTGAAGCCCCTTGAGATGGACGACAATGTCAGGGATAAAGTCCTTAAACAAGGTCAGTTTCTTCAAACCGGTGTATATTTTTTAAAAATTGGCAAAGAGAACTTTGACTGGAACGGGTCTTGAACCTGAGACCTCTGGATTAATGTACCAGGCCGTCATTGCCACCCCTAGCCCACCGTAGGACAGTGGCTACCCTGAGTCTCCTCCACCAATATTTCCATGCAAAGTTTTCCTCAGCTCTTGCCAAACGACCAGGCTGTTTGCCTCCCGTCTCACCCATACACTCCATCTATCCCAAGGTGTAGAACAAAGAGGAATCAGAACAGCTTCTTCCATCGTTCTGCCTCTCTTTGGAATTCCTTTCCTGGTTCTTGCTTTCCCCCTGCCTACAATCTTGCCCTTTTTAAAAAGGATGGTTAATTCCTATCTCCAACCTCCCTGAGTCCCTCTCTATCTCCTTCTTTCACTAGCCCTTTACCTTGAGTGGCTTTTCAGCCTTGTTTTTTGCGATCTTGTTTAAAAAGAAATATATAATCTGGGATTGAACCACAGACCCGGATTTGCGTACCAGTGCTCTTCCATCAGAGCTATCCAGCCCTTAGATGGTGGCCTTCCCTAATAGTCAACTAGTCTTTGGCACACCAGTGCTCTTACCATCTGAGCTATCCGGCCCTTAGATGGTGGCCTTCCCTAAAAGTCAACTAGTCTTTGGCACACCAGTGCTCTTACCATCTGAGCTATCCAGCCCTTAGATGGTGGTCTTCCCTAATAGTCAACTAGTCTTTGCCGGGGTGGGGGCGCCAGTCAGAAGCAATTCAACCATTAACTGCCGTTTATATCTCCAGGGATCACACCCTCGCTTTCATTCAGATGCAAACAACCAATTGTTGTAAACCTGGCTACAGCAGCTCAGGGGTCACACAAAGTGGATGCAGCTTTTCTCAATTCAAGTCTGAAACAAAGGAAAAAGTGACAGAAAACTTTTGAACAAATTGAACAATTGGCAAAGAAAACTTTAACTGGACCAGGACTTGAACCCAAGAGTCTCATACATGTACCTCTGGATTAACATACATGTACCACCTTTGGTACAAGTGTAGGCCTATATTATGCTGTCATTGCCATTCTTCTGAAAGTTGCTTTTTTGCTGTTCCATATTCTGATTGGCAAATTTTCATTACGTCAGGCCGGCCCTCCGGCAAAAAAATGTTTAGAGCAAGAAGGCCGGCATGAAAATGGGGATTGGATTGTATTGGATGGAATTTGATTGTATTGGATGAGATTAGGTAAGATTGGACTAGATGGGATTGGATGAGATGGGATTGGATTATATTGGATTGGATTGGATTGGATTGGATTGGATTGGATTGGATTGGATTTGATTGGATTGGATTGGATTGGATGTACATGTACATGTGCATGTGATAGGATTGGATTAGATTGGATTGGATTTCACTTATTCGAATTTGATTTGATTCGTTCAAATCTCTGTTGATTGATTTGCATGGATTCCAGGCTTCACAGCTAACAAGGTACCGGATGATCTAGACGCTATTGTGATAGGCAGTGGAATGGGAGGCCTGACCACTGCCTCACTCCTCTCTCGCATCGGCAAGAAAGTCCTAGTACTGGAGCAGCATGATCAAGCAGGAGGATGTTGTCATATCTTCAAGGAGAAAGGATACGAGTTTGATGTCGGTAAGGTTACAAGATTATTTCTCTGCTTTCCCCCAATAAATCAATATGGCTTCTGTAGGTAACAGTGTGGCTACTTCGCCGAGAAGAAATGAAAAAGAGCTAGTTTAGGACGTCAAATGAATGAATATTTAAAGGAAGAGATTGCGGCTGTATGATCCCTAAAACTAAATAATTACCCTTGCTGCAGCAGTCACCGTGGCTTGCCTATTGGCTGTATACTACTGCCAAACTGGTCCACCACAGTGACCGTGCAGCTGGATATAGGCTGGTGTGCAGTGCTTACTGGAGAGGTGGCTTGAAGGGGCTGCCTTGGTGTGGCCACGACCGAGTCTCGATGGAAAAAGCAAGGACTGTTTTAGCGCTAAAACAGCGGCCATACACAAAATGTTACACAGCACTTACTGAAATATAATATCCCATAATTATTGAGTGTCTGAGGGTTTGATCTTTGTACTTTCCTGTGCCTCTGAGAAAGGCCCTGCTAGGATCTCAACGCCCTCTATATATTTGATCAGAAGATGCTGAAAGTACATATAAAGGTTTCTGGAACTTTTCTTTGAAGTCAGAGAGTCCAATGTTCTGAATCTACCAGAATCAGTCCCAATGGAGAAATGTCTAAAGTGATAAAAAATATTGCAAGCTGCTAACTGATTAAGATTACCAAAATGCAAATCCTAAGATTTAGTGGGTCTGACATTTCGATCCTAGCACGACCACTCTGAGGAAGGTCCTGCAAGGATCGAAATGTCAGAATCACTATATTTTGAGAAATGTTTACCGGGTAGTTAATAATCAGTTTTTGAAACCTGATGAACATGATCTCCTATCTAGGGTTTTTCCCCAATTTTTGATGGGATTGGGTAAGGATGGGATTGTTTTTTCCCCCAAATCTTCCACACGACCTCAACCAGCTTGGTGGTCAAGTTGTTTAAAATCTGCAGTTTCTGCACTAGAAAGCACTTATAGCAGGACTCACAGGTTTGAAACCCGCCTAAGCTGCCTTTATCAGCATGTAATTGGGCCAAGCTCTGAACACACGGTGCTAAGTTATTACATTGAGTAGGGCAATCCGTCATATAATAATCAACAACCTACATGTAGCCAGTCAGGCTGGTTGGGGAAGGCCTGCAACTGGCCCTAAACAATTCCAACCACAGGGCCTCTGCCAAATCCAAACCCTGTGTGAGATCAATGACTTGTCTTTTGTAATAATATGGGAAGATTTCTGGTGACACTATTTATAAGATCTCTTTAGGAAGAGGTATGGTTCTGAAAAGAACCTGAGTGATAACTCTATAGGAGGGTTTGCGGCGACACCATGTACATGTATAAGGTCTCTTTAGGAAGAGGTTTGGTTCTGAAAAGAACCTGAGTGATAACTCTATAGGAGGGTTTGCTGTGACACCATGTATAAGGTCTCTTTAGGAAGAGGTATGGTTCTGAAAAGAACCTGAGTGATAACTCTATAGGAGGGTTTGCGGTGACACCATGTATAAGGTCTCTATAGGAAGAGGTGTGGTTCTGAAAAGAACCTGAGTGATAACTCAATGTTCTGGCCGGTATGCTCTGGCCGTCATCAGGAGAATGCCTTGTACTAGGTGGTGGAGGATTATCCCTCTCACTAGGATTATCCTTCCTGCCTTCCCGCCTCAGCGATCAACGACTTAGAAGTTTCTCCACCACCAAGTTCAAGGCATTCTCCTGATGACGGTCAGAGCATACTGACCAGAATTATAGAGTTGTCACTCAGGTTCTTTTCAGAACCACACCTCTTCCTAAAGAGACCTTATACATGGTGCCACTACAGACCCTCCTATAGAGTTATCACTTAGGTTCTTTTCAGAACCATACCTCTTCCTAAAGAGACCTTATACACGGTGTCACCACAAACCCTCCTATAGCGTTATCACTCAGGTTCTTTTTAGAACCACACCTCTTCTTTAAGAGACCTTATACATGGTGTCACCGCAAACCCTCCTATAGAGTTATCACTCAGGTTCTTTTCAGAACCATACCTCTTCCTAAAGAGACCTTATACATGGTGTTACCGCAAACCCTCCTATAGAGTTATCACTCAGGTTCTTTTCAGAACCATACCTCTTCCTAAAGAGACCTTATACATGGTGTCACCGCAAACCCTCCAATATTGTTCCACCCACCATGCAAAGCCTTGAATCTTGAAGAGTGCATATATTGATACGTATGTATGTCCTTGTCCAGGCATCCATTACATTGGAGAGATGGCCAACAACACCCTCGTTAAGGTCTTAATTGACCAGCTGACCGATGGTCAGTTGCAGTGGGTGCCGCTGGATGAAGTCTTTGACACTGTGGTCATCGGTCAGGGAGACAAGCAGAAGAGGTATCCCATCAGGAGTGGTACCAAGGACCAGTACCGACAAGGTCTACTCAAGCTCTTCCCGGACGAAGAAGTTGCTATCAACAAATTCATGAAACTCTTGAAGGTAGGTTTACTGTTCTATTGGATTAATTGGTTGGTTGATCGATTGATTGATCAATCGATTGTTCGATCTATCGATTGATCGATCTATCGATTGATTGATTGATTGATTGATTGATTGATTGATCAATCGATCTATCGATTGATTGATTGATTGATCAATCGATCTATCGATTGATTGATTGATCGATTGATTGATTGATTGATTGATTGATTGATTGATGGGTTGATTGATTGAGAGGTTGATTGATTGAGAGATTGAGAGATCGATCAAGAGAGAGAGAGAGAGAGATCAAGAGAGAGAGATCGATTGTGATCGATTGAAATCAATTGATTAATTGATTGATTTATCCATTCATTCTTGGGTTCATATCCTGCTTCAGTCCAAGTTTTCTTGGCCATTTTTCAATTTGTTCCCCAATCAGTTTTGTCTTTATGTAGTTGGCTTTTACATGTTTTATGATTGTTATATTTGTCCCTGTCCAGACCATGAAGCGGCAATCGTTTATTGCAGGAGCCCTGAAGGTCATTCCCAGATCCATCTGTGATTTCTTGATCCGCACTGGCCTGATCAACTACGTGTGCTCCTACTTCACCTACGCCAACCGCACCCTGAAGGAAGTAGTGGATGAACTCACCGACAACAAAGACCTCCGCACTGTCTTCTGCTACAACTTTGGTGACTACGGTGAGTGACGTCCAACCAGGGCTAATGTGTCCTCCTCTGTCATTTCCAGAAAGCCGACGTTTACCCTACAAGGTCATATTTATTCATCTTTAAACAGCCTGCAACTAATTTCACAAAACAGTGCGTAACTTATGCCTTATCTGCTTATGGCGCAATACTAAATTTATGGCGTAGCTGCGCTATAAGTATAACTTAAAATTGACGCAACTCGACTTCACTTAGTTTTTGAAAATGCTTTGAATGACTAGGTTGACCTTGGGTCATATCAACGACCTGTGAAGTACACAGAGCTTTTTCAAAATAATTTCAAAAATGAGGAGGGCCTGACTTTTCGATCCTAGCAGGACCTTTCTCAAAGGCAGAGAGAAAGGTCCTGCTAGGATCGAAACTTCAGGCCCTCCTAATTTAGTGATATTTCCATTTTGGTAATTTTAGTCACTAAGGAAATTGGAACATATAGTATTACTCATATTACTCTATGACTTTGTATTTTGTAAGCCAGGATGTGCGCATACATGTATTGCAGCCCTTTGACGAGAGTATAACCATAGATAATATGATTGAATTTGTCACTATACCCCTTTGAGAACATATCATAACTGGTCAATGTAAAATTAAGTATCCTACTATATGTTGCGATGACTACAGTGTAGTTATTGGCACTGATGAGTGCTTGATCTGAATGGGAAGTGCGGACCAGCCCCACCTAGTGGTAGGTTTGCCTTAATGCGCCTATTTGGTGACGAGTAGTCAAGGCAAGTGTCAACAATTCAGTTCGCAACATTTCTGCATGCTACTCTTAAAGGCCCAATACAACATTGGGAAGATCGGAAAACATGGATGTCCACAGATTTCCTTCTAATTTACACAGTTTGTAGATGGTCATTGATAGAATCCTCATGTTGAAATCTGGGATGCTGTACTTCTCAAAAAAATCTTCACTCAAACATCGACAAATAGCTTATTACTCGTGAGTAATAAACTATTTCTTACGCAAAAGAACGGTGCAAAAACCGTGATGGATTTTTGCCCTTTTCTACTTTCTCAGATAACCATTTGAGCTGAAACCTTCAGTCTAACACACAAACTGTGGCAATCTCTAGACCTTTACCGGTGTTGTATAGGGCGTTTAAATTGAAAGAAAAGAAATTGTTCTATAGTCTAAATCCTTCTTTGGTTGGTTATTTGTGACAGGCACGCAGCCTTCCAAGGGTAGCTTTGCCATGCACGCTCTTCTGACCAACCACTTTCTGAAAGGAACCTACTTCCCACGAGGTGGTGCCAGTGAGATTGCGTATCATATCATACCCACCATTGAGCAGTCTGGTGGCAAGGTCCTAGTCAGGGCACCAGTCACTCAGATACTCCTGGATCAAGACGGCAAAGCTTTTGGTAAGTTCCTTGAGAAGAGGCTAAGAAGCCTGCTGCCGATTTCAAGAAACTTCCAAAGTTGCGTATGCAAGATTTTGTTATTCAGAGGTTTTGCCCTTGCTCGTCGTGATGAACACTGAGTGCTCAGTGCTTTGCCCGATGCCTGATGAAAACATTTCAGGCAGCTTGGGTGGGATTCGAACCCGCGACTCCTGCTTTCTAGTGCAGACGTCTAGTGCTGACTACATGTTGGGTAGGGCAAACCCTCATTGAATTGCATTCTCGTCTACACAAATCACCAGGCAATCAGGCAAAGCACTGTGCATTCAGATGGTGGCCTTCCCAAATAGTAAACGAGTCCTTGCCGGATTCTGGCGCTCTAGAAATGTCCGTTATTATTATTATTATTATTAAAGCACAGAGCATATAATGCTGACTACATGTTGGGTAGGGCAAACCCTCATTGAATTACATTCTCGTCTACACAAATCACCAGGCAATCGGGCAAAGCACTGTGCAAAGCATAGTCAACGAGTCCTTTCCGGGGTGGGGGCGCCAGTGAAAAGCAATTCAACCATCTTTTAT
The DNA here is from genome assembly GCA_949987565.1 of Luidia sarsii. Lineage (NCBI taxonomy): Eukaryota > Metazoa > Echinodermata > Asteroidea > Paxillosida > Luidiidae > Luidia > Luidia sarsii. Next base: position 19,964,259 of record OX465109.1, on the reverse strand, counting down.
TAAATGAAGTTAATACAAAAACTGTTGCAAACTGCTCATTCATTAAAATGACCTGCAATACATCAATCTCAAAGGTTAGAGGGCCTGATGTTTGATCCTAGCAGGACCTAAAGGCAAAGTGACAAGGACACACACAGACAGTCAGGGGAAGGAAAGCCCTGACACACATGACAGAGGAAGGACAACTCTAAAGTTAGAGGGCCTGACGTTTCGATCCTAGCAGGACCTTTCTCAATGGCAAAGTGACAAGGATATACACAGACAGTCAGGGGAAGGAAAGCCCTGACACACATGACAGAGGAAGGACAACTCCAAAGTTAGAGGGCCTGACGTTTCGATCCTAGCAGGACCTTTCTCAAAGGCAAAGTGACAAGGACACACACAGACAGTCAGGGGAAGGAAAGACCTGACACACATGACAGAGGAAGGACAACTCCAAAGTTAGAGGGCCTGACGTTTCGATCCTAGCAGGACCTTTCTCAAAGGCAAAGTGACAAGGACACACACAGACAGTCAGGGGAAGGAAAGCCCTGACACACATGACAGAGGAAGGGCTTTCCTTCCCCTGACTGTCTGTCTGTGTTTTCCCTTGTCACTTTGCCTAAGTTGAGAAAGGTCCTGCTAGGATCGAAACATCAGACCCTTTAACACCATGCAGCTTTCTGATAATCCTTCTTTTGTGTTCACTCCTCCACTCTTCTCTCTTTGATCTTTCCCCCTCTTCTCACTAATCCCTCCCCTACTCCTCGCCCTTCCCTTTGATCTCACCCTACCAGCTTTACTCTTTGTCCTTTGTTTCTCATCTGTGTCCTATTCACTCTCTTCCCCCTCCTTCGGGTACATGTATCTCTTTTGTCCTTGCCACTCTGCCTTTGAGAAAGGTCCTGCTAGGATCGAAACGTCAGGCCCACTAAATTTTAAGATTTGTATTTTTTATATTTTAGTCAGTAAGCAGTTTGCAACATTTTTGTATATCACTTTTATGAAATGAGATTAAAGAATGAAACACTGAAAAGGCAGGTTGCACATACATACAGATATGAGTACATCTTGTCACCAATTTTGCTCTTTGATCTCGATTTGTATATTCCAAGATTTACGAAAATTGCAGGTGTTGCTCTTCTCAAATAGCCAGCGGGAATGACCCAGAGTAGAGAGGGTTCATTGACCTTTGACTTGACATCCTTGTCTTTGTTTGTTGCTAGGTGTGCGAGTCAAGAAGACGTCTGGTGATGTGGACATCCAGGCTCCTCTGATCATCTCCGGCGCTGGAATCTACAACACCTTCCAGAGACTGCTGCCTTCTAAGAAGCCTGCTGAAACACGTAAGCACTCGTCAACTCCTTCATGAAAAAGTGACGAAGACTGGCTTGGGTTGGTGGTGGGGACTGTTGGTTGATGACTGATGGTTGGAGCGCCGGTACGCAAAACCAGAGGTCTCGGGTTCAAATCCCGGTCCAGTCAAAGTTTTCGTTGCCAATCGTTCAGTTTGTGTGAGGTTTAGTTCAGTCTGTAGTCAAGCCTAAGAGATGACTTTCCTTCTTGTTCCTCAGCTCTTGAGAAGCGCTTCAAGGGTATCCGGCACGGCGTAGGAGCCATGTCACTCTTTGTGGGACTGAAGGGAACCAAGGAAGAGCTGGATCTGCCCGTTGGGCAGGTCTGGGCCTTCACGCACGATGATCTGGACAAAGGTCTGGATGACTACATCTGTCTGAACGCTGAGGATGCCGGCAAGGAGGACATTCCTCTGCTCTTCATTACCTTCCCGTCTGCCAAGGACCCTAGCTGGCCCCTGCGCTATCCGGGTATGTAGACTCAGCGATGTACATGTAGATCGCTAGACTTGGCCCTTACTAACCCTGCTATATCAGTAGATAGGTTCAGAGCATAGAGCTCTATGAATAAACTAGGGGACAAGGGGACTGTGACGCCATTACCAAAGAGGTGCAAATGCATAGAGCTCTATGGGGCAAACTCATTGTTATGGAGATCAATGGGCAACCTTGACGTGTCGCGTGGAGGACTGCACGTGCACGTACACGTGCACCAACGTTCAAACACACACACACACCAATGCGGTCACCGGAGAGACTGTGGAATGCACCCGCTGCCTTTACCACAAATTGCACGCTTTGTTGAGGCCGTCCAGCTGGATCCTTTGTCCGCTGCAGTGCAGGAATGTTTGCGGTCAAAGGGTAGCAGCTCACACAGTTCTCGGAATAGTGTCGCACAGCCGACGCTCCATTGGACTACACACAAAAGGCCAATCTTTGAGGGCTGATAATCCCTTGACAAAAGCCACGCAGACATCCTATTGTGCCACATGTGATTCACTGATACAAATAGTGCACTCTTATTGATTTATTGTGCAGGTTTATTGTTCTCTGATTGTTTAGCGAGCTTTTGAATGGCACTGTGCCGGCCATGGGCACTAAAATAATCCCACCGTCAAGGGGTTAAAACCCCCAAAACTGAAGGGTGCCTGCACCCATGCCGTGAATCCCTCGGTGGCGTAAGCGTTCACTCGCAATCGCATCTCTTGGTCGCGTAAGCGCTCACTCGCAATCGCATCTCTCGGTCGCGTAAGTGCTCACTCGCAATCGCATCTCTCGGTCGCATAAGTGCTCACTCGCAGTCGCATCTCTCGGTCGCGTAAGCGCTCACTCGCAATCGCATCTCTCGGTCGTGTAAGTGCTCACTCGCAATCGCATCTCTCGTTCGCGTAAGCGCTCACTCGCAATCTCATCTCTCAGTCGCGTCAGCGCTCACTCACAGTCGCATCTCTCAGTCACGTTAGCGCTCACTCGCAGTCGCATCTCTCAGTCGCGTTAGCGCTTACTCGCAGTCGCATCTCTCAGTCGCGTAAGCGCTCACTCGCAGTCGCACAATTTACGGTATTGGCCTTCACTGATTTTCAGGAAATAACTTTGTCGGTCACTTCCATCCCTGGGTACGAGCATTGGGACGATCTTGGGGAAGCAAGGCAGAAATGCCATTGGAGCTTCGTAATAGTGTCCCTCAATCATGATTTTGTTTTTTCAATGGAGTTTCCTTTCCAATCTGTTTTTTTATCTACCCAGGCAAGTCCACTTGTACCATAGTGACCTTGGCTAACTGGGAATGGTTCTCTAAGTGGGAGGACGGTCGGACGGGCAAACGCGGAGAGGGCTACGATGAAATCAAAGACGCCATCGGACAAAGGATGTGGCAGCAGTGCCTCTCCTATTACCCTCAACTCAAGGATAAGGTGAGCTTGGATTTCATCTTCTACTCCTTCTTTGTAATACCCTCCAACAGTCTGTTCCAACAGTCAGGGTTACGATAGTCAAACTGATAGGACTTGAGAAAGGTCCTGCTAGGATTGAGACGTCAGGCCCTCCACATTTTTGATACTCCCAAATTTAAGTATCACAAAATTGCAAGCTGTTACTGACTAAGAAGTTAATACAAAAACTGTTAAAAACGGCTCACTGACTAAAATGACCCGCAATACATAAATCTCAAAAGTTAGAGGGCCTGACGATTCGATCCTAGCAGGATCTTTCTCAAAGGCACTTTGCCTTTGAGAAAGGTCCTGCTATAGGATCGAAACGTCAGGCCCTCTAACTTTTGAGATTTTTGTTACTGACTGAAATGACCCAAATTAAGGTTAACCCATCAGATGGTATGGCAGGCTGTTTGGTTTGAATAAGACTTAAGGCTTTGCATGGTGGGTGAATCAATATAGGAAGGTTTGTGGTGACACCATGTATAAGATCTCTTAAAGGAAGAAGAGGTGTGGTTCTGAAAAGAACCTGAGTGGTACGTAACTGGACGTTTCAACAAGTTTGCTCTGGCCGTCATCAACAGATTTCTCCTGATGATGGTCAGAGCATACTGGTCAAAACGTCGAGTTACCACTCAGGTTCTTTTCAGAACCACACCTCTTCTTCCTTTAAGAGACTTTATACATGGTGTCACCACAAACCTTCCTATACTGTTTGGTTTGTGTGCATTACTCATTGTCTTGCTACTGGTCGTAAATTAGGATGAGTTTGGTGAAATCACCCACTGGTTTGTAGTTAAACATCTTAACAATTGGCAATTAACACTTTGACTTTACCAGGACTTGAACCAGAGACCTCTGGATTAACGTACAAGTGCTCTTCCATCTGAGCTATCCAGCCCTTAGATGGTGGCCTTCCTAATAGTCAACTAGTCTTTGGCACACCAGCACTCTGACCATCTGAGCTATCCAACCCTTAGATGGTGGCCTTCAACTAGTCTTTGCCGGGGTGGGGGCGCCAGTCAGAAGCAATTCAACCATTAACTGCCGTATATCTCCAGGGATCACATCCCTGCTTTCATTCAGATGTAAACAACCAATTGTTGTAAACCTGGCATTTCCATGGAGGTTATATCAACGATGCTTTGTTACTTGTTACAGGTGGACTACTTCAACGTCGGCAGCCCAGTCACCAACAAGTATTACATCGAGGCGATGAAGGGAGAGATCTACGGGCTGGACCACAACAAGGAGCGCTTTGGGCCAGAGACATGGCATACCCTGCGCCCGGAAACAGATATCCCAAACCTTTATCTGACAGGTAGGACAAACAGGAAGGCGTCTTGTCTCATCAGAAGACGCACAAATGCTAATCGTCTGGTGCCTAGCAAAAAGGGGCATACGTGCATTCAGACGCTAAAACCACTTTACGTCCTTCTGCTGGGAACAAACTGCATGTGGTCCGTTTTATGGCTTTTCACAATGAATTTTTACTTCATCTTGACTTACCGGTAATATATGACCATGGAATGTGGAAAGGGTTGAAGCACGTACAAAATAGAGTTTAATGGGTCATTACAAAATGACCTTAGTGACCTTTCACCCTGATGACCTTCTGCAAGTCACCCGACGAAATGTCATTCTCCATCAATCTAAAATCACCAGCCATAAAAAGTTCTCCTTTGCCAACCTTCATTATCTTGGGCTTAGTTATGCAGCACTACTTTGATGATAGCTCAAAGAGTTTATATATTGCTCACATCGTGAAGATTAGGTCATTTTAGTCAGGAAGCAGTTTGCACCATTTTTGCATATTACTTTTAAGATAAAGGTTGTAACAAAGTTACAACAAATTACGCATTGGGATATCTCTACCGTATGTAGAGAGATCATCTGAAATAGAACGGATAGAAATCTAGAATGGAAGTCCTAGTTGATTATCCATTAGCCAACACAACTCACTTTGGCCGTTCCCAAAATGAAAATAATCGTACTTTGAATCGCGATTCAAAAACCGTTTTTGTTTTGTTTTTTGGTCGCGTCCACACAGGCCAGTTGTCAAATGGTGGGTGTGTCCTTGAGGGTGGCCCATGCAGGGAAACATAATATTAAAACAAGCATGACACTTCCTGTCAATCAGAGTGTGAGTGGTGCATTGTGGGATTAAAAAAATCGGTGTGATTCAGCAGACCGTTGCCACACACACCCCGTCACAAAAAACGTGATTATTTGAAAAAGTCTCACTCTTAGTGGAGTCCGAATTGCGATTAAAATCCCACTAATAATCGCATTTATTGTGTCCACACGTGCGGAAAACAGTTGCGATACAATCTCAATTCAAATTATTTATTAGTTTAGTGGAAGTGGCCCTATTGTTGAATGAGATTTGAAGGTTTGCAGGGTGAGAATATCAGGATAAATAGGTTTGTGGTGACACCATGTAAATTCTCTTTTGTGAGTGTGTGTGGTTCTGAAAAGAACCGGAGGAACTTGACGTTTCGAACAGTGTACTCTGTTCGTCTTTAGGAGACTGCTGGATTCCAACTGGGAGTGGGGCTCATGTAGCCCTATTGTTCTTGCCATAATGGTACTGAATGGTTTGTTGGCTGTTTATTTCTCACATATTTTGGTGGTTGTTTTCTTGCTGTTTCAGGTCAAGACGTGATGACGTGCGGTTTTTGTGGCGCTATGTTCGGGGGTCTGATCAGCGCCAGTAAAATCCTGAGCAGGAACCTCATGGCCGACCTAGTCTCTCTGAGGAAGAAGATCATTAGTCAGAAATAATTGACAGGAAAGAAACCAGTAGTTACAGTTTGACTAGAGTCAGTGGAATGGATGTGGACTGGATCTCAAAGTAATAGTCATAATCTGATTCATCAGCAACTTTACAGGCATGTCACCCCTGAGGGGTGGATTTCACAAAGCCTTAACTCAACTTACGATGGATAACCCATCGTAAGTTGTGATACACCGTATGGTGTCTGTGCATCGCTCATCGTCTCGCAATTGATCATAAGTTACGATGGGTTTGGTGGAAATGACCGCAGACAACTAGGAGACAATTGACTACACTGCATGCAGGAAGGTCCACTTTGATTGCACGGAGCACATTGCTCTTTAAGGTGTTCAATAGCCCCAAGGCTTTGCTCTTACATTTCTGAAGGTCGATGACTTCCTTCTTGAAGGTTGCCCGGAACTTATCGCTTGTAATTTCGCCTCGTGCTTCATGGGCGTAAGATCGTAAAACGTCTTCCAGAATCATTTTCTAAAATGACCAAAATATCAGAAATTAGGAGGGCCTGACATTTTGAGAGTGCTCTCCGGCTTTGTGAAAGGTCCTGCCAGGATCGTAATGTCGGACCCACAAGAAACTAATTGATTTATTAATTAAGGAGTTCAGAAACTATGGCAACAGGGCTGGATTTCACAAAGCCTTGTGATGCATGGTAACTTGCAATAGATAATCGACCGTATCTTTGTACAATGAGACATACATTACCTTTGGAAGGAATAAATTTCACATTGAAGAGGCTCTTAATCATTTGGTAACTTCTTGGGAAGTATTTGCCATCATTGGGCGCACAATCGGTCTATTGAATTAAGATGTAGGGTGGCTTATGGTGATATTGAGGACATTTGAGTTTGCCTATACCCTCTCAAATCTCAGAGTAAGTTTTAACAATTTCAGTCTATTGCTCAGAAGTTTACATGTCAAGGTATATTTGTGTATTTTGTTAATTTTGCCCACTTTCTATTTACAGTAATCCATTGGTTTTAATTTAATTCAACTGAAAAAAATGAATCAAGGTTCTGCTATATTGATCCTAGCAGGATCCTTCCCAAAAGCAGCTGCCTCTAAATGGTTGAGAATTGTATGGAGTTTTGGTCATTAATTGAATGAATGACACTATTCAGCCTATTTGCAACAAACAATTGCATTGGATATTATAAAATGGTTGTGATTTGTATTGATTTTGGAGCATTGAATCATGGAAGCTGTTTGCAATGTTTTGTTTTGCTTTTAATGTATCATTAGCAATAGCAACGAATTGAATGCATGAATTAAGTCATTCAATATTTTCAAGAATCAATTCCAATCAGTTACGGGCAGTCACTCGATCTAATGCTCTAATCATGAAAATTGATTCAAGAAAACATATTTCTTGAGACAAAGTGCTTTTTATTCGGATATTGATATCAACAAGTTATAGTGGTGTTGTTATACTATAGCCAGTAAGTAACTCACACTTCAATGATATGAAAAGTCTGAATAAAATGTCATAATATTATAATTTCTTTGCGTTTTAATGTTTTTGTTCTTTATGTTCTTTGATTAAAATTCCAGTTGTCCTCAAAGTCAAATGCCTAAATCCACAAAATGTGTGGTGTTTTTTTAAATTCATTACATGTATAATTTACTTTGAAAGTGGGTGTGCTGTTAGGGTAACTATCGGTCATGTTTTTATGTGTCATGTACTTAAATGAAAAAGCAATTCAGAAGCTTTGCAATTATAAAACAGTTGTTAATGATTATGTAAAACAGCACCTTGTGTTGCATGTGTTCTATTGCGAACATGAGACTAGAGAGGGCGCCCTTTCCAAAACAATGTTCTTTCATGGCCATGTGCTCGACATGTCAGACAGTAGCAGTGAGTTTGGGCTCGGTTTGGATTGAATCGAATTTTCCGGCCTTATTTTCCCAAGGAATGCGGCGTGATTTCTTGTTCTTGGCAGGAGCAGTTTTCAGCATTCGAGCATGAAGGTCAGAAAATTAAAGACGGGTTTGGAGATGCCGCTGTTTGGCCGTGAGTAGTTGCAGCGTTTTCAAATTAAATCTAATTTCTAAATGTGATATACAAAAATGTTGCAAACTGCTTACTGACTAAAAAGTAAAATGTATGGCGGCGAAAGTCAGACTCATTGGAACATACTTTCGCTGACTTTCGCCGTCTGACTTTCGCCGCCATACACGTGTATTGGCCAGTACCTTGGTTGCTAGAGGCTATAGTTCTCGCCAAGTGAAGAACTCCATTGCTAAAGTCTATTCCATTCCCAGAAGTTCGGCACTCAAACAAAAGCCACCAGGTCCCAAGGACAAGCCCAAGGTTCCCTTAGTTACTTCCTACCACCCTTCTCTTCCTCCTCTCAGGAAGATAACTAAGGAAAACCACTATATTCTCCACACTTCAGATCGTCTGGCTGAAGCCATTCCTAATTCGCCTGTTTTGGCTTTCAGGCGCCCCCGTAACCTGCGTGACTTAAATGTCCGAGCAGAGGTTCCCCCTTTGGACTCTTCACCTCCAACCAAATTTGGTACATTTAAGTGTACCTCGAAATGCATTGTTTGCAAGACACATGTCAAGGAAATAGACTCTTTCAATGGACATTCTTCTGGAACTACCCACACGACCTATGGCTCTATCACGTGCACTACCTCAAACATCATATACCTCATCTCTTGTAGAGTTTGTAATACTCAGTATGTTGGCGAGACAAAAAACACCCTCAAAAAACGAATCTATGGCCATAGGTCTACCATCAAAACCGGTAAAATGGACACCCCTGTTGGGTATCACTTCAATCTCCCTGATCATTCGATATCAGATATGAGTGTACTGGGCATAGAATCACTTGGTCACCGTAGTAATGCTGTCCGTCTTAGCCGTGAGAAAATGTGGATGAAGCGTCTTCGGACTATTCAACCACATGGTCTCAACATCCAGGAGGGTAATGACTAACACCATGCAGCTTTCTGATAATCCTTCTTTTGTGTTCAGTCTTTCACACTTCTCTCTTTGATCTTTCCCCCTATTGTCACTAATCCCTACCCCACTCCTTGCCCTTCTCTTTGATCTTTCCCCCTCCTCTCACTAATCCCTACCCTACCCCTTGCCCTTCCCTTTGATCTCTCCCTACCAGCTTCAATCTTTGTCCTCTGTTTCTCATCCGTGTCCTATTCACTCTCTCCCCCTGCCTTCGTGTACATGTATCTGTTTTGTCCTTGTCACTCTGCCTTTGAGAAAGGTCCTGCTAGGATCGAAACGTCAGGCCCACTAAATTTTAGATCTAATTTCTAAATCTTAAAATTTAGTGGGCCTGACGTTTCGATCCTAGCAGGACCTTTCTCAAAGGCAGAGTGCGAGAAAGGTCCTACTGGGATCGAAACGTCAGGCCCACTAAATTTTAAGATTTACATTTTGGTAATTTGAGTCAGTAAGCAGTTTGCAACATTTTTGTATACGCAGTGGCTGTTGTTACGGCAGTCGTCCGTGTGGTTTCCTGACTTAACAGTATTTTGTCAGGATGTTTAGCTCTTGGAACCAGACTATCAGCTAATAGACTGGTTCAACCAGCCTGCAATGCTGACGAAATACAATCAAGTCAGGGAACCACATGGACGACTGCTGTAGCAACAGCCACTGCGTTTTGCATATATCACCCTAATTTCTAAATGTTTATTCGCACCATTTACAAGGACATACTTTGGTTCGTTACTCGTGATGGTTGGATCATTGATTGTTTGACAATTCGTCAGAAGAGGTTGCGGATCATTCAGACATCATTCATTGCATCTCTATGACTAGTGACTTTCTACATTGTAGTGTGGAATGTTTCTGCGCATTGTCAGCAGTCTCCTGACCACGGGAAGAGTACACACTGCCTGTTAATGTTAATGTTGAGTTACCGGCTCTTCTCAGAGTCAGAGCCAGATTAAAGAGATGGCTTTATTTTATCGCAGTGGCTGTTGTTACGGCAGTCGTCCGTGTGGCTCCCTGACTTGATTGTATTTCGTCAGCATTGCAGGTTGGTTGAACCAGTCTATTACTGTATTAGCTGATAGTTTGGTTCCAAGAGCTAAACATCCTGACAAATACTGTGAAGTCAGGGAACCACACGGACGACTGCCGTAACAACAGCCACTGCGTATTTTATTACAACAAGGTCTGAAATGTGATTCCACCATGCAAACCTTCTCAGCTCAATTTCAAGCCTCATTTACCAACTCCTTCATTTCATGGGGTTTTGAGTTTCTTCTTGCCCGGCTTTTTTTCTTTATTAAGACTAAGAGTTTGTTTTTTGTGAATTACTTTTGCTCAAGTTTCTAATTCTATTGTGTAATCCCCGAGTTACTGCAGCCACTGACAGTCACCCGACCCTCCAAATTCCAAATTTTGAGAAAAAAGGGTGACTTGTCTTGTCTGGTCCAAGTTACTCGGACTAACAACAAGGCAGGTTATATCATTCACCCGGCCGTGGCATTCTTCCCGCAAATGCTATTCAGCCGGTCCCTAACTGTGATTGGCCAATAATTATTGTCATCAGGTGTTGTCGGCTGCCAGGTGTTGCTGCCGGAGGTTATTCCTGAATAACCTTCCGGGCAAGAAAGCTGGCACGACGTAAATTACAGTTTGCCAATCAGAGTAAGGGACCGACAGATTAGCTTTGCCGTTGAATAGCGAATGCCGTTGCCGGGTTAATGTACACTCCCTTACAGTTACAATTGGCTGTTTGCATCTGAAAGAAAGCGGGGACGGGATCCCTTGAGATATACACGTACAGCACTTAATGGTCGAATGCTTCTGACTAGCTCCCCCACCCCGGCAAAAACTAGTTGACTATTTGGGAAGGCCACCATCTAAGGGCTGGATAGCTCAGATGGAAGAGCACTGGTATGTTAATCTAGAAGTCTCGGGTTCAGTCCTGGTCCAGTCAAATTGTTTTACAAATTGTTTAAGTTTCTATTTTCTTCAACTGTTTTTTTTTTGTCAACCTTTTTTCGCAGTTGGAACTTACCAGCTTTTTGGTGAGGAGATGTATAAATCATTGGATGAAGCACTCAAAGCTGGCTACAGGTTAATAGGTGAGTGACTCTTATCAAAATCCTCTCCCATGTTGGTGTAAAAACTGTTTGAATGCCGCATGAAAGCAACTAAGAAATAATGGCTGGATAGCTCTGATGGAAAGAGTACAGCGGTTCATTTTATCAAACCTAACGAGGGTTTGAACTGCTCGACGTGATAAACACTGAGTGCTCCAGTGCTTTGCCTGATGCTAGATAAAAAACAATTTCTGGCAGCTTGAGCGGAATTTGAACCCTTGACTCCCACTTTGTGTTGCAGACATCTTATTTAGAAAGCAGGAGTCACAGGTTCCAATCCTGCCCGAGCTGCCTGAAATGTTTTCATCAGGCATCGGGCAAAGCACTGAACACTCAGTGCTTATTACGTTGAGCAGGGCAAACCCTGATTGAATTACGTCCCTCGATGCAAATATCATGTAATATTCATCAAACTCATTGTAACTTCCGATCAATCGCGATGCACAAGAACCACAGGACCTATCAGTACTTACAATGGGTTATCAATCGTCAGTTGAGAAAGATTTTAGTTTAATTCCTAGTTTTAACTTCACGGTTCAAGGCTTGAAAAAACCTAAATCCACAATAGACCACCTATTATTGTCATGATTGTGTGGAAAATTGACACTGTGTGGCACAACCACTTGCCAAAATCTTTGGACTTTCAGTTTCCCAAAAAATCATGAACTTCACTATTCCTACATACGCGCCATACATACGTGTCATTAAATCACAATTTTTGAGAAAACTGTTAATTTTGTTTTTCCGGCAAGTGCTTGAGCCACACAATGTCCATTTTCTACATATTATGATAATGATAGGTGGTGTATTGTGGATTTACAGTGTAGGTATTATTTTAACTAAAATCCTGCTGTGAGATGAATAACGATACATCGTTAGGCTTTGTGAAATCCATTCCAGACCACGATCCGGTCAAGTTTTATTCGTCATATTCATAAAGACGTTCATCTACTTGTTCTTCAGATACGGCCGAGTGTTACAAGAATGAGGTTGCCATTGGCAACTGTCTGCAGACGCTTCTCCCCAAACATGGACTCAGTCGAGCCGATTTATTCATCACAAGCAAACTTGGTGAGGAGACCGATACCGATACCTGTATTTGTAGCCGACTTTGAGAAATTTCTCAACTTTGATGGCCGCAGCCCACTTCCTAAACAACTCAGGTCTCTTGTCCTTGTTGGGAACTGCATGGAAAGATTTCCCCAGCTTTTTCCCGCTGACATTTTGACATCCAAAAGCCTGGCAGTGTCACCATCGTTCAGCTCGTGAGTGTATACAAACTGCACGCAGTATAGTAGGTGGTACATCCGTCCGGGCCCATGCGGGAGTTTTCCGTTGTGATGTCACACCCCCCGCAGTGATTGGCGGCCCCCTCGAAAACATGGCGGGTTGCGGGAACGCGAATACGACCAATGAATTCCACGATTTTTCCCTCTTTATGAAACTCGTAGGTTGCTTTTAACACCCAATCAGATAAGCCATGATTTTTCTCTGGGTTTCATTCCCCTTTAAATGACATTCTCCTCAGTGCAGACATAATATGATATCTCGGACAAGGACTGTGTTCTACTGCTTTATTTCTCTCCATCCTTCCCGCTCTTTCCATCCTAGCCCCAAAGGATCATGGTTACCAGGAGGCTCACTCAGCCGGTCTTCAATCCGTAGACAGACTGAAAGTGGACTACTTGGATCTCTTCCTCATACACTGGCCAGCTAAGGCCAAGGTCCGTCTGGATAGTCCAAGGCATGCTGACTATCGGAAAGATTCCTGGCTGGCGTTGGAAAGACTCTACAAGGAAGGTACTCACCTCTTATCAATCATTCTCATGTACGGCAGTTAATGGTTGAATTGCTTCTGAAGCTGCATCCACTTTATGTGATCCCTGAGCTGCTGTAGCCAGGTTTACAACCATTGGTTGTTTGCATCTGAATGAAAGCGGGGGTGTGATCCCTGGAGATATACATGTACGGCAGTTAATGGTTGAATTGCTTCTGACTGGCGCCCCCACAAGGGGCAAAGACTAGTTGACTATTTGGAAGGCCGCCATCTAAGGGCTGGATAGCTCAGATGGTAAGAGTGCTGGTGTGCCAAAGACTGGTTGACTATTAGGGAAGGCCACCATCTAAGGGCTGGATAGCTCAGATGGTAAGAGCGCTGGTGTGCCAAAGACTAGTTGACTATTAGGGAAGGCCACCATCTAAGGGCTGGATAGCTCAGATGGAAGAGCACTGGTGTGCCAAAGACTAGTTGACTATTAGGGTAGGCCACCATCTAAGGGCTGGATAGCTCAGATGGTAAGAGCGCTGGTGTGCCAAAGACTAGTTGACTATTAGGGAAGGCCACCTTCTAAGGGCTGGATAGCTCAGATGGTAAGAGCGCTGGTGTGCCAAAGACTAGTTGACTATTAGGGAAGGCCACCATCTAAGGGCTGGATAGCTCAGATGGTAAGAGCGCTGGTGTGCCAAAGACTAGTTGACTATTAGGGTAGGCCACCATCTAAGGGCTGGATAGCTCAGATGGTAAGAGCGCTGGTGTGCCAAAGACTAGTTGACTATTAGGGTAGGCCACCATCTAAGGGCTGGATAGCTCAGATGGTAAGAGCGCTGGTGTGCCAAAGACTAGTTGACTATTAGGGAAGGCCACCTTCTAAGGGCTGGATAGCTCAGATGGTAAGAGCGCTGGTGTGCCAAAGACTAGTTGACTATTAGGGAAGGCCACCATCTAAGGGCTGGATAGCTCAGATGGTAAGAGCGCTGGTGTGCCAAAGACTAGTTGACTATTAGGGTAGGCCACCATCTAAGGGCTGGATAGCTCAGATGGTAAGAGCGCTGGTGTGCCAAAGACTAGTTGACTATTAGGGAAGGCCACCTTCTAAGGGCTGAATAGCTCAGATGGTAAGAGCGCTGGTGTGCCAAAGACTAGTTGACTATTAGGGAAGGCCACCATCTAAGGGCTGGATAGCTCAGATGGAAGAGCACTGGTGCACAAAACCAGAGGTCTCGGTTTCAAGTCCCAGTCCAGTCAAAGTTTTCTTTGCCATTTTTCAAATTCAGGCTTGCTTGTTGCAACATTTTTGTATGACTTGAAATCCATTAAATTTTGCACAAATCATAAAAACATAAATACTCAAATTCTGCTGATTAATAATGGATTTTAGAAGACATCCTGACTAGAAAGTAGGAATTTCAGGGTCAAATCCCACCAAAGCTGCCTGAGTTTTTTGCACACCAGGCAATCAGCCAAAGAAATGTTGAGGAAGGGCAAACACTCATTGAATTACCGGTACATTCTCACAAATGCAAAATCCTTTGATATCTAATTTGATAATTTTTCCGTCGGCCAAATGTGTCATCATTGAGCGCAATTCTAATTCTCTACTTGGCAGGAAAAGTAAAAAACATTGGTATCTCCAACTACACCATTCAACATTTGGAGGAGATTTCATCGTATGCCAGCATTCAACCGTCTGTCCTTCAAGTAAGATAATACATTTATTATACTACTATTATACATGTATTGTACAAATTAAAACATTGAAGAAGAAGAGGAAAGGATGAGGAAGAGGAGTAGGAGCGAGAGGGAGAGGATGAGGGGGAGGAAGAGGAAGAGGACGAGGGGGGAGGATGAGGAAGAGGGAGAGGGGGAGGAAGAGGAACAGGAAGAGGGGGAGGACAAGGGGGGATGAGGAAGAGGAAGAGGGAGAGGACGAGGGGGAGGAAGAGGAAGAGGACGAAGGGGAGGAAGAGGAAGAAGACGAGGGGGAGGAAGAGGGAGAGGACGAGGGGGGAGGATGAGGAAGAGGGAGAGGGGGAGGAACAGGAACAGGAAGAGGGGGAGGACAAGGGGGATGAGGAAGAGGAAGAGGGAGAGGACGAGGGGGAGGAAGAGGAAGAAGACGAGGGGGAGGAAGAGGGAGAGGATGAGGAAGAGGGAGAGGGGGAGGAAGAGGAACAGGAAGAGGGGGAGGATGAGGGGGGATGAGGAAGAGGGAGAGGATGAGGGGGAGGAAGAGGAAGAGGACGAAGGGGAGGAAGAGGAAGAAGACGAGGGGGAGGAAGAGGGAGAGGACGAGGGGGAGGATGAGGAAGAGGGAGAGGGGGAGGAAGAGGAACAGGAAGAGGGGGAGGACGAGGGGGGATGAGGAAGAGGAAGAGGGAGAGGACGAGGGGGGTGAGGAAGAGGAAGAGGGAGAGGACGAGGGGGAGGAAGAGGACGAGGAAGAGCAAGAGGAAGAGGAAGATGGAGAGGACGAGGGGGAGGAAAAGGAAGAGGAAGAGGAAGGAAGATAAGGAGATGAAGGAGGAGAAGGGAGAGGGGAATATTTGCTGACGTTTTCAGCAAAGAAAATTAATTTGTTTGAGGGCCTACCCACACCAGGAAATCTCCAGAGAGCCTGATGTTTGGATCCGAGAGAGCCTTTCTGAAAGGCAGCATTGAGAAAGGCCCTGTTTGCTTGAAAATGTCTGTCCTCATTGGATTTGGTTGTTGAACTCTCATGTCCCTGCCAGACCCAACACAGACCATTCAGGAAAGTGTCTGTGTCAATTCATTGATGATGTTACAGTTCTGTTTTAATTTCAGACTTGTTTTCCCTCATGTCTAGGTAGAGTACCATCCCCTGTTCATTCAAGAGGATCTGTTAGAGTGGTGCAAAGCCAATGATGTTCTACTGCAGACATATGCACCACTTGCACAAGGCAAGGTATGATTGTTAAATCTGTCATAAGTTTTCAGTTCCTAGAAGGATGTGTGCAGTGACACCATGTATATCATCTCTTAAGAGAAGTATGGTTCTGAAAAGAGCCAGTAACTGAATACTTTAGGTAGTGTGTACTCGTCAACATCTTGCATCCCAAGAAGGAGGTTTGCGTTGACACTATGTACATCATCTCTTAAGAGAAGGAGTGTGTCTCTGAAAAGAGCCGCTAGAATAGTGCCCAAACGTTGAGTTACCAGCTCTTTTTATATCCATACTCCTTCTCTTAAGAGTTGATGTACATGGTGTCACCACAAACCTCCTACTTGGTATTTCCATCGTGCAAACCTTCAAATCTTGTCATAATCCTTCTCTAAAGAGATGATGTATCGTGGGAACCCCCGTTTTCGACGCTACACGTTTTCGACGCTTAGCCTTCTAACTCACATCGCACTATGAAAACAACTCCGTATAACGATCTCAGACTTCGTATCTTACAGACTGTTTCCTGCTCTTGTCCGCCACCGAAAATGTGGAAAGTTAAGGCTTTTCCAGTAGGCCAAACTCGTGTAAATCAAAAAGTTGCTCTTTTGAGGTCTATTTTCCGAGGTACAAAATTGGCAGTTGCTTCGAAGCTCCAGTTTTCTTTATTGTTGGTCCTAAAAAAAATCTGAGTGTACCATAACAAACCCCAACATCCGTAGAAAATAAAATATATCACGCAACTTGAGGCAGTCCGTTCTTAGTAAAAACTATGGAGGCTACTATAGGGCGTCTCGCTTATATATATTTTTTTATTTATTTTTTTATTATTATTTAAAGACAAAAAGTAACATGGCCCAATAGGCTTTTATAAAAAAAAAAAAAAAATAAAAGGGCAGCTAGAGAAAGTACCAAGAAGGAGGAAATGTGTCTCTGGGGTGACATTGGGAAAGGTCATAACTGAAGAAGCAGTGAGAAAGAGGATTGTGGAGTTTTTTTTAAACGTCACAAAAGAAGACATTAACAAGACCAATACGTTTTAAGCATAAATTATGAATGATTTGAGGAAAGTGTTAGAAGCAGTGTGGAAGAACAAACCGGTTATTGGAGGATACATGGTGTCACCGCAAACCTCCTACTTGGTATTTCCACCGTGCAAACCTTCCAATCTTATCATACTCCTTCTCTTAAGAGTTGATGTACATGGTGTCACCACAAACCTCCTACTTGGTATTTCCACCGTGCAAACCTTCAAATCTTATCATACTCCTTCTCTTAAGAGATGATGTACATGGTGTCACAGCAAACCTCCTACTTGGTATTTCCACCAAGCAAACCTTCAAATCTTATTATACTCCTTCTCTTAACCACTTCGCGCCGGGACCTCAGAATCCGGAGGTCAATTGGATTGCCTTTGCAACGGGGCCTTCCGAATCCGGGCACCACTATTGTCCACATTCTAAAAAGACTCTTTTCAGCTTAGAACAAAGCAATATGAATCAGTACAAAGACCCTTTTTGACGCACGTTGCCACATGAATTGCAAGATTAGCAGCAGTAATTGTGCAATTGTGGGACTTTTACTGTGGAGGATCGAGGGATACCGCGCTGCAGCTGAAATCACGCGGGGGACATTGTCTTTGCATGCCACACAGCCCAACGGTCGTCGGTCAGGCATTGGAATTCCCCCCACATTCTTTATCGTAATCTGTACGCTCGTTTGTGGCCGACCAACTCGAAGATTTGACTGCCTGGAGTGGAGGCTGGAGTCTGCGGTCAGGGATTGTCAGCAGCGTACACGCACCCACACACACGTCCGTTACGGTCCATTGACGACGCACAAAGGGCCCTTTTTCGAACGGATAATCTCTTGACAAAGGCCACAACGACGTCCGAATTGTGTCAGGTTTTACTCTCTTGTACCCATAGTATACCCTTATTGATTTATTTCACAGAAATATATTGTTCCAATTGTTTTAGCAAGATTTTAAAATGATGCATTGTTCAAAAACCCCTGTATGGCGGTCATCGGCGCTGAAAACCCCCCGGCGCGAAGTGGTTAAGAGATGATGTACATGGTGTCAGCGCAAACCTCCTACTTGGTATTTCTACCAAGCAAACTTTCAAATCTTATTATACTCCTTCTCTTAAGAGATGATGTACGTGGTGTCACCCTAAACCTCCTACTTGGTATTTCCACCATGTAAACCTTCAAATCTTATTATACTCCTTCTCTTAAGAGATGATGTACGTGGTGTCACTGCAAACCTCCTACTTGGTATTTCCACCATGTAAACCTTCAAATCTTATTATACTCCTTCTCTTAAGAGATGATGTACATGGTGTCACCGCAAACCTCCTACTTGGTATTTCCACCAAGCAAACCTTCAAATCTTTTCTTTTCAGTTCCTGTTCGGGGAAACAAATTCTGCTTTACTTTGTAATGGGCTGTGCGAAGATCAATCACTTATGACAGGGATTTATACCACAAAATCTTGTATTCAAATATCAAGTTCCCAGTCAGCAAATAAAATTATGAATATTGACACTTACACAGCAATGTTAACCGAAATTTACCTAAAATACTACAGATGCAAGATGTGACTTTTTTGTAGAACTTGTCACATTTTTCAACATTTTAGTTTGTTTATTGAGATGAATTATTAGAGTAACATGCTTACTGCTTACCGACTAAAATGACGAAAATGCAAATATCAAAGATTAGGAGGGCTGGATGTTTAGATCCTAGCAGGACCTTTCTCATGAGAACATTTTTGATGAGAGACGAATGATCAATTTATTGTTTATTGATTTGATAGTTGTTGACAGAGCCTAATGTGCTGAGGATAGCCGAGCAGAGCGGGAAGACATCGGCACAGGTTCTTCTACAGTGGGCTTTGCAGCAAGACTTAGGTAAGGAGATTTGGCACAGGACGTACGGAATCAAATAATCTGTCAGAAACAGGATCAAGTGCTGCACCCCTTGTTCCCGCCTTCTGTCTTCCCACCTTCACCCTTCACTGGACTAATCCCCCTCACCAGGATCCCTCTCTACACTACATAAGACCCACTCCCAGTTAGAATCCAGCAGTCTCCTGAAGGCGAACAGAGTACACTGTTTGAAGCGTGGAGTTCCTCCGGTTCTTTTCAGAACCACACATACTCACAAAAAAAAGAGAGAATGGACCTTTCCCATGAAATAAACTATGCAAATAAGAGCTGGCGCATGCGCTTTTACTAAATTGGTGGGCAAAAGCGGGATGCCAACCAATCGTGGTTTTCCCCACGGACGTGCGTGCGTTCCTTCGCACTAACTCTTTGGCGTGTGGTGATTGGCTATTCAGTGTCTCCTGTGCGCGTATTTTGAAACCTGCACGCCCCGCGCACTCGTTTGCCAACCAATTTAGTAAAGCGCATGCGTAAGGTCTAATTTGCAGATTTCATGGGAAAGGTCTATTGTACATGGTGTCACCGCAAACCTATTACTCCTGCTATTCTCACCATGACAACTTTCAACTCTCATTTAACAACCTCTCTAGTGGAGAGGTTTTGCCGTGTTTTGTTCATGGAATGGAAATACGGTTTGCACCACCCTTTGAAGAGAAAATGGATCATTCCTTCATTCATAAAAATGCAAATTAGCCCAACAGGCTGGGCATAAAACCCCCAAGAAACCACTGTAGCATGTTTTGTTCAATGCGGTACGCACACACGTATCTTGCACTACGTTTTTATTTTCTTATCTAACGCAGTGCCACTATTGACGGTCCTATCCTACCCATCTTATCGAAACTGCGTAGTTAAGGCGAACTTGATTTTACAATCATCAAATTGTCAGCAGGCACAAAACACCTCACTTGTTGTGTATGCTCAGCGCATTGTCATTCAAAAATATTGCCAACATCTGACTTCTCCTTGTATGGTTTTATTTGCGAAGTGTGCCCGGTATCAGCAGCCCATTCTATCCCCCAGACCTACAAAAGTGTAATTTCAATCCTTACAATCCCCACAATATCATTTGCGAAATTTCAGGCCAGCATAGGCATTTTATCTTCACCATTGTTAAGCACGGACGAATGACGAAAAGTAATCAACAAAAAGATTGGTAAGAATGCAAAAATGTTGCAAAGTGCTTATTGACTTAAATGACCAAAAGGTGAATATCAACAATTAGAAGGGTCTGACGTTTCAATCCTAGCAGGACCTTTCTCGAAGGCTTTGAAAAAGGTCCTGCTAGGATCGAAACGTCAGACCCTCCTAATTGTTGATATCCCCCCAAAAAAGATTCATTATTGGATCTAGCAAACCTCGAAATCGGGAATTTAACAGCGATCGACAGCTTTAGGTCAGCACGTTTACATTGTCGTGGCCCACGGCTGTTCGAAAACCCTCCAAACGGAACACTAGGTCGGGCCGTTA
Organism: Luidia sarsii; assembly: GCA_949987565.1. Taxonomy (NCBI): domain Eukaryota; kingdom Metazoa; phylum Echinodermata; class Asteroidea; order Paxillosida; family Luidiidae; genus Luidia; species Luidia sarsii. Next base: position 19,944,018 of record OX465109.1, on the reverse strand, counting down.
CAATACATCGATACGTAGGCTAACTATTGTTCTCATGTTAACCACGGCCTGCATGCCAAACCCAATCTAAAAATAAAATAAAAAAAATAAAAAAAGATGACACGTACAATGAACTTAAAGAAGAATTGATGTAGGAGGGTTTGGGGTCAGTTATCACTCTGGTTCTTTTCAGAACCATTCCTCTAAGTCTTCGTAAAGAGACCTTATACATGGTGTCACCGCAAACCCTCCTATAGAGTTATCACTCGGGTTCTTTTCAGAACCATACCTCTTCCAAAAGAGACCTTATACATGGTGTCACCACAAACCCTCCTATAGAGTTATCACTCGGGTTCTTTTCAGAACCACACCTCTTCCTAAAGAGACCTTATACATGGTGTCACCACAAACCCTCCTATAGAGTTATCACCCGGGTTCTTTTCAGAACCACACCTCTTCCTAAAGAGACCTTATACATGGTGTCACCGCAAACCCTCCTATAGCCTAGAGTTATCACTCTGGTTCTTTTCAGAACCATACCTCTTCCTAAAGAGACCTTATACATGGTGTCACCACAAACCCTCCTATAGAGTTATCACTCGGGTTCTTTTCAGAACCATACCTTTTCCTAAAGAGACCTTATACATGGTGTCACCGCAAACCCTCCTATAGCCTAGAGTTATCACTCAGGTTCTTTTCAGAACCATACCTCTTCCTAAAGAGACCTTATACATGGTGTCACCGCAAACCCTCCTATAAAGTTATCACTCGGGTTCTTTTCAGAACCATACCTCTTCCTAAAGAGACCTTATACATTGTGTCACCGCAAACCCTCCTATAGAGTTATCACTCGGGTTCTTTTCAGAACCATACCTCTTCCTAAAGAAACCTTACACATGGTGTCACCACAAACCCTCCTATAGAGTTATCACTCAGGTTCTTTTCAGAACCATACCTCTTCCTAAAGAGACCTTATACATGGTGTCACCACAAACCCTCCTATAGAGTTATCACTCGGGTTCTTTTCAGAACCATACCTTTTCCTAAAGAGACCTTATACATGGTGTCACCGCAAACCCTCCTATAGCCTAGAGTTATCACTCAGGTTCTTTTCAGAACCATACCTCTTCCTAAAGAGACCTTATACATGGTGCCATTACAAACCCTCCTATAGCCTAGAGTTATCACTCGGGTTCTTTTCAGAACCATACCTCTTCCTAAAGAGACCTTATACATTGTGTCACCGCAAACCCTCCTATAGAGTTATCACTCGGGTTCTTTTCAGAACCATACCTCTTCCTAAAGAAACCTTACACATGGTGTCACCACAAACCCTCCTATAGAGTTATCACTCGGGTTCTTTTCAGAACCATACCTCTTCCTAAAGAAACCTTACACATGGTGTCACCGCAAACCCTCCTATAGAGTTATCACCCAGGTTCTTTTCAGAACCATACCTCTTCCTAAAGAGACCTTATACATTGTGTCACCGCAAACCCTCCTATAGAGTTATCACTCGGGTTCTTTTCAGAACCATACCTCTTCCTAAAGAAACCTTACACATGGTGTCACCACAAACCCTCCTATAGAGTTATCACTCGGGTTCTTTTCAGAACCATACCTCTTCCTAAAGAAACCTTACACATGGTGTCACCGCAAACCCTCCTATAGAGTTATCACTCAGGTTCTTTTCAGAACCATACCTCTTCCTAAAGAAACCTTACACATGGTGTCACCACAAACCCTCCTATAGAGTTATCACTCAGGTTCTTTTCAGAACCATACCTCTTCCTAAAGAGACCTTATACATGGTGTCACCGCAAACCCTCCTATAGAGTTATCACTCAGGTTCTTTTTTTAGAACCATACCTCTTCCTAAAGAGACCTTATACATGGTGCCACTACAAACCCTCCTATAGCCTAGAGTTATCACTCGGGTTCTTTTCAGAACCATACCTCTTCCTAAAGAAACCTTACACATGGTGTCACCACAAACCCTCCTATAGAGTTATCACTCAGGTTCTTTTCAGAACCATACCTCTTCCTAAAGAGACCTTATACGTGGTGTCACCGCAAACCCTCCTATAGAGTTATCACTCAGGTTCTTTTTTTAGAACCATACCTCTTCCTAAAGAGACCTTATACATGGTGCCACTACAAACCCTCCTATAGCCTAGAGTTATCACTCGGGTTCTTTTCAGAACCATACCTCTTCCTAAAGAGACCTTATACATGGTGTCACCGCAAACCCTCCTATAGAGTTATCACTCAGGTTCTTTTTTTAGAACCATACCTCTTCCTAAAGAGACCTTATACATGGTGCCACTACAAACCCTCCTATAGCCTAGAGTTATCACTCGGGTTCTTTTCAGAACCATACCTCTTCCTAAAGAGACCTTATACATGGTGTCACCGCAAACCCTCCTATAGAGTTATCACTCGGGTTCTTTTCAGAACCATACCTCTTCCAAAAGAGACCTTATACATGGTGTCACCACAAACCCTCCTATAGAGTTATCACTCGGGTTCTTTTCAGAACCACACCTCTTCCTAAAGAGACCTTATACATGGTGTCACCACAAACCCTCCTATAGAGTTATCACCCGGGTTCTTTTCAGAACCACACCTCTTCCTAAAGAGACCTTATACATGGTGTCACCGCAAACCCTCCTATAGCCTAGAGTTATCACTCGGGTTCTTTTCAGAACCATACCTCTTCCTAAAGAGACCTTATACATGGTGTCACCACAAACCCTCCTATAGAGTTATCACTCGGGTTCTTTTCAGAACCATACCTTTTCCTAAAGAGACCTTATACATGGTGTCACCGCAAACCCTCCTATAGCCTAGAGTTATCACTCAGGTTCTTTTCAGAACCATACCTCTTCCTAAAGAGACCTTATACATGGTGCCATTACAAACCCTCCTATAGCCTAGAGTTATCACTCGGGTTCTTTTCAGAACCATACCTCTTCCTAAAGAGACCTTATACATTGTGTCACCGCAAACCCTCCTATAGAGTTATAACTCAGGTTCTTTTCAGAACCAAACCTCTTCCTAAAGAGACCTTATACATGGTGTCACAGCAAACCCTCCTATAGATTTATCACTCGGGATCTTTTCCGAACCATACCTCTTCCTAAAGAGACCTTATACATGGTTCCACCGCAAACCCTCCTATAGAGTTATCACTCAGGTTCTTTTCAGAACCACACCTCTTCCTAAAGAGACCTTATACATGGTGTCACCGCAAACCCTCCTATAGAGTTATCACCCAGGTTCTTTTCAGAACCATACCTCTTCCTAAAGAGACCTTATACATTGTGTCACCACAAACCCTCCTATAGAGTTATCACTCAGGTTCTTTTCAGAACCATACCTCTTCCTAAAGAGACCTTATACATGGTTCCACCGCAAACCCTCCTATCTTGTTTCACCCACCACGTAACAGCGTTTGCATCAGCTATGAATACCTGATGCAAACGCCGGGTTCGGAAAAGGCCACACGACTCGCAGAATCTGCGCAGAGTGACTTTGTCTTTTTACCAGATTCGTGATGCACTTCATGACAGTATTTCTAGTCCAAGCCATGATTTGATTTTTCTCGGGCGTTTCATCCTTCTCTTCCTGTCCCACAAAATCATTCGTAGCCGTCATCCCCAAGTCCAGCAGCCCGGCCCATATCGCTGAGAACATCGCTGCCTGGCAGATTGATGGTGGAGAGAGTTGGTTAGCTGATGCCGACATGCAGACGTTGTCCGGCTTGAATCGAGGAGAAAAAATCTGCTGGGACCCATCCAACATTCCCTAGTTCCTGTCCTGGGTTTCAGTCCGAACCTTTATTACCTACATACCAAGCTCTATTACATAGACGTGTGAAGGAGTTTATTATGATAGAGACAAGTACGTGATGTTTGCGTCGAGGAGAATGTAATTAATGCTTGTTTGCCCTGCTCGACTAAATGCTCAGTGCGTGTTTTGCCCAATGCCTGATGAAAAAAGATCAGGCAGCTCGGGCGGGATTCGAACCCGCGACTCCTGCTTTTTTTTTCTTTTCAATTTGTCGTGCATTTAAAAGATGTCAAAGAAAATGAATTAAAACCACATTATTTTGTGTGATAATGTATGATAATGATAATAAGGTATTTACCTGAAACGATATTTTGTATACACTGTGCCTACTATTCTACCCTTTGACAATCGATGATAATGATAAATAATGTTACTGGAAAATGACACCTTTTTTCTGGTGTATTGATGTCACCTTGATGTTTCTATTAATGCCCTATTAATTAAAGCCCTTACACAACATTGGTAAGATCGAAAAAACAGAAATGTTCACAGATTTACATGAAACTTATACAGTTTGAAAATGGTTATAGTAGAAACCTCGCACTGAAATATTTCTGCCTAAAATGCTGTAATTGCGGAGAAAATAGTAAAAGAAATCGTTTACGTCTCACCGAGTTATAAACGGTTTTTTTCGGAACACGCTGCATTGTTAAGAAACAAATGAAGTGTTTTTTCACTATTTTCTCGAGACTCTGTTGGCGGATTGAGCTGAAATTTTCACAGGTGTGCTATTTCATGCATATGTTGGATCAGACAACGTATGGATGCTATTCTTTGACCTCGACCAATGTTGTGTTATCCCTTAAAAACCACTTCACGCCGGGTTCTGGGAATTGAGACCCCATGGTTTTCTTACTTGAGTTTTGAACATCACACATTGCTTTGGGTCCTTTTGAGCTAATTTTTGGACGGTATTCACTTCAGATATCCCTTAGCACTACTACTATTTCATAGTGATTGTATGAGCGACAGCAGATTTTTCAAAATATTTCACAACGTTTTTTTCCTCGCGCAACGCTGCGTGTGTGTGGAAATCAACGAGTTTGGTGACGTCATTGAAAGGCCTGGTCAAGGAGACTGGAAAGTGGTCCGGCTCGAATGGGTTAGGCCCTGAATGACACAAGATAGGCATTTAGGGTCGCAATACACCGATTGTGCGATGTCATCAAGTGACTTATTCTCAACTTATAGATAGTGGGTATTCAGGTATAGTCTCAGGTACAAACTCAGGAATAATTATTCTTCATAGATTTGGAGAAAGAAAAGCCTCGATCGAACGAACAAGTGCAGCAATCACCGTGTACTTTACTTTGATATGGGGGGCCGCCATGTTTGTTGATTGTTTGATACCCACTATAGGTCACCTGACCTATAGGTCGCAATCGGTCAATTGCTCTGGAGGTGGGACGAATGATCTTACATGTAACCTGTGGGGAACATTTGACAAAACCACCCAAGGATGCTGATGCAATAAAAACATCGACATGGGCCTAAAGGAGTGGTCGTGAATATTCATGTAACCAAGGAAACCTGAGTATTTGATTGGATTATTTCGGTCTCCATAGTCCTCGTGTACTGGATCGGAGGGGGGCGGGGCGGGTCGCATTGACACATTGAGCACGCCGGACTGTCCAGACTCCAGACCGTGACTGGTACCCGCTCACACGTGTGCGTGCGTATAGGCCAGACATGTGGAGACCACCCGGTTTGTGTTTGCCTCGCTCTCTATCCCGTGATGCATTTGTATAGGCTGTTTACGTCCCCCTACCTGGTCTCCAGACGTCTCACGTCCTGAAGAGACCAGGTAAGGGACGGGAACCAGTCTGGCTTTTGCACAGCAGTCCTTTGCAATTGCAGTAAGGTCTAATTCGTGAGTTTTCGGCGTCGCAATTTCGACGGAAAAAACCTGATCCAGCGGGTGACAGACAAGACGAGTAGGATGGGAAAGGTCCCGCCGGACTTGGGACGGGCGTGGAGTTGCTCCTGGTTGCTGGTGTACTTGCTACGGAGTCAAAGAGTCGCTTTACAGAGGTACGTTGTTGTGTTGTAAATCCTATCTATGCATGTGATTGGAGGCTAACTGACTTGTCCAGTTCTCGGACAAACGCATGTCAACCTAGACTACAGCATGCCTGGAGTTAAGGCAGTATTCATGTGTCTGCTGTGTCTACTTCCTATGGATTCAGTGAGAATCACAGATTCCAATACTGGTTTTTGTGTTACTCATGTTTGGGGCCTTATCTAGTCCGAGTAACTTGGACCCGACAAGTCACCCTTTTTTATCGAATTTTGACATTTTGAGTTTCGGGTGACTGTAGGGTCCAAGTCCATCAGTGTCCTAAAGCTGATTATATGTACAAACCGCCAAAAACCATTTCGACCGAAACAAACTACCCGACACAAACCCCCAGATTTACCGCCGAAAACACCCGTATCACCGTCCTACGTGCCCATTTTTGGATTCAGTGAGAATCAAGGATTCTAATACTGGTCATTTGCTTTACTCACATTTTGGAAAAAAGGGGAAAAAATACCCTCAGTTGATCGAGAAGGTGTTTCGCCCATGCGACAGCCAAAACAAGGCGGCCATGAACGGCGCAAAGTATGCAGGATACATTCATAAAACAGTCGCGGGCTCAACGGTTGCAGACCCACTGCGCACACGGAACTGTCAGAATGCTATTTTTAGAAAAGAAAGAAAGATGGCCGCTTTGTTTTGGCTGTCGCACGGGCGAAACACCTTCTCGATCAACTGAGGGTATTTTTTCCCCTTTTTCCAAAACGTGAGTAAAGCAAATGACCAGTTTTAGAATCCTTGATTCTCACTGAATCCAAAAATGGGCACGTAGGACGGTGATACGGGTGTTTTCGGCGGTAAATCTGGGTTTTTTTGTCGGGTAGTTTGTTTCGGTCGAAATGGTTTTTGGCGGTTTGTACATATAATCAGCTTTAGGACACTGATGGACTTGGACCAGTACAGTCACCCGAAACTCAAAATTTCAAAATTCGATAAAAAAAGGGTGACTTGTCGGGTCCAAGTTACTCGGTCTAGGCCTTATCATATCCACGTATGCTTGTTCTATTTACTAGCCTGGTCTATTTACTAGCCACTTTGTCTGTCACTTCCTTGTCTGTCTGAGTCTTGTCTGTCCAAGGGAAAGGTACCAAAGCAGCTTGCTTCACCTTTTACCTACATGTCGGTAATTCCTTGTTGTAATTCAAACTAATTATAATTGTACAGATTGTACTGTATTTCATATTATTGAATACTGACAAATGAACCAGACTTAAACCATAAAAAAGGAGAAATTTCTCCTCAGTTGATCGAGAACATTCTCTCCCGTGCGACGAGCCAAAAGATGGCCATCTTGGATTTAAAATTGAAACGGTATACTGTGCCCGTATACACGCAAACCGATGACGTCAATGTGCTCACGGACCTGTCAAAACGTCACTGATTTGCGTGTATACATTTACAATTACAGTATTTACCGTTTCAATTTGAAATCCAAGATGGCCGCCTTTTGGCTCGTCGCACGGGAGAGAATGTTCTCGATCAACTGAGGGGAAATTTCTCCTCTTTCCCCAAACGTGAGTAATACAAATGACCAGTATTGAAATCTGTGATTCTCACTAAATCCACAGTGGGCGCGTAGGACGGTGATACGGGTGTTTTCGGCGGTAAATCTGGGGATTTCGGTCTTGTAACAAACATTTTAGTGGTAAACTTGTACTAAGTTTAGTATAATTGGTTTTACTGTTGAGCTTCTTTAGAGGTTTCAAATAAGATGAAAGGTTCACAAATCACCATGTGCTTTCATTCTAAATCCTGAAAACAAATAATACAAAACATGTAGGCTTGAAATTTTCGAGAAACATTTTGAAGTTACTGCTATGCACCACACACACCGCGTATCGTTGCATGCTTTATGCCGTTCATGAAACAGTCGCGGGCTCAACGGTTGCAGACCCACTGCGCACACGGAACTGTCAGAATGCTATTTTAAGAAAAGAAGATGACCGCCTTGTTTTTGCTGTCGCACGGGCGAGACACCTTCTCGATCAACTGAGGGTATTTTCCCCCTTTTTTCCAAACATGAGTAAAGCAAATGACCAGTATTAGCATCCTTGATTCTCACTGAATCCAAAAATGGGCACGTAGGACGGTGATACGGGTGTTTACGGCGGTAAATCTGGGGGTTTGTGTCGGGTAGTTTTTCGGTTGAAATTTTTTTGACGGTTTGTACACATAAGCCATATTGTGACTCGGTTTGAACTCAAAATTTCAACATTCGATAAAAAAGGGTGACTTGTCGGGTCCAAGTAACTCGGACTGCTACTTACTAGGCTACTGTGTAGCGTTCACTTTTAATGTGGCATAGGGCTAAGCAGGCCCAGCATAACTTCTAAAGGCTAAAAAGTAAAAACTGCTTCAGACTAGACTGGCAGTCTGGTCCCCTGTACTAGTACGGTACTATAGAGCGGTTAGCTGCAAAGACTAAGTTATTACACAGGGGACCAGACTGCCAGTTGTGGAGCTGCTGTTTTGAATCTTGCGACCGAACCGGGAGGTTTTTGCCCATTTTTTGTGTGGAAATTGACATCATTTTCGCCACATGGACAGTTGCACACAGGTGCGTGGTACCCCCAGAACTGTGGGGTTCTACGTCGTCCGCTGCTCTCCCGACCAGAACCCCACAGATAACTATGCTTTTTTCCCATATAGGCTTCTGTGTAACGTTCACAAGTGCTGTGGCATAGGGATCAGCAGGTTCAGCATAACTCCTAAAATACTGCTTCATTTGGCCCAAGATTTCTAACAAATGTGGTTTACATACCACGCACCTGTGTGCAACTGTCCATGTCTCAAAAATGTGTTGATGGGCAAAAACCTCCCGGTTCGGTCGCAAAATTCCGCGCTAGTCTTCACATCAGTCATTGACTCATTGTACGTGGCCAGTGGCGACTACACCTGTATGTACCCCGTATACCTTCTTTATTCCCATGATACAATGGCTGCTGGCAACAAACGAGTTCAACGAAATAACTGAAAATAACGCCTCGAAATAAGCCTACCAATGGAGTCCCGGAGTGAACTTTGAACTTGCCGAAGTGAACTTTGTCCAGCTAATGAATATTGATCTGCTCATTCATTGGCTCTGGTGAAACACATGTTCATGACGTCATACACTGAAAATAAGCATGAGTTGCTAAAACCCGCCTGGGAAGTCATATTATTTCCAATAAAAACCTATCCTCCCATGTGCACCAAATGAATTTTGGTACATTTTAACGTATAACATAAAAAGAGAGACCTGAAGTAGTTGGTTTGCTTATTTGGCTGAAAAATGTGGAATTTAAGGGGGTTTAACAATATTGCTAACCATGGCAAAAGCTCATGCACTTGCTATACGTAATGTAGATTACAGGCTGAGAGTTATTTGTGTGCGTTTTGAATGGTACTTCCGGAAAGACGCCACATATCGCGATAATATCGAATATCACGATATCTCCCCGACGATATATCGAAAGCAAAAAATCCGGATATCGAACAACCTTACTGCAGCCTCTGCGCGGCATATATTCCGAATATTCCATTATTCCTTTCCAAGGTTGGGACACCAATCAGAAACATTAAGCCATTGATTTTTTATTTGTTCCATATTTCCCAGTCAGTTTTTCCTTTATTTGTTTGAAAACAAGAGTAGTTTATTTATTCCTTCATTCATTTATCTGTCTCCTCTTGTTCTTGTCCATTCCAGATTGCAGGATCTAAGAACTGTGTGTTCCTGAATGCCAGCTGCCTGATGCTGAACCTTGGAGATGCTGCATTCTATAAAGAGACTCAGAGAAACCGGGCAAGGCATGACAGCAGAAGTAGGTCAGTCTCCCTCCCCTCCCCCTCTTGATCCCTGTCAGAAACTCTCGCCAATTGACTAGTAGTCTTCTGTAGAGATGGATGATCCCTTGAAGAATATTGAAAACCAATGTAAAGAGGTCAGCGTATTATGATTACCGGTACATGTACATGAATGAGGATCCGTTTTCACACCGGCGTTAGTTCATGCCCAAAACGCTGAGTTTGCCCTTCGTCTATTTTGCAGTTAGTTCTTGCCCAACGCGCTGAATTCGCCCTTCGTCTACTGTATATTGCAGTTCATGCTTGCCCAACGCGCTGAGTTCACCCTTCGTCTATTTGACGTCTAACTGCCAAAAAGATGAATGGCGAACTCAGCGCGTTGGGCAAGCACAAACTGCAAAATACATTAGACAAAGAGTGAATTCAGTGAATTCGGCCATCGTCTATTTTCAAAATAACGTGCTGAGTTAGCTCTTCGTCTACTGTAGTTTGCAGTTCATGCTTGCCCAATGCGCTGAGTTCACTCTTCGTCTATTTTGCAGTTCATGCTTGCCCAATGCGCTGAGTTCACTCTTCGTCTATTTTGCAGTTAGTGCTTGGCCAACGCGCTGAGTTCACCCTTCGTCTATTTGGCAATTCGTGCTTGCCCAAGGCGTTGAGTTTGTTCTTTTTATCTATTAAGCAGTTAGTGCTTGCCCAACCTGCTGAGTTCGCCCTTGGTCTATTATGCAGTTAGTTCTTGCCCAACTCGTTCAGTTAGTTCATTGTCTATTTTGCAGTTCATGCTTGCCCAATGCGCTGAAGTCAGAAACATTTAGCCATTGATTTTTAATTTGTTCAAAACTTCTCAGTCAGTTTTTCCTTCATTTGTTTGAAAACAAGAGTAGTTTATTTATTCCTTCATTCATTTATCTGTCTTCTCTTGATCTTGTCCATTCCAGATTGCAGGATCTAAGAACTGTGTGTTCCTGAATGCCAGCTGCCTGATGCTGAACCTTGGAGATGCTGCATTCTATAAAGAGACTCAGAGAAACCGGGCAAGGCATGACAGCAGAAGTAGGTCAGTCTCCCTCCCCTCCCCCTCTTGATCCCTGTCAGAAACTCTCGCCAATTGACTAGTAGTCTTCTGTAGAGATGGATGATCCCTTGAAGAATATTGAAAACCAATGTAAAGAGGTCAGCGTATTATGATTACCGGTACATGTACATGAATGAGGATCCGTTTTCACACCGGCGTTAGTTCATGCCCAAAACGCTGAGTTTGCCCTTCGTCTATTTTGCAGTTAGTTCTTGCCCAACGCGCTGAATTCGCCCTTCGTCTACTGTATATTGCAGTTCATGCTTGCCCAACGCGCTGAGTTCACCCTTCGTCTATTTGACGTCTAACTGCCAAAAAGATGAATGGCGAACTCAGCGCGTTGGGCAAGCACAAACTGCAAAATACATTAGACAAAGAGTGAATTCAGTGAATTCGGCCATCGTCTATTTTCAAAATAACGTGCTGAGTTAGCTCTTCGTCTACTGTAGTTTGCAGTTCATGCTTGCCCAATGCGCTGAGTTCACTCTTCGTCTATTTTGCAGTTCATGCTTGCCCAATGCGCTGAGTTCACTCTTCGTCTATTTTGCAGTTAGTGCTTGGCCAACGCGCTGAGTTCACCCTTCGTCTATTTGGCAATTCGTGCTTGCCCAAGGCGTTGAGTTTGTTCTTTTTATCTATTAAGCAGTTAGTGCTTGCCCAACCTGCTGAGTTCGCCCTTGGTCTATTATGCAGTTAGTTCTTGCCCAACTCGTTCAGTTAGTTCATTGTCTATTTTGCAGTTCATGCTTGCCCAATGCGCTGAAGTCAGAAACATTTAGCCATTGATTTTTAATTTGTTCAAAACTTCTCAGTCAGTTTTTCCTTCATTTGTTTGAAAACAAGAGTAGTTTATTTATTCCTTCATTCATTTATCTGTCTTCTCTTGATCTTGTCCATTCCAGATTGCAGGATCTAAGAACTGTGTGTTCCTGAATGCCAGCTGCCTGATGCTGAACCTTGGAGATGCTGCATTCTATAAAGAGACTCAGAGAAACCGGGCAAGGCATGACAGCAGAAGTAGGTCAGTCTCCCTCCCCTCCCCCTCTTGATCCCTGTCAGAAACTCAAGCCAATTGACTAGTAGTCTTCTGTAGAGATGGATGATCCCTTGAAGAATATTGAAAACCAATGTAAAGAGGTCAGCGTATTATGATTACATGTACATGAATGAGGATCCGTTTTCACACCGGCGTTAGTTTTGTGCCCAACGCGCTGAGCTCGTCCATCGTCTATTTGGCAGTTAGTTCTTGCCCAACGCGCTGAGTTTGTTCTTCTTCTATTTGACAGTTCATGCTTGCCCAACGCGCTGAGTTAGCTCTTCTTCTATTTGGCAGTTAGTGCTTGCCCAACGCGCTGAATTCGCCCTTCGTCTATTTAGCAGTTAGTTCATGCCCAATGCGCTGAATTCGCCCTTTGTCTACTGTATTTTGCAGTTAGTGCTTGCCCAACGCGCTGAGTTCACTCTTCGTCTATTTGCCAGTTAGTGCTTGCCCAATGCGCTGAGTTTGCTCTTCGTCTATTCGGCAGTTAGTGCTTGCCCAATGCGCTGAGTTCACCCTTCGTCTATTTGGCAGTTAGTGCTTGCCCAAGGCATTGAGTTTGTTCTTCGTCTACTGTATTTTGCACTTCCTGCTTGCCCAACCTGCTGAGTTTGCCCTTCGTCTACTGTGTTTTGCAGTTAGTGCTTGCCCAACGCGCTGAGTTCACCCTTCGTCTATTTGGCAGTTAGTGCTTGCCCAAGGCATTGAGTTTGTTCTTCGTCTACTGTATTTTGCACTTCCTGCTTGCCCAACCTGCTGAGTTTGCCCTTCGTCTACTGTATTTTGCAGTTCGTGCTTGCCCAACGCGCTGAGTTAGCTCTTCGTCTATTTGACAGTTCGTGCTTGCCCAAGGCGTTGAGTTAGCTCTTCGTCTATTTGCCACTTAGTGCTTGCCCAATGCGCTGAGTTCGCTCTTTGTCTATTCGGCAGTTAGTGCTTGCCCAATGCGCTGAGTTCACCCTTCGTCTATTTGGCAGTTCATGCTTGCCCAAGGCGTTGAGTTTGTTCTTTTTATCTATTAAGCAGTTAGTGCTTGCCCAACCTGCTGAGTTTGCCCTTCGTCTATTTTGCGTTGAGTTTGTTCTTCTATTTGACAGTTCGTGCTTGCCCAACGCGCTGAATTTGCCCTTCGTCTACTGTATTTTGCAGTTCATGCTTGCCCAACGCACTGAGTTTTCACCCTTCGTCTATTTGACGTCTAACTGCCAAAAAGATGAAAGGCGAACTCAGCGCATTGGGCAAGCACAAACTGCAGAATATATTAGACAAGTTTTTGTATTCCTTTATTTATTTTGTTATCCTCACTTGTTCTCTTCCTCTCCAGATGGCATGATCACAGACCCTTGTGTTCCTGATCACCAGCAGCCTGATGCTCAACCTGGGAGATACTACATTCTATGATGAGTCCGGGCAAGGCATCACAGAAGACATAGACAGTCCCCATTCCTGTAGCCGATTCACTTGTAGTCTTCATTATTTTTACTTAGTTATGACATTTAACTTGACTGCAATGTGATGATTATTTAAATTCAACATTATTTGAAAGTGATTAAAAGTCTTGAAACAGAGGGTTTCAAGAAAAATTGGAAGGACTTGTATTGTATTGTTCTTAAATTGTATTGTTATTAAATTGTTATTGTATTGTTAAATTGTATTGTTGTTATTTAATATGTTAAATTGTATCTCTGCCCTCTGCCCTCTGCCCTCTGCCCTCTGCCCTCTGCCCTCTGCCCTCTGCCCTCTGCCCTCTGCCCTCTGCCCTCTGCCCTCTGCCCTCTGCCCTCTGCCCTCTGCCCTCTGCCCTCTGCCCTCTGCCCTCTGCCCTCTGCCCTCTGCCCTCTGCCCTCTGCCCTCTGCCCTCTGCCCTCTGCCCTCTGCCCTCTGCCCTCTGCCCTCTGCCCTCTGCCCTCTGCCCTCTGCCCTCTGCCCTCTGCCCTCTGCCCTCTGCCCTCTGCCCTCTGCCCTCTGCCCTCTGCCCTCTGCCCTCTGCCCTCTGCCCTCTGCCCTCTGCCCTCTGCCCTCTGCCCTCTGCCCTCTGCCCTCTGCCCTCTGCCCTCTGCCCTCTGCCCTCTGCCCTCTGCCCTCTGCCCTCTGCCCTCTGCCCTCTGCCCTCTGCCCTCTGCCCTCTGCCCTCTGCCCTCTGCCCTCTGCCCTCTGCCCTCTGCCCTCTGCCCTCTGCCCTCTGCCCTCTGCCCTCTGCCCTCTGCCCTCTGCCCTCTGCCCTCTGCCCTCTGCCCTCTGCCCTCTGCCCTCTGCCCTCTGCCCTCTGCCCTCTGCCCTCTGCCCTCTGCCCTCTGCCCTCTGCCCTCTGCCCTCTGCCCTCTGCCCTCTGCCCTCTGCCCTCTGCCCTCTGCCCTCTGCCCTCTGCCCTCTGCCCTCTGCCCTCTGCCCTCTGCCCTCTGCCCTCTGCCCTCTGCCCTCTGCCCTCTGCCCTCTGCCCTCTGCCCTCTGCCCTCTGCCCTCTGCCCTCTGCCCTCTGCCCTCTGCCCTCTGCCCTCTGCCCTCTGCCCTCTGCCCTCTGCCCTCTGCCCTCTGCCCTCTGCCCTCTGCCCTCTGCCCTCTGCCCTCTGCCCTCTGCCCTCTGCCCTCTGCCCTCTGCCCTCTGCCCTCTGCCCTCTGCCCTCTGCCCTCTGCCCTCTGCCCTCTGCCCTCTGCCCTCTGCCCTCTGCCCTCTGCCCTCTGCCCTCTGCCCTCTGCCCTCTGCCCTCTGCCCTCTGCCCTCTGCCCTCTGCCCTCTGCCCTCTGCCCTCTGCCCTCTGCCCTCTGCCCTCTGCCCTCTGCCCTCTGCCCTCTGCCCTCTGCCCTCTGCCCTCTGCCCTCTGCCCTCTGCCCTCTGCCCTCTGCCCTCTGCCCTCTGCCCTCTGCCCTCTGCCCTCTGCCCTCTGCCCTCTGCCCTCTGCCCTCTGCCCTCTGCCCTCTGCCCTCTGCCCTCTGCCCTCTGCCCTCTGCCCTCTGCCCTCTGCCCTCTGCCCTCTGCCCTCTGCCCTCTGCCCTCTGCCCTCTGCCCTCTGCCCTCTGCCCTCTGCCCTCTGCCCTCTGCCCTCTGCCCTCTGCCCTCTGCCCTCTGCCCTCTGCCCTCTGCCCTCTGCCCTCTGCCCTCTGCCCTCTGCCCTCTGCCCTCTGCCCTCTGCCCTCTGCCCTCTGCCCTCTGCCCTCTGCCCTCTGCCCTCTGCCCTCTGCCCTCTGCCCTCTGCCCTCTGCCCTCTGCCCTCTGCCCTCTGCCCTCTGCCCTCTGCCCTCTGCCCTCTGCCCTCTGCCCTCTGCCCTCTGCCCTCTGCCCTCTGCCCTCTGCCCTCTGCCCTCTGCCCTCTGCCCTCTGCCCTCTGCCCTCTGCCCTCTGCCCTCTGCCCTCTGCCCTCTGCCCTCTGCCCTCTGCCCTCTGCCCTCTGCCCTCTGCCCTCTGCCCTCTGCCCTCTGCCCTCTGCCCTCTGCCCTCTGCCCTCTGCCCTCTGCCCTCTGCCCTCTGCCCTCTGCCCTCTGCCCTCTGCCCTCTGCCCTCTGCCCTCTGCCCTCTGCCCTCTGCCCTCTGCCCTCTGCCCTCTGCCCTCTGCCCTCTGCCCTCTGCCCTCTGCCCTCTGCCCTCTGCCCTCTGCCCTCTGCCCTCTGCCCTCTGCCCTCTGCCCTCTGCCCTCTGCCCTCTGCCCTCTGCCCTCTGCCCTCTGCCCTCTGCCCTCTGCCCTCTGCCCTCTGCCCTCTGCCCTCTGCCCTCTGCCCTCTGCCCTCTGCCCTCTGCCCTCTGCCCTCTGCCCTCTGCCCTCTGCCCTCTGCCCTCTGCCCTCTGCCCTCTGCCCTCTGCCCTCTGCCCTCTGCCCTCTGCCCTCTGCCCTCTGCCCTCTGCCCTCTGCCCTCTGCCCTCTGCCCTCTGCCCTCTGCCCTCTGCCCTCTGCCCTCTGCCCTCTGCCCTCTGCCCTCTGCCCTCTGCCCTCTGCCCTCTGCCCTCTGCCCTCTGCCCTCTGCCCTCTGCCCTCTGCCCTCTGCCCTCTGCCCTCTGCCCTCTGCCCTCTGCCCTCTGCCCTCTGCCCTCTGCCCTCTGCCCTCTGCCCTCTGCCCTCTGCCCTCTGCCCTCTGCCCTCTGCCCTCTGCCCTCTGCCCTCTGCCCTCTGCCCTCTGCCCTCTGCCCTCTGCCCTCTGCCCTCTGCCCTCTGCCCTCTGCCCTCTGCCCTCTGCCCTCTGCCCTCTGCCCTCTGCCCTCTGCCCTCTGCCCTCTGCCCTCTGCCCTCTGCCCTCTGCCCTCTGCCCTCTGCCCTCTGCCCTCTGCCCTCTGCCCTCTGCCCTCTGCCCTCTGCCCTCTGCCCTCTGCCCTCTGCCCTCTGCCCTCTGCCCTCTGCCCTCTGCCCTCTGCCCTCTGCCCTCTGCCCTCTGCCCTCTGCCCTCTGCCCTCTGCCCTCTGCCCTCTGCCCTCTGCCCTCTGCCCTCTGCCCTCTGCCCTCTGCCCTCTGCCCTCTGCCCTCTGCCCTCTGCCCTCTGCCCTCTGCCCTCTGCCCTCTGCCCTCTGCCCTCTGCCCTCTGCCCTCTGCCCTCTGCCCTCTGCCCTCTGCCCTCTGCCCTCTGCCCTCTGCCCTCTGCCCTCTGCCCTCTGCCCTCTGCCCTCTGCCCTCTGCCCTCTGCCCTCTGCCCTCTGCCCTCTGCCCTCTGCCCTCTGCCCTCTGCCCTCTGCCCTCTGCCCTCTGCCCTCTGCCCTCTGCCCTCTGCCCTCTGCCCTCTGCCCTCTGCCCTCTGCCCTCTGCCCTCTGCCCTCTGCCCTCTGCCCTCTGCCCTCTGCCCTCTGCCCTCTGCCCTCTGCCCTCTGCCCTCTGCCCTCTGCCCTCTGCCCTCTGCCCTCTGCCCTCTGCCCTCTGCCCTCTGCCCTCTGCCCTCTGCCCTCTGCCCTCTGCCCTCTGCCCTCTGCCCTCTGCCCTCTGCCCTCTGCCCTCTGCCCTCTGCCCTCTGCCCTCTGCCCTCTGCCCTCTGCCCTCTGCCCTCTGCCCTCTGCCCTCTGCCCTCTGCCCTCTGCCCTCTGCCCTCTGCCCTCTGCCCTCTGCCCTCTGCCCTCTGCCCTCTGCCCTCTGCCCTCTGCCCTCTGCCCTCTGCCCTCTGCCCTCTGCCCTCTGCCCTCTGCCCTCTGCCCTCTGCCCTCTGCCCTCTGCCCTCTGCCCTCTGCCCTCTGCCCTCTTTGTTAGCGTTTTCTCGATTTCGTTCGTCGGGGGTCTTGGAGCTTTTTGAGAGGGGAATTGAGATTGACCCATAATCCTTACTCGGCTGAATTTCTTCTCAACCGGAAGGCAGGTCACATCTACTTTGACCCCATGATGGCTGACTTCTCAGCCGGAAGTGGCCGGGGGGCCACGTGCAACTTTCCCCGCCCCCCTCCGCCGAGCGCTCAACTCGGGGGGACAAGTAGGTCACACCTACGGATACCTTCACGCATTTGTTCGGCTGAGTCCGTTCAGCTAACTATGCCTTTTCTCAACTGAGCGCTCAGCTTCGATCAAACACAGAAAGCCACGACACTTTCCCAACCAGAAACAAACGACAACTTTCCCAGTTCAACTTGCTGAGCGCTCAACAAGCTAGACCAGTAGGCTACCGATGCTTCTGACATCTCTACTGCAAATGACACTCTTATACATTAAATGCCTTTAAATACAAACAAGACAGTTTAAAAAATAACCTGCACGCACCGGGGCTCGAACCTTCGATCTACAGACTGACGGCCGCACGCCTATGTGTCTGCGCCACGGTTCGCTCTGCCTAACTCTCGATGTACGACAGTGATGAACCTTCGGACACAAAACGCAACAGCAAACTTGAATGATAACACATACAACATGGCAAACTGCGAAAACATAACATTTCGATATTAATGTTACGAACCTTTGACCAATACTATACCTCATTTCATATCAGTTTCATCTCTAAACTAAAGCGTTGTCATAGCAGCTGGGATGCAAGAATGCCTGGAGGTGGTTCCTCGAGAAGAATGAGAACATGCCGGTCACACCGCACAGCCGACCTTGACTGTATTTCCTCTGGTATGTTCTAAAGAACATTGAAAAAAACGTCGACTACTGCAAGTCATAATACACAAATGCTGCATATGCAAGACGGTCCGACGGCTGCAAACACAGGTAAAGGGCCAACGCTCGCACCGTTCTTGAATTTGTGTTAACATTAATCAGCCACATTGCCAGTTATGAAATATCATAGTCTCATTGACGTCAGCCGTGTTTTCGTCAAACAAATAACACACGGTTTACATTCCGTTTGGAACTTCACGGCTACGGAGAGCACCGAACAGACATTCGTGGACAATAAACTATAACAAATAGCACATTACTTCGGGCTTTTTTCCTGCGCATTAAATCATCGTTTTCAGCACTCACTCAATTGTTTCATGTGCATGCAATGATTTCGTGCGCTGAATCAATTTCCGCAACTTCATTTCTTTGGTCAACGAATGTCTCTTCAGGGCCTCCGTACAATACCGCGCACGCTGTGCACAATACATTCATAGGATGCAATGCGTGACCGCTGTCGGCTGTGGCAATAAAACACATCGACATTATTAAACATGACAGCCGTAACAATGGTCATTAATTCTTAACGGCCCCTTACTTCAACTGATGACACTGGGATTTGGCATTGCATTTCAAGTGAACACATAACACAAAATTAAGGCCGTATTTCGTAATACGCAAACAAGGCCACAATGGAATTATGCAAACTAGACAACAAAGTACATTGTACAATTTCTCACACTTTTCCTCCCTCCTTTAAACACCGTGATGAGTGCAGCTGTTTCACCTATACTTCGACTCAAATAAACACGCTTTACAAAAATTATATCGTATTTGCACGATTTAATTGTGGACAATACCATAATTCTGGGTTATTTGGGATAGGGCATACACACCACGTGTGCGACCAATTTTTGCATGCCATTACGCAACTTACAGTAGGTGTTTTTGCATCTCATTTGGTGCAGATAACAGAAATGGAAACAAGCAACGAATACTATCATATTGTCCACATTCTTCTTTGGGCATTTCCACAGCTGCTCTGTACCAAATAAGATGAACAAGTACTCACTATATAAGTCACGTGTTGCCACGTAAACATTGGTTGTGCAATCGGTCTATTGTAGACTTGGTACAGATAACTTTCAAACCACTGCTTGCATTCATTTCATGTAACATCAAAGGCTGCATAGCACAGATGGTTAGAGCACTGGTATACAAAACCAGACGTCTCGAGTTCAAAACCCGCTCCAGTCAAATTTCTGTTTGCATTTCTTGGTCATTTCATTTCCATTTGTACACAAAAGTCAAATTAATTTTTTCCGTTACTCGTTTGACTTGAATTGAAACAGCTGCGTTCACTTCCCTGAGCTGCTATATCCAGGTTTACAACAATTGGTTGTTTGCAACTGAATGAAAGCGGGAGACGTGGGAAGTTAAAGGGGAATGAAACCCAGAGAAAAGGGTTGGGTTATATGATTGGGTGTTAAAAACAACCTACGAGTTTCATAAAGAGGGAAAATCCTGGAATTCGGTGATCGAATTCGCGTTCCCGCAAACCGCCATCTTTTCCAATGGCCCGCTAGTCACTGCGGGGGGTATGACATCGCAACGGGAAACTCCCGCATGGGCCCGGGCGGATGTACCCCTACTACATGACTTTGTATATACTGCCTTCAATATACACTCGCGAGCTGAACGATGGTGTACTGCCAGGCTTTTGGATGTCAACAAAAATAATGCCATAATTATACATGTAGTAGGGGTACGTCCGTCCGAGCCCATTCGGGAGTTTCCCGTTGCGATGCCATACCCCCCGCAGTGACTGGCGGGCCATTCGAAAAGATGGCGGTTTGTGGGAACGCGAATTCGACCACAAAATTACATGATTTTCCTCTCTTTATTAAACTCGTAGGTGAGTAGCACATAGGTAATTGTAGGTTGTTGTTTTTCACCCAATCAGAGATAAGCCAACATTTTTCTCTGGGTTTCATCCCCTTTAATGGTTCTGACTTACGTCCCCATCCCGGCATAGACTACTTCACTATTAACGCCGCCGTACACGATAGCTATCTGCTGAGCAACAATTATCTCGAGGTCGTTAGCTCAGCACGTAGCTCTCGTGTGCGCTGAACTTTGGGTGAGATTTCTGCCACAATCAAACAGGATAGATATTGGTCTCACGGCCTCTTGAGGCAGAAATCTCACCAATATTTCAGCGCACACGGTGAGCCGTGCTCAGCTAACGACATCCAGATAATTTTTGCTCAGCAGATAAATCTCTCGTGTGCGGCGGCCTTTAGAGAAGGCCACCCATCTACGGGCTGGATAACTTAGATGGTAAGAGCACTGGTATGCAAAACAAAATTAAACCATGGTAAAAGTCTTATTGTAGTGCATCAAATCTAAACGAGTCGAATACTACTACATGTACTACCGGTACTCAATGCCTTTAACATGACAAACATGTCCATGTAGATATAAAACGTTTTCAGATATTTAAGTATTAACTCTGCCACTACAATGCAATCCTTTCAGTCATTGGTCTGCTGCAGTGATTCCTTTCTTAAGACATGACATTGAAAGGTCACGTAGGGCCTATTCTTTTGTTTGGAATCTAAGGACGTGTCCCAAACGCACTTCCAGAGCTACGGCTAGGGCTATTTGTCTTCGCATCTCCGTGTATTTCCAATAGGGGGAAGACCTAGACCTAGCTCTGGACGCCCATTTCGGACACGGCCTTATTCTGTTGTCTAGCAAATTGACAATAAGTTCTTGTGGAACTCCAAGGCCTTGATCACACATCCCTTTAGCTTTTACAAGCATTGACATTGTAGCTTTTAAGGAAGTATCCCAATGACATTTGAAAGATTCTGATAAGCCTTTCATAAAATTGATACAAATTGTATGCATTGACACTATGAACAGCTAAACCGTGAATATGTCAATTTGCTGTGAGACTAAAAAGTCACTGTGATTTCATGGTGCATTTCACATTGAATTTACCATGAAAATAATCGTCTCTCTGACCTGATAAGGACATATTCTGGTCACTAAAGAGAGTGAAAAAACTGAATATCTAGGGTGGCAAGCTCCAGCCTTGAGGGATGGCTAATTCAATTACCAGTAGAGACCACCAGCCCCCATAGAGGTATTTACTCCCAGATACTTCTAAATTGCCTCTAGCCATTTACCACCAGGAACTTGTGGCCTTGAAGACCACTGGTGAAAACACCATACAAATAAATGACTTGGCTAACTGTGTGCCATGAAATGGGGTTAAAACACAGGGATTTTTTTTTTCACAGCTACATGACATTTTCACCCCATTTTCACAGTTTCAATGTTCATAGTGTGAGCCCAACACGAGCCTATAGGCGCTATATTTCCAAGATTAATTGTTCCTCGCTGCTTTTTAATCTTTTCTTAACATATTTTTCAACAAATCAAACATAACCTTAGCAACAATGGTACGGTCCCTTAGATTGACCACCATCTTGGAAATCTAGCGACCATAGCCTCGCTTTGGGCACAATATATAAAATGGATTAAGAAATGCTTTTCCATCACAAGTCATAAGCCACCATCCACAGACCTTGAAACTATTCCAATGAACCGTACTGCAGTGATATGTGCAAGAAGGGCAAACCCTCATTGAAACACATTCTCACTGACTCAAAATTCTATTCCAAACCAGTCCTTCCCTAAAGACATCTTCACAGTATTTCCTATTACAGCTTCACGTCATGACTTAAGAGTGTGTCTTCACTTCGTTGGAAGTAATTGTCAGATGGCCTACAACCCTGTCTGATCCACTCTATGAAGCCCATGGGTCTGAAGTCTTCTGCCACGTTCATCAGCTCCCAACTGCTCAAGATCTTGTCAGGAAGTCAGGCAGGGTCAATGTCTGGTAGTTTAGCCACCTTCAAGATACATTCGTTGGGGCCAACATCGTCTCCTGAGGGCAGGAAAATCAAACACAATACAGTGTCATGATAAAGGCAGAGTTAAAGGCTTTTAAGGAAGTACACATATATCCCAATGACATAAGAAAGATTCTAATACATCACAAGCACCCTGAGCTTAAAAATGCACAGCAATAGTCTCAGAAGCCATCCACATAGTCCTGAAAACCATTCCAATAAACCGTACTACCGTGATATGAGTAATAAGAACAAACATGTCATATGTCAGTGAAAGAGGCAAAGACAGAAAGAGATAGACAGCGGTGGGGCAGTGGATGAGACATAGACAGAGATAGAGACTTAGGCAGTGGAAGAGGCAAAGACAGAGAGAGATAGACAGCGGTGGGGCAGTGGGTGAGACGTAGACAGAGATAGAGACTTAGGCAGTGGAAGAGGCAAAGACAGAGAGAGATATAGACAGTGGTGGGGCAGTGGATGAGACATAGACAGAGATAAAGACTTAGGCAGTGGAAGAGGCAAAGACAGAGAGATATAGACAGCGGTGGGGCAGTGGATGAGACATAGACAGAGATAGAGACTTAGGCAGTGGAAGAGGCAAAGACAGAGAGATATAGACAGCGGTGGGGCAGTGGATGAGACATAGACAGAGATAGAGACTTAGGCAGTGGAAGAGGCAAAGACAGAGAGAGATAGACAGCAGTGGGGCAGTGGATGAGACATAGACAGAGATAGAGACTTGGGCAGTGGAAGAGGCAAAGACAGAGAGAGATAGACAGCAGTGGGGCAGTGGATGAGACATAGACAGAGATAGAGACTTAGGCAGTGGAAGAGGCAAAGACAGAGAGAGAGATAGACAGCGGTGGGGCAGTGGATGAGACATAGACAGAGATAGAGACTTAGGCAGTGGAAGAGGCAAAGACAGAGAGAGATAGACAGCGGTGGGGCAGTGGGTGAGACAGACAGAGATAGAGACTTAGGCAGTGGAAGAGGCAAAGACAGAGAGAGATAGACAGCGGTGGGGCAGTGGATGAGACATAGACAGAGATAGAGACTTGGGCAGTGGAAGAGGCAAAGACAGAGAGAGATAGACAGCGGTGGGGCAGTGGGTGAGACATAGACAGAGATAGAGACTTAGGCAGTGGAAGAGGCAAAGACAGAAATATATAGACAGCGGTGAGGCAGTGGATGAGATATAGACAGAGATAGAGACTTAGGCAGTGGAAGAGGCAAAGACAGAAATATATAGACAGCGGTGAGGCAGTGGATGAGATATAGACAGAGATAGAGACTTGGGCAGTGGAAGAGGCAAAGACAGAAAGAGAGAGATAGAGACTTAGGCAGTGGAAGAGGCAAAGACACAGAGAGATAGACAGCGGTGAGGGCAGTGGATGTGACATAGACAGATATAGAGACTTACGCAGTGGAAGAGGCAAAGACAGAGAGAGAGAGATAGAGACTTAGGCAGTGGAAGAGGCAAAGACACAGAGAGATAGACAGCGGTGGGGCAGTGGAAGAGGCAAAGACACAGAGAGATAGACAGCGGTGAGGGCAGTGGATGAGACATAGACAGAGATAGAGACTTGGGCAGTGGAAGAGGCAAAGACAGAGAGATATAGACAGCGGTGGGGCAGTGGATGAGACATAGACAGAGATAGAGACTTAGGCAGTGGAAGAGGCAAAGACAGAGAGAGAGATAGACAACGGTGGGGCAGTGGATGAGACAAAGACAGAGATAGAGACTTAGGCAGTGGAAGAGGCAAAGACAGAGAGATATAGACAGCGGTGGGGCAGTGGATGAGACATAGACAGAGAAAGAGACTTAGGCAGTGGAAGAG
Source organism: Luidia sarsii (assembly GCA_949987565.1). Taxonomy (NCBI): domain Eukaryota; kingdom Metazoa; phylum Echinodermata; class Asteroidea; order Paxillosida; family Luidiidae; genus Luidia; species Luidia sarsii. Next base: position 19,920,453 of record OX465109.1, on the reverse strand, counting down.
GCAAAGACAGAGAGATAGACAGCGGTGGGGCAGTGGATGAGACATGAACAGAGATAGAGACTTAGGCAGTGGAAGAGGCAAAGACAGAGAGATAGACAGCAGTGGGGCAGTGGATGAGACATAGACAGAGATAGAGACTTAGGCAGTGGAAGAGGCAAAGACAGAGAGATATAGACAGCGGTGGGGCAGTGGATGAGACATCGACAGAGATAGAGACTTAGGCAGTGGAAGAGGCAAAGACAGAGAGATAGACAGCAGTGGGGCAGTGGATGAGACATAGACAGAGATAGAGACTTAGGCAGTGGAAGAGGCAAAGACAGAGAGATATAGACAGCGGTGGGGCAGTGGATGAGACATAGACAGAGATAGAGACTTAGGCAGTGGAAGAGGCAAAGACAGAGAGATAGACAGCAGTGGGGCAGTGGATGAGACATAGACAGAGATAGAGACTTAGGCAGTGGAAGAGGCAAAGACAGAGAGATATAGACAGCGGTGGGGCAGTGGATGAGACATAGACAGAGATAGAGACTTAGGCAGTGGAAGAGGCAAAGACAGAGAGATATAGACAGCGGTGGGGCAGTGGATGAGACATAGACAGAGATAGAGACTTAGGCAGTGGAAGAGGCAAAGACAGAGAGAGATAGACAGCGGTGGGGCAGTGGATGAGACATAGACAGAGATAGCGACTTGGGCAGTGGAAGAGGCAAAGACAGAAAGAGATAGACAGCGGTGAGGGTAGTGGATGTGACATAGACAGAGATAGAGACTTAGGCAGTGGAAGAGGCAAAGACAGAGAGAGATATAGACAGCGGTGGGGCAGTTGATGAGACATAGACAGAAATAGAGACTTGGGCAGTGGAAGAGGCAAAGACAGAGAGATAGACAGCGGTGGGGCAGTGGATGAGACATAGACAGAGATAGAGACTTAGGCAGTGGAAGAGGCAAAGACAGAGAGAGATAGACAGCAGTGGGGCAGTGGATGTGACATAGACAGAGATAGAGACTTAGGCAGTAGAAGAGGCAAAGACAGAGAGAGATAGACAGCAGTGGGGCAGTGGATGTGACATAGACAGAGATAGAGACTTAGGCAGTGGAAGAGGCAAAGACAGAGAGAGATAGACAGCGGTGAGGCAGTGGATGAGACATAGACAGAGATAGAGACTTGGGCAGTGGAAGAGGCAAAGACAGAGAGAGAGATAGACAGCGGTGAGGCAGTGGATGAGACATAGACAGAAATAGAGACTTGGGCAGTGGAAGAGGCAAAGACAGAGAGATAGACAGCGGTGGGGCAGTGGATGAGACATAGACAGAGATAGAGACTTGGACAGTGGAAGAGGCAAAGACAGAGAGAGATAGACAGCGGTGGGGCAGTGGATGAGACATGAACAGAGATAGAGACTTAGGCAGTGGAAGAGGCAAAGACAGAGAGAGATAGACAGCGGTGGGGCAGTGGATGAGACATAGACAGAGATAGAGACTTAGGCAGTGGAAGAGGCAAAGACAGAGAGAGATAGACAGCGGTGGGGCAGTGGATGAGACATAGACAGAGATAGAGACTTAGGCAGTGGAAGAGGCAAAGACAGAGAGAGATAGACAGCGGTGGGGCAGTGGATGAGACAGACAGAGATAGAGACTTAGGCAGTGGAAGAGGCAAAGACAGAGAGAGATAGACAGCGGTGGGGCAGTGGATGAGACATAGACAGAGATAGAGACTTAGGCAGTGGAAGAGGCAAAGACAGAGAGAGATAGACAGCAGTGGGGCAGTGGGTGAGACATAGACAGAGATAGAGACTTGGGCAGTGGAAGAGGCAAAGACAGAGAGATAGACAGCGGTGGGGCAGTGGATGAGACATAGACAGTGATAGAGACTTGGGCAGTGGAAGAGGCAAAGACAGAGAGAGATAGACAGCGGTGGGGCAGTGGGTGAGACATAGACAGTGATAGAGACTTAGGCAGTGGAAGAGGCAAAGACAGAGAGAGATATAGACAGTGGTGGGGCAGTGGATGAGACATAGACAGAGATAGAGACTTAGGCAGTGGAAGAGGCAAAGACAGAGAGAGATAGACAGCGGTGGGGCAGTGGATGAGACATAGACAGAGATAGAGACTTAGGCAGTGGAAGAGGCAAAGACAGAGAGAGATAGACAGCAGTGGGGCAGTGGGTGAGACATAGACAGAGATAGAGACTTGGGCAGTGGAAGAGGCAAAGACAGAGAGAGATAGACAGCGGTGGGGCAGTGGATGAGACATAGACAGAGATAGAGACTTAGGCAGTGGAAGAGGCAAAGACAGAGAGAGATAGACAGCGGTGGGGCAGTGGGTGAGACATAGACAGAGATAGAGACTTAGGCAGTGGAAGAGGCAAAGACAGAGAGAGATAGACAGCGGTGGGGCAGTGGGTGAGACATAGACAGAGATAGAGACTTAGGCAGTGGAAGAGGCAAAGACAGAGAGAGATATAGACAGTGGTGGGGCAGTGGATGAGACATAGACAGAGATAAAGACTTAGGCAGTGGAAGAGGCAAAGACAGAGAGATATAGACAGCGGTGGGGCAGTGGATGAGACATAGACAGAGATAGAGACTTAGGCAGTGGAAGAGGCAAAGACAGAGAGATATAGACAGCGGTGGGGCAGTGGATGAGACATAGACAGAGATAGAGACTTAGGCAGTGGAAGAGGCAAAGACAGAGAGAGATAGACAGCAGTGGGGCAGTGGATGAGACATAGACAGAGATAGAGACTTGGGCAGTGGAAGAGGCAAAGACAGAGAGAGATAGACAGCAGTGGGGCAGTGGATGAGACACAGACAGAGATAGAGACTTAGGCAGTGGAAGAGGCAAAGACAGAGAGAGATATAGACAGCGGTGGGGCAGTGGATGAGACATAGACAGAGATAGAGACTTAGGCAGTGGAAGAGGCAAAGACAGAGAGATATAGACAGCGGTGGGGCAGTGGATGAGACATAGACAGAGATAGAGACTTAGGCAGTGGAAGAGACAAAGACAGAGAGAGATAGACAGCAGTGGGGCAGTGGATGAGACATAGACAGAGATAGAGACTTAGGCAGTGGAAGAGGCAAAGACAGAGAGATATAGACAGCGGTGGGGCAGTGGATGAGACATAGACAGAGATAGAGACTTAGGCAGTGGAAGAGGCAAAGACAGAGAGAGATAGACAGCGGTGGCGCAGTGGATGAGACATAGACAGAGATAGAGACTTAGGCAGTGGAAGAGGCAAAGACAGAGAGAGAGATAGACAGCAGTGGGGCAGTGGATGAGACATAGACAGAGATAGAGACTTAGGCAGTGGAAGAGGCAAAGACAGAGAGAGAGATAGACAGCAGTGGGGCAGTGGATGAGACATAGACAGAGATAGAGACTTAGGCAGTGGAAGAGGCAAAGACAGAGAGAGCTATAGACAGCAGTGGGGCAGTGGATGAGACATAGACATAGATAGAGACTTAGGCAGTGGAAGAGGCAAAGACAGAGAGAGATAGATAGCGGTGGGGCAGTGGATGAGACATAGACAGAGATAGAGACTTAGGCAGTGGAAGAGGCAAAGACAGAGAGAGAGATAGACAGCAGTGGGGCAGTGGATGAGACATAGACAGAGATAGAGACTTAGGCAGTGGAAGAGGCAAAGACAGAGAGAGAGATAGACAGCGGTGGGGGCAGTGGATGAGACATAGACAGAGATAGAGACTTAGGCAGTGGAAGAGGCAAAGACAGAGAGAGAGATAGACAGCGGTGGGGCAGTGGATGAGACATAGACAGAGATAGAGACTTAGGCAGTGGAAGAGGCAAAGACAGAGAGAGATAGACAGCGGTGAGGGAAGTGGATGAGACATAGACAGAGATAGAGACTTAGACAGTGGAAGAGGCAAAGACAGAGAGAGATAGACAGCGGTGGGGGCAGTGGATGAGACATAGACAGAGATAGAGACTTAGGCAGTGGAAGAGGCAAAGACAGAGAGAGAGATAGACAGCGGTGGGGGCAGTGGATGAGACATAGACAGAGATAGAGACTTAGGCAGTGGAAGGGGCAAAGACAGAGAGAGATAGACAGCGGTGGGGCAGTGGATGAGACATAGACAGAGATAGAGACTTAGGCAGTGGAAGAGGCAAAGACAAAGAAAGAGATAGACAGCGGTGGGGGAAGTGGATGAGACATAGACAGAGATAGAGACTTAGACAGTGGAAGAGGCAAAGACAGAGAGAGATAGACAGCGGTGGGGCAGTGGATGAGACATAGACAGAGATAGAGACTTAGGCAGTGGAAGAGGCAAAGACAGAGAGAGAGATAGACAGCGGTGAGGGCAGTGGATGAGACATAGACAGAGATAGAGACTTAGGCAGTGAAAGAGGCAAAGACAGAGAGAGATAGACAGCGGTGGGGCAGTGGATGAGACATAGACAGAGATAGAGACTTAGACAGTGGAAGAGGCAAAGACAGAGAGAGATAGACAGCGGTGGGGCAGTGGATGAGACATAGACAGAGATAGAGACTTAGGCAGTGGAAAAGGCACACAGAGACAGTGGCAGAGTAAGGTGCAGGGGCAGAGACAGAGGAAGATGCAGAGGCAGAGGCAGAGGCTGAAGCAAAGACACAATTAGATTTAGACCCAGAGGCAGAAGCAGTGGCAGAGATAGAGACACAAAACTTGGAAATGCCTACCAAATTTGTCAGCTCATTGTTGCTCAAGTTCTTGTCAGGAAATCAGGCCAGACCAATGACTGGTAGTTTCACCACCTTCATCTTGCATTTGTTGGACCAAACTTTGCCTCCTGCAGACAGAAAAATCAAACACAATACACTCTTATAATAAAAGAAGACAGAGACAGATGCAATGAGAGAGGCAGAGATAGAGACAGGCAGAAAAATCAAACGCTGCAAAACGTCAGGCCCACTAAATTTTGAGATTTGAATTTTCGTAATTTTAGTCAGTAAGCAGTTTGCAACATTCTTGTATATCACAATACAATGTTATGCAGAGGTAAAACACAATAAACAGTTATGAGGAAAGCAGAGGTAAAGGCAGAGAGGCAAAGACAGAGACAGAAGCTGAGATTGAGGCAGAGAGAGGTAGACTAGAGGCAGAGGCAAAGACAGAGGCAGGGACAGAGATTGATATTAAGGCAGAGAGAGGTAGACTAGAGGCAGAGGCAAATAAAGACAGAGACAGAGGCTGAGATTGAGGCAGAGAGGTAGACTAGAGGCAGAGGCAAAGACAGAGACAGGCTGAGATTGAGGCAGAGAGGTAGACTAGAGGCAGAGGCAAAGACAGAGACAGAGGCTGAGATTGAGGCAGAGACAGGCTGAGATTGAGGCAGAGAGGTAGACTAGAGGCAGAGGCAAAGACAGAGAGAGAGAGAGAGACTAGAGGCAGAGGCAAAGACAGAGACAGAGGCTGAGATTGAGGCAGAGAGGTAGACTAGAGGCAGAGGCAAAGGCAGAGACAGAGAGGTAGACTAGAGGCAGAGGCAAAGACAGAGACAGAGAGAGAGACTAGAGGCAGAGGCAAAGACAGAGACAGAGGCTGAGATTGAGGCAGAGAGGTAGACTAGAGGCAGAGGCAAAGACAGAGACAGAGAGGTAGACTAGAGGCAGAGGCAAAGACAGAGACAGAGGCTGAGATTGAGGCAGAGAGGTAGACTAGAGGCAGAGGCAAAGGCAGAGACAGAGAGGTAGACTAGAGGCAGAGGCTGAGATTGAGACAGAGAGGTAGACTAGAGGCAGAGGCAAAGACAGAGACAGAGAGGTAGACTAGAGGCAGAGGCAAAGACAGAGACAGAGAGGTAGACTAGAGGCAGAGGCAAAGACAGAGACAGAGGCTGAGATTGAGGCAGAGAGATAGACTAGAAGCAGAGGCTGGGATTGAGGCAGAGAGGTAGACTAGAGGCAGAGGCAAAGACAGAGACAGAGAGGTAGACTAGAGGCAGAGGCAAAGACAGAGACAGAGGCTGAGATTGAGGCAGAGAGGTAGACTAGAGGCAGAGGCAAAGACAGAGACAGAGGCTGAGATTGAGGCAGAGAGGTAGACTAGAGACAAAGACAGAGACAGATGCTGAGATTGAGGCAGAGAGGTAGACTAGAGGCAGAGGCAAAGACAGAGACATAGAGGTAGACTAGAGGCAGAGGCAAAGACAGAGACAGAGGCTGAGATTGAGGCAGAGAGGTAGACTAGAGGCAAAGACAAAGACAGAGGCTGAGATTGAGGCAGAGAGGTAGACTAGAGGCAGAGGCAAAGACAGAGACATAGAGGTAGACTAGACGCAGAGGCAAAGACAGAGACAGGCTGAGATTGAGGCAGAGAGGTAGACTAGAGGCAGAGGCAAAGACAGAGACAGAGGCTGAGATTGAGGCAGAGAGGTAGACTAGAGGCAGAGGCAAAGACAGAGACATAGAGGTACACTAGAGGCAGAGGCAAAGACAGAGACAGGCTGAGACTGAGGCAGAGAGGTAGACTAGAGGCAGAGGCAAAGACAGAGACAGAGGCTGAGATTGAGGCAGAGAGGTAGACTAGACGCAGAGACAAAGACAGAGAGGTAGACTAGAGGCAGAGGCAAAGACAGAGACAGATGCTGAGATTGAGGCAGAGAGGTACACTAGAGGCAGAGGCAAAGACAGAGACAGAGGCTGAGATTGAGGCAGAGAGGTAGACTAGAGGCAGAGGCAAAGACAGAGACAGAGGCTGAGATTGAGGCAGAGAGGTAGACTAGAGGCAGAGGCAAAGACAGAGACAGGCTGAGATTGAGGCAGAGAGGTAGACTAGAGGCAGAGACAAAGACAGAGACAGAGGCTGAGATTGAGGCAGAGAGGTAGACTAGAGGCAGAGACAAAGACAGAGACAGAGGCTGAGATTGAGGCAGAGAGGTAGACTAGAGGCAGAGGCAAAGACAGAGACAGAGAGAGAGACTAGAGGCAGAGGCAAAGACAGAGACAGAGAGGTAGACTAGAGGCAGAGGCAAAGACAGAGACAGGGGCTGAGATTGAGGCAGAGAGGTAGACTAGAGGCAGAGGCAAAGACAGAGACAGAGGCTGAGATTGAGGCAGAGAGGTAGACTAGAGGCAAAGGCAAAGACAGAGATAGTGGCTGAGATTGAGGCAGAGAGGTAGACTAGAGGCAGAGGCAATGACAGAGACAGAGAGGTAGACTAGAGGCAGAGTGGAAGACTAGAGGCAGAGACAAAGACAGAGACAGAGGCTGAGATTGAGGCAGAGAGGTAGACTAGAGGCAGAGGCAAATACAGAGACAGAGGCTGAGATTGAGGCAGAGAGGTAGACTAGAGGCAGATAAAGACAGAGACAGAGGCTGAGATTGAGGCAGAGAGGTAGACTAGAGGCAGAGGCAAAGACAGAGACAGAGAGGTAGACTAGAGGCAGAGGCAAAGACAGAGACAGAGGCAAAGACAGAGACAGGCTGAGATTGAGGCAGAGAGGTAGACTAGAGGCAGAGGCAAAGACAGAGACAGAGGCTGAGATTGAGGCAGAGAGGTAGTTTAGAGGCAGAGGCAAAGGCAGAGACAGAGAGGTAGACTAGAGGCAGAGGCTGAGATTGAGGCAGAGAGGTAGACTAGAGGCAGAGGCAAAGACAGAGACAGAGAGGTAGACTAGAGGCAGAGGCAAAGACAGAGACAGAGAGGTAGACTAGAGGCAGAGGCAAAGACAGAGACAGAGGCTGAGATTGAGGCAGAGAGGTAGACTAGAGGCAGAGGCAAAGACAGAGACAGTGGCTGAGATTGAGGCAGAGAGGTAGACTAGAGGCAGAGACAAAGACAGAGACATAGAGGTAGACTAGAGGCAGAGGCAAAGACAGAGACAGGCTGAGATTGAGGCAGAGAGGTAGACTAGAGGCAGAGGCAAAGACAGAGACAGAGGCTGAGATTGAGGCAGAGAGGTAGACTAGAGGCAAAGGCAAAGACAGAGACAGAGAGGTAGACTAGAGGCAGAGGCAAAGACAGAGACAGAGGCTGAGATTGAGATTGAGGCAGAGAGGTAGACTAGAGGCAGAGGAAAAGACAGAGACAGAGGCTGAGATTGAGGCAGAGAGGTAGACTAGAGGCAAAGGCAAAGACATAGACAGAGGTACACTAGAGGCAGAGGCAAAGACATAGACAGAGGTACACTAGAGGCAGAGGCAACGACAGAGACAGAGGCTGAGATTGAGGCAGAGAGGTAGACTAGAGGCAGAGGCAAAGACAGAGACAGAGAGGTAGACTAGAGGCCGAGGCAAAGACAGAGACAGAGACGTAGACTAGAGGCAGAGGCAAAGACAGAGACAGAGGCTGAGATTGAGGCAGAGAGGTAGACTAGAGGCAGAGGCAAAGACAGAGACAGTGGCTGAGATTGAGGCAGAGAGGTAGACTAGAGGCAGAGACAAAGACAGAGACAGATGCTGAGATTGAGGCAGAGAGGTAGACTAGAGGCAGAGACAAAGACAGAGACAGAGGCTGAGATTGAGGCAGAGAGGTAGACTAGAGGCAGAGGCAAAGACAGAGACATAGAGGTAGACTAGAGGCAGAGGCAAAGACAGAGACAGGCTGAGATTGAGGCAGAGAGGTAGACTAGAGGCAGAGGCAAAGACAGAGACAGAGGCTGAGATTGAGGCAGAGAGGTAGACTAGAGGCAGAGGCAAAGACATAGACAGAGGTACACTAGAGGCAGAGGCAAAGACAGAGACAGGCTGAGATTGAGGCAGAGAGGTAGACTAGAGGCAGAGGCAACGACAGAGACAGAGGCTGAGATTGAGGCAGAGAGGTAGACTAGAGGCAGATACAAAGACAGAGACAGAGAGGTAGACTAGAGGCAGAGACAAAGACAGAGACAGATGCTGAGATTGAGGCAGAGAGGTACACTAGAGGCAGAGGCAAATGAAGACAGAGACAGAGGCTGAGATTGAGATTGAGGCAGAGAGGTAGACTAGAGGCAGAGACAAAGACAGAGACAGAGGCTGAGAGTGAGGCAGAGAGGTAGACTAGAGGCAGAGGCAAAGACAGAGACAGAGGCTGAGATTGAGGCAGAGAGGTAGACTAGAGGCAGAGGCAAAGACAGAGACAGGCTGAGATTGAGGCAGAGAGGTAGACTAGAGGCAGAGGCAAAGACAGAGGCTGATATTGAGGCAGAGAGGTAGACTAGAGGCAGACAAAGACAGAGACAGAGGCTGAGATTGAGGCAGAGAGGTAGACTAGAGGCAGAGGCAAAGACAGAGACAGAGAGAGAGACTAGAGGCAGAGGCAAAGACAGAGACAGAGAGGTAGACTAGAGGCAGAGACAAAGACAGAGACAGAGGCTGAGATTGAAGCAGAGGCAAAGACAGAGACATAGAGGTAGACTAGAGGCAGAGGCAAAGACAGAGACAGGGGCTGAGATTGAGGCAGAGAGGTAGACTAGAGGCAGAGGCCAAGACAGAGACATAGAGGTACACTAGAGGCAGAGGCAAAGACAGAGACAGGCTGAGATTGAGGCAGAGAGGTAGACTAGAGGCAGAGGCAAAGACAGAGACAGAGGCTGAGATTGAGGCAGAGAGGTAGACTAGAGGCAGAGGCAAAGACAGAGACATAGAGGTACACTAGAGGCAGAGGCAAAGACAGAGACAGGCTGAGACTGAGGCAGAGAGGTAGACTAGAGGCAGAGGCAAAGACAGAGACAGTGGCTGAGATTGAGGCAGAGAGGTAGACTAGAGACAAAGACAGACAGATGCTGAGATTGAGGCAGAGAGGTAGACTAGAGGCAGAGACAAAGACAGAGACATAGAGGTAGACTAGAGGCAGAGGCAAAGACAGAGACAGAGGCTGAGATTGAGGCAGAGAGGTAGACTAGAGGCAGAGGCAAAGACAGAGACAGGCTGAGATTGAGGCAGAGAGGTAGACTAGAGGCAGAGACAAAGACAGAGACAGAGGCTGAGATTGAGGCAGAGAGGTAGACTAGAGGCAGAGACAAAGACAGAGACAGAGGCTGAGATTGAGGCAGAGAGGTAGACTAGAGGCAGAGGCAAAGACAGAGACAGAGAGAGAGACTAGAGGCAGAGGCAAAGACAGAGACAGAGGCAAAGACAGAGACAGGCTGAGATTGAGGCAGAGAGGTAGACTAGAGGCAGAGGCAAAGACAGAGACAGAGGCTGAGATTGAGGCAGAGAGGTAGTTTAGAGGCAGAGGCAAAGGCAGAGACAGAGAGGTAGACTAGAGGCAGAGGCTGAGATTGAGGCAGAGAGGTAGACTAGAGGCAGAGGCAAAGACAGAGACAGAGAGGTAGACTAGAGGCAGAGGCAAAGACAGAGACAGAGAGGTAGACTAGAGGCAGAGGCAAAGACAGAGACAGAGGCTGAGATTGAGGCAGAGAGGTAGACTAGAGGCAGAGGCAAAGACAGAGACAGTGGCTGAGATTGAGGCAGAGAGGTAGACTAGAGGCAGAGACAAAGACAGAGACATAGAGGTAGACTAGAGGCAGAGGCAAAGACAGAGACAGGCTGAGATTGAGGCAGAGAGGTAGACTAGAGGCAGAGGCAAAGACAGAGACAGAGGCTGAGATTGAGGCAGAGAGGTAGACTAGAGGCAAAGGCAAAGACAGAGACAGAGAGGTAGACTAGAGGCAGAGGCAAAGACAGAGACAGAGGCTGAGATTGAGATTGAGGCAGAGAGGTAGACTAGAGGCAGAGGCAAAGACAGAGACAGAGGCTGAGATTGAGGCAGAGAGGTAGACTAGAGGCAAAGGCAAAGACATAGACAGAGGTACACTAGAGGCAGAGGCAAAGACATAGACAGAGGTACACTAGAGGCAGAGGCAACGACAGAGACAGAGGCTGAGATTGAGGCAGAGAGGTAGACTAGAGGCAGAGGCAAAGACAGAGACAGAGAGGTAGACTAGAGGCAGAGGCAAAGACAGAGACAGAGACGTGGACTAGAGGCAGAGGCAAAGACAGAGACAGAGGCTGAGATTGAGGCAGAGAGGTAGACTAGAGGCAGAGGCAAAGACAGAGACAGTGGCTGAGATTGAGGCAGAGAGGTAGACTAGAGGCAGAGACAAAGACAGAGACAGATGCTGAGATTGAGGCAGAGAGGTAGACTAGAGGCAGAGACAAAGACAGAGACAGAGGCTGAGATTGAGGCAGAGAGGTAGACTAGAGGCAGAGGCAAAGACAGAGACATAGAGGTAGACTAGAGGCAGAGGCAAAGACAGAGACAGGCTGAGATTGAGGCAGAGAGGTAGACTAGAGGCAGAGGCAAAGACAGAGACAGAGGCTGAGATTGAGGCAGAGAGGTAGACTAGAGGCAGAGGCCAAGACAGAGACATAGAGGTACACTAGAGGCAGAGGCAAAGACAGAGACAGGCTGAGATTGAGGCAGAGAGGTAGACTAGAGGCAGAGGCAAAGACAGAGACAGAGGCTGAGATTGAGGCAGAGAGGTAGACTAGAGGCAGAGGCAAAGACAGAGACATAGAGGTACACTAGAGGCAGAGGCAAAGACAGAGACAGGCTGAGACTGAGGCAGAGAGGTAGACTAGAGGCAGAGGCAAAGACAGAGACAGTGGCTGAGATTGAGGCAGAGAGGTAGACTAGAGACAAAGACAGACAGATGCTGAGATTGAGGCAGAGAGGTAGACTAGAGGCAGAGACAAAGACAGAGACATAGAGGTAGACTAGAGGCAGAGGCAAAGACAGAGACAGAGGCTGAGATTGAGGCAGAGAGGTAGACTAGAGGCAAAGACAAAGACAGAGGCTGAGATTGAGGCAGAGAGGTAGACTAGAGGCAGAGGCAAAGACAGAGACATAGAGGTAGACTAGACGCAGAGGCAAAGACAGAGACAGGCTGAGATTGAGGAAGAGAGGTAGACTAGAGGCAGAGGCAAAGACAGAGACAGAGGCTGAGATTGAGGCAGAGAGGTAGACTAGAGGCAGAGGCAAAGACAGAGACATAGAGGTACACTAGAGGCAGAGGCAAAGACAGAGACAGGCTGAGACTGAGGCAGAGAGGTAGACTAGAGGCAGAGGCAAAGACAGAGACAGAGGCTGAGATTGAGGCAGAGAGGTAGACTAGAGACAAAGACAGAGACAGATGCTGAGATTGAGGCAGAGAGGTAGACTAGAGGCAGAGGCAAAGACAGAGACATAGAGGTAGACTAGAGGCAGAGGCAAAGACAGAGACAGAGGCTGAGATTGAGGCAGAGAGGTAGACTAGAGGCAGAGGCAAAGACAGAGACATAGAGGTAGACTAGACGCAGAGGCAAAGACAGAGACAGGCTGAGATTGAGGCAGAGAGGTAGACTAGAGGCAGAGGCAAAGACAGAGACAGAGGCTGAGATTGAGGCAGAGAGGTAGACTAGAGGCAGAGGCAAAGACAGAGACATAGAGGTACACTAGAGGCAGAGGCAAAGACAGAGACAGGCTGAGACTGAGGCAGAGAGGTAGACTAGAGGCAGAGGCAAAGACAGAGACAGAGGCTGAGATTGAGGCAGAGAGGTAGACTAGACGCAGAGACAAAGACAGAGAGGTAGACTAGAGGCAGAGGCAAAGACAGAGACAGATGCTGAGATTGAGGCAGAGAGGTACACTAGAGGCAGAGGCAAATAAAGACAGAGACAGAGGCTGAGATTGAGATTGAGGCAGAGAGGTAGACTAGAGGCAGAGGCAAAGACAGAGACAGAGGCTGAGATTGAGGCAGAGAGGTAGACTAGAGGCAGAGGCAAAGACAGAGACAGGCTGAGATTGAGGCAGAGAGGTAGACTAGAGGCAGAGACAAAGACAGAGACAGAGGCTGAGATTGAGGCAGAGAGGTAGACTAGAGGCAGAGACAAAGACAGAGACAGAGGCTGAGATTGAGGCAGAGAGGTAGACTAGAGGCAGAGGCAAAGACAGAGACAGAGAGAGAGACTAGAGGCAGAGGCAAAGACAGAGACAGAGGCAAAGACAGAGACAGGCTGAGATTGAGGCAGAGAGGTAGACTAGAGGCAGAGGCAAAGACAGAGACAGAGGCTGAGATTGAGGCAGAGAGGTAGTTTAGAGGCAGAGGCAAAGGCAGAGACAGAGAGGTAGACTAGAGGCAGAGGCTGAGATTGAGGCAGAGAGGTAGACTAGAGGCAGAGGCAAAGACAGAGACAGAGAGGTAGACTAGAGGCAGAGCCTGAGATTGAGGCAGAGAGGTAGACTAGAGGCAGAGGCAAAGACAGAAACAGAGAGGTAGACTAGAGGCAGAGGCAAAGACAGAGACAGAGAGGTAGACTAGAGGCAGAGGCAAAGACAGAGACAGAGGCTGAGATTGAGGCAGAGAGGTAGACTAGAGGCAGAGGCAAAGACAGAGACAGTGGCTGAGATTGAGGCAGAGAGGTAGACTAGAGGCAGAGACAAAGACAGAGACATAGAGGTAGACTAGAGGCAGAGGCAAAGACAGAGACAGGCTGAGATTGAGGCAGAGAGGTAGACTAGAGGCAGAGGCAAAGACAGAGACAGAGGCTGAGATTGAGGCAGAGAGGTAGACTAGAGGCAAAGGCAAAGACAGAGACAGAGAGGTAGACTAGAGGCAGAGGCAAAGACAGAGACAGAGGCTGAGATTGAGATTGAGGCAGAGAGGTAGACTAGAGGCAGAGGCAAAGACAGAGACAGAGGCTGAGATTGAGGCAGAGAGGTAGACTAGAGGCAAAGGCAAAGACATAGACAGAGGTACACTAGAGGCAGAGGCAAAGACATAGACAGAGGTACACTAGAGGCAGAGGCAACGACAGAGACAGAGGCTGAGATTGAGGCAGAGAGGTAGACTAGAGGCAGAGGCAAAGACAGAGACAGAGAGGTAGACTAGAGGCAGAGGCAAAGACAGAGACAGAGACGTAGACTAGAGGCAGAGGCAAAGACAGAGACAGAGGCTGAGATTGAGGCAGAGAGGTAGACTAGAGGCAGAGGCAAAGACAGAGACATAGAGGTAGACTAGAGGCAGAGGCAAAGACAGAGACAGAGGCTGAGATTGAGGCAGAGAGGTAGACTAGAGGCAGAGGCAAAGACAGAGACATAGAGGTAGACTAGACGCAGAGGCAAAGACAGAGACAGGCTGAGATTGAGGCAGAGAGGTAGACTAGAGGCAGAGGCAAAGACAGAGACAGAGGCTGAGATTGAGGCAGAGAGGTAGACTAGAGGCAGAGGCAAAGACAGAGACATAGAGGTACACTAGAGGCAGAGGCAAAGACAGAGACAGGCTGAGACTGAGGCAGAGAGGTAGACTAGAGGCAGAGGCAAAGACAGAGACAGAGGCTGAGATTGAGGCAGAGAGGTAGACTAGACGCAGAGACAAAGACAGAGAGGTAGACTAGAGGCAGAGGCAAAGACAGAGACAGATGCTGAGATTGAGGCAGAGAGGTACACTAGAGGCAGAGGCAAATAAAGACAGAGACAGAGGCTGAGATTGAGATTGAGGCAGAGAGGTAGACTAGAGGCAGAGGCAAAGACAGAGACAGAGGCTGAGATTGAGGCAGAGAGGTAGACTAGAGGCAGAGGCAAAGACAGAGACAGGCTGAGATTGAGGCAGAGAGGTAGACTAGAGGCAGAGACAAAGACAGAGACAGAGGCTGAGATTGAGGCAGAGAGGTAGACTAGAGGCAGAGACAAAGACAGAGACAGAGGCTGAGATTGAGGCAGAGAGGTAGTTTAGAGGCAGAGGCAAAGGCAGAGACAGAGAGGTAGACTAGAGGCAGAGGCTGAGATTGAGGCAGAGAGGTAGACTAGAGGCAGAGGCAAAGACAGAGACAGAGAGGTAGACTAGAGGCAGAGGCAAAGACAGAGACAGAGAGGTAGACTAGAGGCAGAGGCAAAGACAGAGACAGAGGCTGAGATTGAGGCAGAGAGGTAGACTAGAGGCAGAGGCAAAGACAGAGACAGTGGCTGAGATTGAGGCAGAGAGGTAGACTAGAGGCAGAGACAAAGACAGAGACATAGAGGTAGACTAGAGGCAGAGGCAAAGACAGAGACAGGCTGAGATTGAGGCAGAGAGGTAGACTAGAGGCAGAGGCAAAGACAGAGACAGAGGCTGAGATTGAGGCAGAGAGGTAGACTAGAGGCAAAGGCAAAGACAGAGACAGAGAGGTAGACTAGAGGCAGAGGCAAAGACAGAGACAGAGGCTGAGATTGAGATTGAGGCAGAGAGGTAGACTAGAGGCAGAGGCAAAGACAGAGACAGAGGCTGAGATTGAGGCAGAGAGGTAGACTAGAGGCAAAGGCAAAGACATAGACAGAGGTACACTAGAGGCAGAGGCAAAGACATAGACAGAGGTACACTAGAGGCAGAGGCAACGACAGAGACAGAGGCTGAGATTGAGGCAGAGAGGTAGACTAGAGGCAGAGGCAAAGACAGAGACAGAGAGGTAGACTAGAGGCAGAGGCAAAGACAGAGACAGAGACGTAGACTAGAGGCAGAGGCAAAGACAGAGACAGAGGCTGAGATTGAGGCAGAGAGGTAGACTAGAGGCAGAGGCAAAGACAGAGACAGTGGCTGAGATTGAGGCAGAGAGGTAGACTAGAGGCAGAGACAAAGACAGAGACAGAGGCTGAGATTGAGGCAGAGAGGTAGACTAGAGGCAGAGGCAAAGACAGAGACATAGAGGTAGACTAGAGGCAGAGGCAAAGACAGAGACAGGCTGAGATTGAGGCAGAGAGGTAGACTAGAGGCAGAGGCAAAGACAGAGACAGAGGCTGAGATTGAGGCAGAGAGGTAGACTAGAGGCAGAGGCAAAGACATAGACAGAGGTACACTAGAGGCAGAGGCAAAGACAGAGACAGGCTGAGATTGAGGCAGAGAGGTAGACTAGAGGCAGAGGCAACGACAGAGACAGAGGCTGAGATTGAGGCAGAGAGGTAGACTAGAGGCAGATACAAAGACAGAGACAGAGAGGTAGACTAGAGGCAGAGACAAAGACAGAGACAGATGCTGAGATTGAGGCAGAGAGGTACACTAGAGGCAGAGGCAAATAAAGACAGAGACAGAGGCTGAGATTGAGATTGAGGCAGAGAGGTAGACTAGAGGCAGAGACAAAGACAGAGACAGAGGCTGAGAGTGAGGCAGAGAGGTAGACTAGAGGCAGAGGCAAAGACAGAGACAGAGGCTGAGATTGAGGCAGAGAGGTAGACTAGAGGCAGAGGCAAAGACAGAGACAGGCTGAGATTGAGGCAGAGAGGTAGACTAGAGGCAGAGGCAAAGACAGAGGCTGATATTGAGGCAGAGAGGTAGACTAGAGGCAGAGACAAAGACAGAGACAGAGGCTGAGATTGAGGCAGAGAGGTAGACTAGAGGCAGAGGCAAAGACAGAGACAGAGAGAGAGACTAGAGGCAGAGGCAAAGACAGAGACAGAGAGGTAGACTAGAGGCAGAGACAAAGACAGAGACAGAGGCTGAGATTGAAGCAGAGGCAAAGACAGAGACATAGAGGTAGACTAGAGGCAGAGGCAAAGACAGAGACAGGGGCTGAGATTGAGGCAGAGAGGTAGACTAGAGGCAGAGGCCAAGACAGAGACATAGAGGTAGACTAGAGGCAGAGGCAAAGACAGAGACAGGCTGAGATTGAGGCAGAGAGGTAGACTAGAGGCAGAGGCAAAGACAGAGACAGAGGCTGAGATTGAGGCAGAGAGGTAGACTAGAGGCAGAGGCAAAGACAGAGACAGAGAGAGAGACTAGAGGCAGAGGCAAAGACAGAGACATAGAGGTACACTAGAGGCAGAGGCAAAGACAGAGACAGGCTGAGACTGAGGCAGAGAGGTAGACTAGAGGCAGAGGCAAAGACAGAGACAGTGGCTGAGATTGAGGCAGAGAGGTAGACTAGAGACAAAGACAGAGACAGATGCTGAGATTGAGGCAGAGAGGTAGACTAGAGGCAGAGACAAAGACAGAGACATAGAGGTAGACTAGAGGCAGAGGCAAAGACAGAGACAGAGGCTGAGATTGAGGCAGAGAGGTAGACTAGAGGCAAAGACAAAGACAGAGGCTGAGATTGAGGCAGAGAGGTAGACTAGAGGCAGAGGCAAAGACAGAGACATAGAGGTAGACTAGACGCAGAGGCAAAGACAGAGACAGGCTGAGATTGAGGAAGAGAGGTAGACTAGAGGCAGAGGCAAAGACAGAGACAGAGGCTGAGATTGAGGCAGAGAGGTAGACTAGAGGCAGAGGCAAAGACAGAGACATAGAGGTACACTAGAGGCAGAGGCAAAGACAGAGACAGGCTGAGACTGAGGCAGAGAGGTAGACTAGAGGCAGAGGCAAAGACAGAGACAGAGGCTGAGATTGAGGCAGAGAGGTAGACTAGAGACAAAGACAGAGACAGATGCTGAGATTGAGGCAGAGAGGTAGACTAGAGGCAGAGGCAAAGACAGAGACATAGAGGTAGACTAGAGGCAGAGGCAAAGACAGAGACAGAGGCTGAGATTGAGGCAGAGAGGTAGACTAGAGGCAGAGGCAAAGACAGAGACATAGAGGTAGACTAGACGCAGAGGCAAAGACAGAGACAGGCTGAGATTGAGGCAGAGAGGTAGACTAGAGGCAGAGGCAAAGACAGAGACAGAGGCTGAGATTGAGGCAGAGTGGTAGACTAGAGGCAGAGGCAAAGACAGAGACAGGCTGAGACTGAGGCAGAGAGGTAGACTAGAGGCAGAGGCAAAGACAGAGACAGAGGCTGAGATTGAGGCAGAGAGGTAGACTAGACCCAGAGACAAAGACAGAGAGGTAGACTAGAGGCAGAGGCAAAGACAGAGACAGATGCTGAGATTGAGGCAGAGAGGTACACTAGAGGCAGAGGCAAATAAAGACAGAGACAGAGGCTGAGATTGAGATTGAGGCAGAGAGGTAGACTAGAGGCAGAGGCAAAGACAGAGACAGAGGCTGAGATTGAGGCAGAGAGGTAGACTAGAGGCAGAGGCAAAGACAGAGACAGGCTGAGATTGAGGCAGAGAGGTAGACTAGAGGCAGAGACAAAGACAGAGACAGAGGCTGAGATTGAGGCAGAGAGGTAGACTAGAGGCAGAGACAAAGACAGAGACAGAGGCTGAGATTGAGGCAGAGAGGTAGACTAGAGGCAGAGGCAAAGACAGAGACAGAGAGAGAGACTAGAGGCAGAGGCAAAGACAGAGACAGAGAGGTAGACTAGAGGCAGAGACAAAGACAGAGACAGGGGCTGAGATTGAGGCAGAGAGGTAGACTAGAGGCAGAGGCAAAGACAGAGACATAGAGGTAGACCAGAGGCAGAGGCAAAGACAGAGACAGGGGCTGAGATTGAGGCAGAGAGGTAGACTAGAGGCAGAGGCAAAGACAGAGACAGAGGCTGCGATTGAGGCAGAGGCAAAGACAGAGACAGAGGCTGAGATTGAGGCAGAGAGGTAGACTAGAGGCAAAGGCAAAGACAGAGATAGTGGCTGAGATTGAGGCAGAGAGGTAGACTAGAAGCAGAGGCAAAGACAGAGACAGAGAGGTAGACTAGAGGCAGAGGCAATGACAGAGACAGAGAGGTAGACTAGAGGCAGAGTGGAAGACTAGAGGCAGAGACAAAGACAGAGACAGAGGCTGAGATTGAGGCAGAGAGGTAGACTAGAGGCAGAGATAAAGACAGAGACAGAGGCTGAGATTGAGGCAGAGAGGTAGACTAGAGGCAGAGGCAAAGACAGAGACAGAGAGGTAGACTAGAGGCAGAGGCAAAGACAGAGACAGAGGCAAAGACAGAGACAGGCTGAGATTGAGGCAGAGAGGTAGACTAGAGGCAGAGGCAAAGACAGAGACAGAGGCTGAGATTGAGGCAGAGAGGTAGACTAGAGGCAGAGACAAAGACAGAGACAGATGCTGACATTGAGGCAGAGAGGTAGACTAGCGGCAGAGGCAAAGGCAGAGACAGAGAGGTAGACTAGAGGCAGAGCCTGAGATTGAGGCAGAGAGGTAGACTAGAGGCAGAGGCAAAGACATAGACAGAGGCTGAGATTGAGGCAGAGAGGTAGACTAGAGGCAGAGACAAAGACAGAGACAGATGCTGACATTGAGGCAGAGAGGTAGACTAGCGGCAGAGGCAAAGGCAGAGACAGAGAGGTAGACTAGAGGCAGAGCCTGAGATTGAGGCAGAGAGGTAGACTAGAGGCAGAGGCAAAGACAGAGACAGAGGCTGAGATTGAGGCAGAGAGGTAGACTAGAGGCAGAGGCAAAGACAGAAACAGAGAGGTAGACTAGAGGCAGAGGCAAAGACAGAGACAGAGAGGTAGACTAGAGGCAGAGGCAAAGACAGAGACAGAGGCTGAGATTGAGGCAGAGAGGTAGACTAGAGGCAGAGGCAAAGACAGAGACAGTGGCTGAGATTGAGGCAGAGAGGTAGACTAGAGGCAGAGACAAAGACAGAGACAGATGCTGAGATTGAGGCAGAGAGGTAGACTAGAGGCAGAGGCAAAGGCAGAGACAGAGAGGTAGACTAGAGGCAGAGGCTGAGATTGAGGCAGAGAGGTAGACTAGAGGCAGAGGCAAAGACAGAGACAGAGAGGTAGACTAGAGGCAGAGGCAAAGACAGAGACAGAGAGGTAGACTAGAGGCAGAGGCAAAGACAGAGACAGAGGCTGAGATTGAGGCAGAGAGGTAGACTAGAGGCAGAGGCAAAGACAGAGACAGTGGCTGAGATTGAGGCAGAGAGGTAGACTAGAGGCAGAGGCAAAGACAGAGACAGAGAGGTAGACTAGCGGCAGAGGCAAAGACAGAGACAGAGGCTGAGATTGAGGCAGAGAGGTAGACTAGAGGCAGAGGCAAAGACAGAGACAGTGGCTGAGATTGAGGCAGAGAGGTAGACTAGAGGCAGAGGCAAAGACAGAGACAGAGAGGTAGACTAGAGGCAGAGGCAAAGACAGAGACAGAGAGGTAGACTAGAGGCAGAGGCAAAGACAGAGACAGGCTGAGATTGAGGCAGAGAGGTAGACTAGAGGCAGAGGCAAAGACAGAGACAGAGGCTGAGATTGAGGCAGAGAGGTAGACTAGAGGCAGAGGCAAAGACATAGACAGAGGTACACTAGAGGCAGAGGCAAAGACA
The DNA here is from genome assembly GCA_949987565.1 of Luidia sarsii. NCBI lineage: Eukaryota > Metazoa > Echinodermata > Asteroidea > Paxillosida > Luidiidae > Luidia > Luidia sarsii. Next base: position 19,900,438 of record OX465109.1, on the reverse strand, counting down.
TAGACAGAGGTACACTAGAGGCAGAGGCAACGACAGAGACAGAGGCTGAGATTGAGGCAGAGAGGTAGACTAGAGGCAGAGGCAAAGACAGAGACAGAGAGGTAGACTAGAGGCAGAGGCAAAGACAGAGACAGAGAGGTAGACTAGAGGCAGAGGCAAAGACAGAGACAGAGGCTGAGATTGAGGCAGAGAGGTAGACTAGAGGCAGAGGCAAAGACAGAGACAGTGGCTGAGATTGAGGCAGAGAGGTAGACTAGAGGCAGAGACAAAGACAGAGACAGATGCTGAGATTGAGGCAGAGAGGTAGACTAGAGGCAGAGACAAAGACAAAGACAGAGGCTGAGATTGAGGCAGAGAGGTAGACTAGAGGCAGAGGCAAAGACAGAGACATAGAGGTAGACTAGAGGCAGAGGCAAAGACAGAGACAGGCTGAGATTGAGGCAGAGAGGTAGACTAGAGGCAGAGGCAAAGACAGAGACAGAGGCTGAGATTGAGGCAGAGAGGTAGACTAGAGGCAGAGGCAAAGACATAGACAGAGGTACACTAGAGGCAGAGGCAAAGACATAGACAGAGGTACACTAGAGGCAGAGGCAACGACAGAGACAGAGGCTGAGATTGAGGCAGAGAGGTAGACTAGAGGCAGATACAAAGACAGAGACAGAGAGGTAGACTAGAGGCAGAGGCAAAGACAGAGACAGATGCTGAGATTGAGGCAGAGAGGTACACTAGAGGCAGAGGCAAATAAAGACAGAGACAGAGGCTGAGATTGAGATTGAGGCAGAGAGGTAGACCAGAGGCAGAGGCAAAGACAGAGACAGAGGCTGAGATTGAGGCAGAGAGGTAGACTAGAGGCAGAGGCAAAGACAGAGACAGGCTGAGATTGAGGCAGAGAGGTAGACTAGAGGCAGAGACAAAGACAGAGACAGAGGCTGAGATTGAGGCAGAGAGGTAGACTAGAGGCAGAGACAAAGACAGAGACAGAGGCTGAGATTGAGGCAGAGAGGTAGACTAGAGGCAGAGGCAAAGACAGAGACAGAGAGAGAGACTAGAGGCAGAGGCAAAGACAGACAGAGAGGTAGACTAGAGGCAGAGACAAAGACAGAGACAGGGGCTGAGATTGAGGCAGAGAGGTAGACTAGAGGCAGAGGCAAAGACAGAGACATAGAGGTAGACCAGAGGCAGAGGCAAAGACAGAGACAGGGGCTGAGATTGAGGCAGAGAGGTAGACTAGAGGCAGAGGCAAAGACAGAGACAGAGGCTGCGATTGAGGCAGAGGCAAAGACAGAGACAGAGGCTGAGATTGAGGCAGAGAGGTAGACTAGAGGCAAAGGCAAAGACAGAGATAGTGGCTGAGATTGAGGCAGAGAGGTAGACTAGAAGCAGAGGCAAAGACAGAGACAGAGAGGTAGACTAGAGGCAGAGGCAATGACAGAGACAGAGAGGTAGACTAGAGGCAGAGTGGAAGACTAGAGGCAGAGACAAAGACAGAGACAGAGGCTGAGATTGAGGCAGAGAGGTAGACTAGAGGCAGAGATAAAGACAGAGACAGAGGCTGAGATTGAGGCAGAGAGGTAGACTAGAGGCAGAGGCAAAGACAGAGACAGAGAGGTAGACTAGAGGCAGAGGCAAAGACAGAGACAGAGGCAAAGACAGAGACAGGCTGAGATTGAGGCAGAGAGGTAGACTAGAGGCAGAGGCAAAGACAGAGACAGAGGCTGAGATTGAGGCAGAGAGGTAGACTAGAGGCAGAGACAAAGACAGAGACAGATGCTGACATTGAGGCAGAGAGGTAGACTAGCGGCAGAGGCAAAGGCAGAGACAGAGAGGTAGACTAGAGGCAGAGCCTGAGATTGAGGCAGAGAGGTAGACTAGAGGCAGAGGCAAAGACAGAAACAGAGAGGTAGACTAGAGGCAGAGGCAAAGACAGAGACAGAGAGGTAGACTAGAGGCAGAGGCAAAGACAGAGACAGAGGCTGAGATTGAGGCAGAGAGGTAGACTAGAGGCAGAGGCAAAGACAGAGACAGTGGCTGAGATTGAGGCAGAGAGGTAGACTAGAGGCAGAGACAAAGACAGAGACAGATGCTGAGATTGAGGCAGAGAGGTAGACTAGAGGCAGAGGCAAAGGCAGAGACAGAGAGGTAGACTAGAGGCAGAGGCTGAGATTGAGGCAGAGAGGTAGACTAGAGGCAGAGGCAAAGACAGAGACAGAGAGGTAGACTAGAGGCAGAGGCAAAGACAGAGACAGAGAGGTAGACTAGAGGCAGAGGCAAAGACAGAGACAGAGGCTGAGATTGAGGCAGAGAGGTAGACTAGAGGCAGAGGCAAAGACAGAGACAGTGGCTGAGATTGAGGCAGAGAGGTAGACTAGAGGCAGAGGCAAAGACAGAGACAGAGAGGTAGACTAGAGGCAGAGGCAAAGACAGAGACAGGGGCTGAGATTGAGGCAGAGAGGTAGACTAGAGGCAGAGGCAAAGACAGAGACAGTGGCTGAGATTGAGGCAGAGAGGTAGACTAGAGGCAGAGGCAAAGACAGAGACAGAGAGGTAGACTAGAGGCAGAGGCAAAGACAGAGACAGAGAGGTAGACTAGAGGCAGAGGCAAAGACAGAGACAGGCTGAGATTGAGGCAGAGAGGTAGACTAGAGGCAGAGGCAAAGACAGAGACAGAGGCTGAGATTGAGGCAGAGAGGTAGACTAGAGGCAGAGGCAAAGACATAGACAGAGGTACACTAGAGGCAGAGGCAAAGACATAGACAGAGGTACACTAGAGGCAGAGGCAACGACAGAGACAGAGGCTGAGATTGAGGCAGAGAGGTAGACTAGAGGCAGAGGCAAAGACAGAGACAGAGAGGTAGACTAGAGGCAGAGGCAAAGACAGAGACAGAGAGGTAGACTAGAGGCAGAGGCAAAGACAGAGACAGAGGCTGAGATTGAGGCAGAGAGGTAGACTAGAGGCAGAGGCAAAGACAGAGACAGTGGCTGAGATTGAGGCAGAGAGGTAGACTAGAGGCAGAGACAAAGACAGAGACAGATGCTGAGATTCAGGCAGAGAGGTAGACTAGAGGCAGAGACAAAGACAGAGACAGAGGCTGAGATTGAGGCAGAGAGGTAGACTAGAGGCAGAGGCAAAGACAGAGACATAGAGGTAGACTAGAGGCAGAGGCAAAGACAGAGACAGGCTGAGATTGAGGCAGAGAGGTAGACTAGAGGCAGAGGCAAAGACAGAGACAGAGGCTGAGATTGAGGCAGAGAGGTAGACTAGAGGCAGAGGCAAAGACATAGACAGAGGTACACTAGAGGCAGAGGCAAAGACATAGACAGAGGTACACTAGAGGCAGAGGCAACGACAGAGACAGAGGCTGAGATTGAGGCAGAGAGGTAGACTAGAGGCAGAGGCAAAGACAGAGACAGAGAGGTAGACTAGAGGCAGAGGCAAAGACAGAGACAGAGAGGTAGACTAGAGGCAGAGGCAAAGACAGAGACAGAGGCTGAGATTGAGGCAGAGAGGTAGACTAGAGGCAGAGGCAAAGACAGAGACAGTGGCTGAGATTGAGGCAGAGAGGTAGACTAGAGGCAGAGACAAAGACAGAGACAGATGCTGAGATTGAGGCAGAGAGGTAGACTAGAGGCAGAGACAAAGACAGAGACAGAGGCTGAGATTGAGGCAGAGAGGTAGACTAGAGGCAGAGGCAAAGACAGAGACATACAGGTAGACTAGAGGCAGAGGCAAAGACAGAGACAGGCTGAGATTGAGGCAGAGAGGTAGACTAGAGGCAGAGGCAAAGACAGAGACAGAGGCTGAGATTGAGGCAGAGAGGTAGACTAGAGACAGAGGCAAAGACATAGACAGAGGTACACTAGAGGCAGAGGCAAAGACATAGACAGAGGTACACTAGAGGCAGAGGCAACGACAGAGACAGAGGCTGAGATTGAGGCAGAGAGGTAGACTAGAGGCAGATACAAAGACAGAGACAGAGAGGTAGACTAGAGGCAGAGGCAAAGACAGAGACAGATGCTGAGATTGAGGCAGAGAGGTACACTAGAGGCAGAGGCAAATAAAGAGAGAGACAGAGGCTGAGATTGAGATTGAGGCAGAGAGGTAGACTAGAGGCAGAGGCAAAGACAGAGACAGAGGCTGAGATTGAGGCAGAGAGGTAGACTAGAGGCAGAGGCAAAGACAGAGACAGGCTGAGATTGAGGCAGAGAGGTAGACTAGAGGCAGAGGCAAATACAGAGACAGTGGCTGAGATTGAGGCAGAGAGGTAGACTAGAGGCAGAGGCAAAGACAGAGACAGAGAGGTAGACTAGAGGCAGAGACAAAGACAGAGACAGAGGCTGAGATTGAGGCAGAGAGGTAGACTAGAGGCAGAGATAAAGACAGAGACAGAGGCTGAGATTGAGGCAGAGAGGTAGACTAGAGGCAGAGGCAAAGACAGAGACAGAGAGGTAGACTAGAGGCAGAGGCAAAGACAGAGACAGAGGCAAAGACAGAGACAGGCTGAGATTGAGGCAGAGAGGTAGACTAGAGGCAGAGGCAAAGACAGAGACAGAGGCTGAGATTGAGGCAGAGAGGTAGACTAGAGGCAGAGACAAAGACAGAGACAGATGCTGACATTGAGGCAGAGAGGTAGACTAGCGGCAGAGGCAAAGGCAGAGACAGAGAGGTAGACTAGAGGCAGAGCCTGAGATTGAGGCAGAGAGGTAGACTAGAGGCAGAGGCAAAGACAGAAACAGAGAGGTAGACTAGAGGCAGAGGCAAAGACAGAGACAGAGAGGTAGACTAGAGGCAGAGGCAAAGACAGAGACAGAGGCTGAGATTGAGGCAGAGAGGTAGACTAGAGGCAGAGGCAAAGACAGAGACAGTGGCTGAGATTGAGGCAGAGAGGTAGACTAGAGGCAGAGACAAAGACAGAGACAGATGCTGAGATTGAGGCAGAGAGGTAGACTAGAGGCAGAGGCAAAGGCAGAGACAGAGAGGTAGACTAGAGGCAGAGGCTGAGATTGAGGCAGAGAGGTAGACTAGAGGCAGAGGCAAAGACAGAGACAGAGAGGTAGACTAGAGGCAGAGGCAAAGACAGAGACAGAGAGGTAGACTAGAGGCAGAGGCAAAGACAGAGACAGAGGCTGAGATTGAGGCAGAGAGGTAGACTAGAGGCAGAGGCAAAGACAGAGACAGAGAGGTAGACTAGAGGCAGAGGCAAAGACAGAGACAGGGGCTGAGATTGAGGCAGAGAGGTAGACTAGAGGCAGAGGCAAAGACAGAGACAGGGGCTGAGATTGAGGCAGAGAGGTAGACTAGAGGCAGAGGCAAAGACAGAGACAGTGGCTGAGATTGAGGCAGAGAGGTAGACTAGAGGCAGAGGCAAAGACAGAGACAGAGAGGTAGACTAGAGGCAGAGGCAAAGACAGAGACAGAGAGGTAGACTAGAGGCAGAGGCAAAGACAGAGACAGGCTGAGATTGAGGCAGAGAGGTAGACTAGAGGCAGAGGCAAAGACAGAGACAGAGGCTGAGATTGAGGCAGAGAGGTAGACTAGAGGCAGAGGCAAAGACATAGACAGAGGTACACTAGAGGCAGAGGCAAAGACATAGACAGAGGTACACTAGAGGCAGAGGCAACAACAGAGACAGAGGCTGAGATTGAGGCAGAGAGGTAGACTAGAGGCAGAGGCAAAGACAGAGACAGAGAGGTAGACTAGAGGCAGAGGCAAAGACAGAGACAGAGAGGTAGACTAGAGGCAGAGGCAAAGACAGAGACAGAGGCTGAGATTGAGGCAGAGAGGAAGACTAGAGGCAGAGGCAAAGACAGAGACAGTGGCTGAGATTGAGGCAGAGAGGTAGACTAGAGGCAGAGACAAAGACAGAGACAGATGCTGAGATTCAGGCAGAGAGGTAGACTAGAGGCAGAGACAAAGACAGAGACAGAGGCTGAGATTGAGGCAGAGAGGTAGACTAGAGGCAGAGGCAAAGACAGAGACATAGAGGTAGACTAGAGGCAGAGGCAAAGACAGAGACAGGCTGAGATTGAGGCAGAGAGGTAGACTAGAGGCAGAGGCAAAGACAGAGACAGAGGCTGAGATTGAGGCAGAGAGGTAGACTAGAGGCAGAGGCAAAGACATAGACAGAGGTACACTAGAGGCAGAGGCAAAGACATAGACAGAGGTACACTAGAGGCAGAGGCAACGACAGAGACAGAGGCTGAGATTGAGGCAGAGAGGTAGACTAGAGGCAGAGGCAAAGACAGAGACAGAGAGGTAGACTAGAGGCAGAGGCAAAGACAGAGACAGAGAGGTAGACTAGAGGCAGAGGCAAAGACAGAGACAGAGGCTGAGATTGAGGCAGAGAGGTAGACTAGAGGCAGAGGCAAAGACAGAGACAGTGGCTGAGATTGAGGCAGAGAGGTAGACTAGAGGCAGAGACAAAGACAGAGACAGATGCTGAGATTGAGGCAGAGAGGTAGACTAGAGGCAGAGACAAAGACAGAGACAGAGGCTGAGATTGAGGCAGAGAGGTAGACTAGAGGCAGAGGCAAAGACAGAGACATACAGGTAGACTAGAGGCAGAGGCAAAGACAGAGACAGGCTGAGATTGAGGCAGAGAGGTAGACTAGAGGCAGAGGCAAAGACAGAGACAGAGGCTGAGATTGAGGCAGAGAGGTAGACTAGAGACAGAGGCAAAGACATAGACAGAGGTACACTAGAGGCAGAGGCAAAGACATAGACAGAGGTACACTAGAGGCAGAGGCAACGACAGAGACAGAGGCTGAGATTGAGGCAGAGAGGTAGACTAGAGGCAGATACAAAGACAGAGACAGAGAGGTAGACTAGAGGCAGAGGCAAAGACAGAGACAGATGCTGAGATTGAGGCAGAGAGGTACACTAGAGGCAGAGGCAAATAAAGACAGAGACAGAGGCTGAGATTGAGATTGAGGCAGAGAGGTAGACTAGAGGCAGAGGCAAAGACAGAGACAGAGGCTGAGATTGAGGCAGAGAGGTAGACTAGAGGCAGAGGCAAAGACAGAGACAGGCTGAGATTGAGGCAGAGAGGTAGACTAGAGGCAGAGACAAAGACAGAGACAGAGGCTGAGATTGAGGCAGAGAGGTAGACTAGAGGCAGAGACAAAGACAGAGACAGAGGCTGAGATTGTGGCAGAGAGGTAGACTAGAGGCAGAGGCAAAGACAGAGACAGAGAGAGAGACTAGAGGCAGAGGCAAAGACAGAGACAGAGAGGTAGACTAGAGGCAGAGACAAAGACAGAGACAGGGGCTGAGATTGAGGCAGAGAGGTAGACTAGAGGCAGAGGCAAAGACAGAGACATAGAGGTAGACCAGAGGCAGAGGCAAAGACAGAGACAGGGGCTGAGATTGAGGCAGAGAGGTAGACTAGAGGCAGAGGCAAAGACAGAGACAGAGGCTGCGATTGAGGCAGAGGCAAAGACAGAGACAGAGGCTGAGATTGAGGCAGAGAGGTAGACTAGAGGCAAAGGCAAAGACAGAGATAGTGGCTGAGATTGAGGCAGAGAGGTAGACTAGAAGCAGAGGCAAAGACAGAGACAGAGAGGTAGACTAGAGGCAGAGGCAATGACAGAGACAGAGAGGTAGACTAGAGGCAGAGTGGAAGACTAGAGGCAGAGACAAAGACAGAGACAGAGGCTGAGATTGAGGCAGAGAGGTAGACTAGAGGCAGAGATAAAGACAGAGACAGAGGCTGAGATTGAGGCAGAGAGGTAGACTAGAGGCAGAGGCAAAGACAGAGACAGAGAGGTAGACTAGAGGCAGAGGCAAAGACAGAGACAGAGGCAAAGACAGAGACAGGCTGAGATTGAGGCAGAGAGGTAGACTAGAGGCAGAGGCAAAGACAGAGACAGAGGCTGAGATTGAGGCAGAGAGGTAGACTAGAGGCAGAGACAAAGACAGAGACAGATGCTGACATTGAGGCAGAGAGGTAGACTAGCGGCAGAGGCAAAGGCAGAGACAGAGAGGTAGACTAGAGGCAGAGCCTGAGATTGAGGCAGAGAGGTAGACTAGAGGCAGAGGCAAAGACAGAAACAGAGAGGTAGACTAGAGGCAGAGGCAAAGACAGAGACAGAGAGGTAGACTAGAGGCAGAGGCAAAGACAGAGACAGAGGCTGAGATTGAGGCAGAGAGGTAGACTAGAGGCAGAGGCAAAGACAGAGACAGTGGCTGAGATTGAGGCAGAGAGGTAGACTAGAGGCAGAGACAAAGACAGAGACAGATGCTGAGATTGAGGCAGAGAGGTAGACTAGAGGCAGAGGCAAAGGCAGAGACAGAGAGGTAGACTAGAGGCAGAGGCTGAGATTGAGGCAGAGAGGTAGACTAGAGGCAGAGGCAAAGACAGAGAAAGAGAGGTAGACTAGAGGCAGAGGCAAAGACAGAGACAGAGAGGTAGACTAGAGGCAGAGGCAAAGACAGAGACAGAGGCTGAGATTGAGGCAGAGAGGTAGACTAGAGGCAGAGGCAAAGACAGAGACAGTGGCTGAGATTGAGGCAGAGAGGTAGACTAGAGGCAGAGGCAAAGACAGAGACAGAGAGGTAGACTAGAGGCAGAGGCAAAGACAGAGACAGGGGCTGAGATTGAGGCAGAGAGGTAGACTAGAGGCAGAGGCAAAGACAGAGACAGTGGCTGAGATTGAGGCAGAGAGGTAGACTAGAGGCAGAGGCAAAGACAGAGACAGAGAGGTAGACTAGAGGCAGAGGCAAAGACAGAGACAGAGAGGTAGACTAGAGGCAGAGGCAAAGACAGAGACAGGCTGAGATTGAGGCAGAGAGGTAGACTAGAGGCAGAGGCAAAGACAGAGACAGAGGCTGAGATTGAGGCAGAGAGGTAGACTAGAGGCAGAGGCAAAGACATAGACAGAGGTACACTAGAGGCAGAGGCAAAGACATAGACAGAGGTACACTAGAGGCAGAGGCAACGACAGAGACAGAGGCTGAGATTGAGGCAGAGAGGTAGACTAGAGGCAGAGGCAAAGACAGAGACAGAGAGGTAGACTAGAGGCAGAGGCAAAGACAGAGACAGAGAGGTAGACTAGAGGCAGAGGCAAAGACAGAGACAGAGGCTGAGATTGAGGCAGAGAGGTAGACTAGAGGCAGAGGCAAAGACAGAGACAGTGGCTGAGATTGAGGCAGAGAGGTAGACTAGAGGCAGAGACAAAGACAGAGACAGATGCTGAGATTGAGGCAGAGAGGTAGACTAGAGGCAGAGACAAAGACAGAGACAGAGGCTGAGATTGAGGCAGAGAGGTAGACTAGAGGCAGAGGCAAAGACAGAGACATAGAGGTAGACTAGAGGCAGAGGCAAAGACAGAGACAGGCTGAGATTGAGGCAGAGAGGTAGACTAGAGGCAGAGGCAAAGACAGAGACAGAGGCTGAGATTGAGGCAGAGAGGTAGACTAGAGGCAGAGGCAAAGACATAGACAGAGGTACACTAGAGGCAGAGGCAAAGACATAGACAGAGGTACACTAGAGGCAGAGGCAACGACAGAGACAGAGGCTGAGATTGAGGCAGAGAGGAAGACTAGAGGCAGATACAAAGACAGAGACAGAGAGGTAGACTAGAGGCAGAGGCAAAGACAGAGACAGATGCTGAGATTGAGGCAGAGAGGTACACTAGAGGCAGAGGCAAATAAAGACAGAGACAGAGGCTGAGATTGAGATTGAGGCAGAGAGGTAGACTAGAGGCAGAGACAAAGACAGAGACAGAGGCTGAGAGTGAGGCAGAGAGGTAGACTAGAGGCAGAGGCAAAGACAGAGACAGAGGCTGAGATTGAGGCAGAGAGGTAGACTAGAGACAGAGGCAAAGACAGAGACAGAGGCTGAGAGTGAGGCAGAGAGGTAGACTAGAGGCAGAGGCAAAGACAGAGACAGGCTGAGATTGAGGCAGAGAGGTAGACTAGAGGCAGAGGCAAAGACAGAGACAGAGGCTGATATTGAGGCAGAGAGGTAGACTAGAGGCAAAGGCAAAGACATAGACAGAGGCTGAGATTGAGGCAGAGAGGTAGACTAGAGGCAGAGGCAAAGACAGAGACAGAGAGAGAGACTAGAGGCAGAGGCAAAGACAGAGACAGAGAGGTAGACTAGAGGCAGAGACAAAGACAGAGACAGAGGCTGAGATTGAAGCAGAGGCAAAGACAGAGACAAAGAGGTAGACTAGAGGCAGAGGCAAAGACAGAGACAGGGGCTGAGATTGAGGCAGAGAGGTAGACTAGAGGCAGAGGCCAAGACAGAGACATAGAGGTAGACTAGAGGCAGAGGCAAAGACAGAGACAGAGGCTGAGATTGAGGCAGAGAGGTAGACTAGAGGCAGAGGCAAAGACATAGACAGAGGTACACTAGAGGCAGAGGCAAAGACATAGACAGAGGTACACTAGAGGCAGAGGCAACGACAGAGACAGAGGCTGAGATTGAGGCAGAGAGGTAGACTAGAGGCAGATACAAAGACAGAGACAGAGAGGTAGACTAGAGGCAGAGGCAAAGACAGAGACAGATGCTGAGATTGAGGCAGAGAGGTACACTAGAGGCAGAGGCAAATAAAGACAGAGACAGAGGCTGAGATTGAGATTGAGGCAGAGAGGTAGACTAGAGGCAGAGGCAAAGACAGAGACAGAGGCTGAGATTGAGGCAGAGAGGTAGACTAGAGGCAGAGGCAAAGACAGAGACAGGCTGAGATTGAGGCAGAGAGGTAGACTAGAGGCAGAGACAAAGACAGAGACAGAGGCTGAGATTGAGGCAGAGAGGTAGACTAGAGGCAGAGACAAAGACAGAGACAGAGGCTGAGATTGAGGCAGAGAGGTAGACTAGAGGCAGAGGCAAAGACAGAGACAGAGAGAGAGACTAGAGGCAGAGGCAAAGACAGAGACAGAGAGGTAGACTAGAGGCAGAGACAGAGACAGAGACAGGGGCTGAGATTGAGGCAGAGAGGTAGACTAGAGGCAGAGGCAAAGACAGAGACATAGAGGTAGACCAGAGGCAGAGGCAAAGACAGAGACAGGGGCTGAGATTGAGGCAGAGAGGTAGACTAGAGGCAGAGGCAAAGACAGAGACAGAGGCTGCGATTGAGGCAGAGGGAAAGACAGAGACAGAGGCTGAGATTGAGGCAGAGAGGTAGACTAGAGGCAAAGGCAAAGACAGAGATAGTGGCTGAGATTGAGGCAGAGAGGTAGACTAGAAGCAGAGGCAAAGACAGAGACAGAGAGGTAGACTAGAGGCAGAGGCAATGACAGAGACAGAGAGGTAGACTAGAGGCAGAGTGGAAGACTAGAGGCAGAGACAAAGACAGAGACAGAGGCTGAGATTGAGGCAGAGAGGTAGACTAGAGGCAGAGGCAAAGACAGAGACAGAGAGGTAGACTAGAGGCAGAGGCAAAGACAGAGACAGAGGCAAAGACAGAGACAGGCTGAGATTGAGGCAGAGAGGTAGACTAGAGGCAGAGGCAAAGACAGAGACAGAGGCTGAGATTGAGGCAGAGAGGTAGACTAGAGGCAGAGACAAAGACAGAGACAGATGCTGACATTGAGGCAGAGAGGTAGACTAGCGGCAGAGGCAAAGGCAGAGACAGAGAGGTAGACTAGAGGCAGAGCCTGAGATTGAGGCAGAGAGGTAGACTAGAGGCAGAGGCAAAGACAGAAACAGAGAGGTAGACTAGAGGCAGAGGCAAAGACAGAGACAGAGAGGTAGACTAGAGGCAGAGGCAAAGACAGAGACAGAGGCTGAGATTGAGGCAGAGAGGTAGACTAGAGGCAGAGGCAAAGACAGAGACAGTGGCTGAGATTGAGGCAGAGAGGTAGACTAGAGGCAGAGACAAAGACAGAGACAGATGCTGAGATTGAGGCAGAGAGGTAGACTAGAGGCAGAGGCAAAGGCAGAGACAGAGAGGTAGACTAGAGGCAGAGGCTGAGATTGAGGCAGAGAGGTAGACTAGAGGCAGAGGCAAAGACAGAGACAGAGAGGTAGACTAGAGGCAGAGGCAAAGACAGAGACAGAGAGGTAGACTAGAGGCAGAGGCAAAGACAGAGACAGAGGCTGAGATTGAGGCAGAGAGGTAGACTAGAGGCAGAGGCAAAGACAGAGACAGTGGCTGAGATTGAGGCAGAGAGGTAGACTAGAGGCAGAGGCAAAGACAGAGACAGTGGCTGAGATTGAGGCAGAGAGGTAGACTAGAGGCAGAGACAAAGACAGAGACAGATGCTGAGATTGAGGCAGAGAGGTAGACTAGAGGCAGAGGCAAAGGCAGAGACAGAGAGGTAGACTAGAGGCAGAGGCTGAGATTGAGGCAGAGAGGTAGACTAGAGGCAGAGGCAAAGACAGAGACAGAGAGGTAGACTAGAGGCAGAGGCAAAGACAGAGACAGAGAGGTAGACTAGAGGCAGAGGCAAAGACAGAGACAGAGGCTGAGATTGAGGCAGAGAGGTAGACTAGAGGCAGAGGCAAAGACAGAGACAGAGAGGTAGACTAGAGGCAGAGGCAAAGACAGAGACAGGGGCTGAGATTGAGGCAGAGAGGTAGACTAGAGGCAGAGGCAAAGACAGAGACAGGGGCTGAGATTGAGGCAGAGAGGTAGACTAGAGGCAGAGGCAAAGACAGAGACAGTGGCTGAGATTGAGGCAGAGAGGTAGACTAGAGGCAGAGGCAAAGACAGAGACAGAGAGGTAGACTAGAGGCAGAGGCAAAGACAGAGACAGAGAGGTAGACTAGAGGCAGAGGCAAAGACAGAGACAGGCTGAGATTGAGGCAGAGAGGTAGACTAGAGGCAGAGGCAAAGACAGAGACAGAGGCTGAGATTGAGGCAGAGAGGTAGACTAGAGGCAGAGGCAAAGACATAGACAGAGGTACACTAGAGGCAGAGGCAAAGACATAGACAGAGGTACACTAGAGGCAGAGGCAACAACAGAGACAGAGGCTGAGATTGAGGCAGAGAGGTAGACTAGAGGCAGAGGCAAAGACAGAGACAGAGAGGTAGACTAGAGGCAGAGGCAAAGACAGAGACAGAGAGGTAGACTAGAGGCAGAGGCAAAGACAGAGACAGAGGCTGAGATTGAGGCAGAGAGGTAGACTAGAGGCAGAGGCAAAGACAGAGACAGTGGCTGAGATTGAGGCAGAGAGGTAGACTAGAGGCAGAGACAAAGACAGAGACAGATGCTGAGATTCAGGCAGAGAGGTAGACTAGAGGCAGAGACAAAGACAGAGACAGAGGCTGAGATTGAGGCAGAGAGGTAGACTAGAGGCAGAGGCAAAGACAGAGACATAGAGGTAGACTAGAGGCAGAGGCAAAGACAGAGACAGGCTGAGATTGAGGCAGAGAGGTAGACTAGAGGCAGAGGCAAAGACAGAGACAGAGGCTGAGATTGAGGCAGAGAGGTAGACTAGAGGCAGAGGCAAAGACATAGACAGAGGTACACTAGAGGCAGAGGCAAAGACATAGACAGAGGTACACTAGAGGCAGAGGCAACGACAGAGACAGAGGCTGAGATTGAGGCAGAGAGGTAGACTAGAGGCAGAGGCAAAGACAGAGACAGAGAGGTAGACTAGAGGCAGAGGCAAAGACAGAGACAGAGAGGTAGACTAGAGGCAGAGGCAAAGACAGAGACAGAGGCTGAGATTGAGGCAGAGAGGTAGACTAGAGGCAGAGGCAAAGACAGAGACAGTGGCTGAGATTGAGGCAGAGAGGTAGACTAGAGGCAGAGACAAAGACAGAGACAGATGCTGAGATTGAGGCAGAGAGGTAGACTAGAGGCAGAGACAAAGACAGAGACAGAGGCTGAGATTGAGGCAGAGAGGTAGACTAGAGGCAGAGGCAAAGACAGAGACATACAGGTAGACTAGAGGCAGAGGCAAAGACAGAGACAGGCTGAGATTGAGGCAGAGAGGTAGACTAGAGGCAGAGGCAAAGACAGAGACAGAGGCTGAGATTGAGGCAGAGAGGTAGACTAGAGACAGAGGCAAAGACATAGACAGAGGTACACTAGAGGCAGAGGCAAAGACATAGACAGAGGTACACTAGAGGCAGAGGCAACGACAGAGACAGAGGCTGAGATTGAGGCAGAGAGGTAGACTAGAGGCAGATACAAAGACAGAGACAGAGAGGTAGACTAGAGGCAGAGGCAAAGACAGAGACAGATGCTGAGATTGAGGCAGAGAGGTACACTAGAGGCAGAGGCAAATAAAGACAGAGACAGAGGCTGAGATTGAGATTGAGGCAGAGAGGTAGACTAGAGGCAGAGGCAAAGACAGAGACAGAGGCTGAGATTGAGGCAGAGAGGTAGACTAGAGGCAGAGGCAAAGACAGAGACAGGCTGAGATTGAGGCAGAGAGGTAGACTAGAGGCAGAGACAAAGACAGAGACAGAGGCTGAGATTGAGGCAGAGAGGTAGACTAGAGGCAGAGACAAAGACAGAGACAGAGGCTGAGATTGTGGCAGAGAGGTAGACTAGAGGCAGAGGCAAAGACAGAGACAGAGAGAGAGACTAGAGGCAGAGGCAAAGACAGAGACAGAGAGGTAGACTAGAGGCAGAGACAAAGACAGAGACAGGGGCTGAGATTGAGGCAGAGAGGTAGACTAGAGGCAGAGGCAAAGACAGAGACATAGAGGTAGACCAGAGGCAGAGGCAAAGACAGAGACAGGGGCTGAGATTGAGGCAGAGAGGTAGACTAGAGGCAGAGGCAAAGACAGAGACAGAGGCTGCGATTGAGGCAGAGGCAAAGACAGAGACAGAGGCTGAGATTGAGGCAGAGAGGTAGACTAGAGGCAAAGGCAAAGACAGAGATAGTGGCTGAGATTGAGGCAGAGAGGTAGACTAGAAGCAGAGGCAAAGACAGAGACAGAGAGGTAGACTAGAGGCAGAGGCAATGACAGAGACAGAGAGGTAGACTAGAGGCAGAGTGGAAGACTAGAGGCAGAGACAAAGACAGAGACAGAGGCTGAGATTGAGGCAGAGAGGTAGACTAGAGGCAGAGATAAAGACAGAGACAGAGGCTGAGATTGAGGCAGAGAGGTAGACTAGAGGCAGAGGCAAAGACAGAGACAGAGAGGTAGACTAGAGGCAGAGGCAAAGACAGAGACAGAGGCAAAGACAGAGACAGGCTGAGATTGAGGCAGAGAGGTAGACTAGAGGCAGAGGCAAAGACAGAGACAGAGGCTGAGATTGAGGCAGAGAGGTAGACTAGAGGCAGAGACAAAGACAGAGACAGATGCTGACATTGAGGCAGAGAGGTAGACTAGCGGCAGAGGCAAAGGCAGAGACAGAGAGGTAGACTAGAGGCAGAGCCTGAGATTGAGGCAGAGAGGTAGACTAGAGGCAGAGGCAAAGACAGAAACAGAGAGGTAGACTAGAGGCAGAGGCAAAGACAGAGACAGAGAGGTAGACTAGAGGCAGAGGCAAAGACAGAGACAGAGGCTGAGATTGAGGCAGAGAGGTAGACTAGAGGCAGAGGCAAAGACAGAGACAGTGGCTGAGATTGAGGCAGAGAGGTAGACTAGAGGCAGAGACAAAGACAGAGACAGATGCTGAGATTGAGGCAGAGAGGTAGACTAGAGGCAGAGGCAAAGGCAGAGACAGAGAGGTAGACTAGAGGCAGAGGCTGAGATTGAGGCAGAGAGGTAGACTAGAGGCAGAGGCAAAGACAGAGAAAGAGAGGTAGACTAGAGGCAGAGGCAAAGACAGAGACAGAGAGGTAGACTAGAGGCAGAGGCAAAGACAGAGACAGAGGCTGAGATTGAGGCAGAGAGGTAGACTAGAGGCAGAGGCAAAGACAGAGACAGTGGCTGAGATTGAGGCAGAGAGGTAGACTAGAGGCAGAGGCAAAGACAGAGACAGAGAGGTAGACTAGAGGCAGAGGCAAAGACAGAGACAGGGGCTGAGATTGAGGCAGAGAGGTAGACTAGAGGCAGAGGCAAAGACAGAGACAGTGGCTGAGATTGAGGCAGAGAGGTAGACTAGAGGCAGAGGCAAAGACAGAGACAGAGAGGTAGACTAGAGGCAGAGGCAAAGACAGAGACAGAGAGGTAGACTAGAGGCAGAGGCAAAGACAGAGACAGGCTGAGATTGAGGCAGAGAGGTAGACTAGAGGCAGAGGCAAAGACAGAGACAGAGGCTGAGATTGAGGCAGAGAGGTAGACTAGAGGCAGAGGCAAAGACATAGACAGAGGTACACTAGAGGCAGAGGCAAAGACATAGACAGAGGTACACTAGAGGCAGAGGCAACGACAGAGACAGAGGCTGAGATTGAGGCAGAGAGGTAGACTAGAGGCAGAGGCAAAGACAGAGACAGAGAGGTAGACTAGAGGCAGAGGCAAAGACAGAGACAGAGAGGTAGACTAGAGGCAGAGGCAAAGACAGAGACAGAGGCTGAGATTGAGGCAGAGAGGTAGACTAGAGGCAGAGGCAAAGACAGAGACAGTGGCTGAGATTGAGGCAGAGAGGTAGACTAGAGGCAGAGACAAAGACAGAGACAGATGCTGAGATTGAGGCAGAGAGGTAGACTAGAGGCAGAGACAAAGACAGAGACAGAGGCTGAGATTGAGGCAGAGAGGTAGACTAGAGGCAGAGGCAAAGACAGAGACATAGAGGTAGACTAGAGGCAGAGGCAAAGACAGAGACAGGCTGAGATTGAGGCAGAGAGGTAGACTAGAGGCAGAGGCAAAGACAGAGACAGAGGCTGAGATTGAGGCAGAGAGGTAGACTAGAGGCAGAGGCAAAGACATAGACAGAGGTACACTAGAGGCAGAGGCAAAGACATAGACAGAGGTACACTAGAGGCAGAGGCAACGACAGAGACAGAGGCTGAGATTGAGGCAGAGAGGAAGACTAGAGGCAGATACAAAGACAGAGACAGAGAGGTAGACTAGAGGCAGAGGCAAAGACAGAGACAGATGCTGAGATTGAGGCAGAGAGGTACACTAGAGGCAGAGGCAAATAAAGACAGAGACAGAGGCTGAGATTGAGATTGAGGCAGAGAGGTAGACTAGAGGCAGAGACAAAGACAGAGACAGAGGCTGAGAGTGAGGCAGAGAGGTAGACTAGAGGCAGAGGCAAAGACAGAGACAGAGGCTGAGATTGAGGCAGAGAGGTAGACTAGAGACAGAGGCAAAGACAGAGACAGAGGCTGAGAGTGAGGCAGAGAGGTAGACTAGAGGCAGAGGCAAAGACAGAGACAGGCTGAGATTGAGGCAGAGAGGTAGACTAGAGGCAGAGGCAAAGACAGAGACAGAGGCTGATATTGAGGCAGAGAGGTAGACTAGAGGCAAAGGCAAAGACATAGACAGAGGCTGAGATTGAGGCAGAGAGGTAGACTAGAGGCAGAGGCAAAGACAGAGACAGAGAGAGAGACTAGAGGCAGAGGCAAAGACAGAGACAGAGAGGTAGACTAGAGGCAGAGACAAAGACAGAGACAGAGGCTGAGATTGAAGCAGAGGCAAAGACAGAGACAAAGAGGTAGACTAGAGGCAGAGGCAAAGACAGAGACAGGGGCTGAGATTGAGGCAGAGAGGTAGACTAGAGGCAGAGGCCAAGACAGAGACATAGAGGTAGACTAGAGGCAGAGGCAAAGACAGAGACAGAGGCTGAGATTGAGGCAGAGAGGTAGACTAGAGGCAGAGGCAAAGACATAGACAGAGGTACACTAGAGGCAGAGGCAAAGACATAGACAGAGGTACACTAGAGGCAGAGGCAACGACAGAGACAGAGGCTGAGATTGAGGCAGAGAGGTAGACTAGAGGCAGATACAAAGACAGAGACAGAGAGGTAGACTAGAGGCAGAGGCAAAGACAGAGACAGATGCTGAGATTGAGGCAGAGAGGTACACTAGAGGCAGAGGCAAATAAAGACAGAGACAGAGGCTGAGATTGAGATTGAGGCAGAGAGGTAGACTAGAGGCAGAGGCAAAGACAGAGACAGAGGCTGAGATTGAGGCAGAGAGGTAGACTAGAGGCAGAGGCAAAGACAGAGACAGGCTGAGATTGAGGCAGAGAGGTAGACTAGAGGCAGAGACAAAGACAGAGACAGAGGCTGAGATTGAGGCAGAGAGGTAGACTAGAGGCAGAGACAAAGACAGAGACAGAGGCTGAGATTGAGGCAGAGAGGTAGACTAGAGGCAGAGGCAAAGACAGAGACAGAGAGAGAGACTAGAGGCAGAGGCAAAGACAGAGACAGAGAGGTAGACTAGAGGCAGAGACAGAGACAGAGACAGGGGCTGAGATTGAGGCAGAGAGGTAGACTAGAGGCAGAGGCAAAGACAGAGACATAGAGGTAGACCAGAGGCAGAGGCAAAGACAGAGACAGGGGCTGAGATTGAGGCAGAGAGGTAGACTAGAGGCAGAGGCAAAGACAGAGACAGAGGCTGCGATTGAGGCAGAGGGAAAGACAGAGACAGAGGCTGAGATTGAGGCAGAGAGGTAGACTAGAGGCAAAGGCAAAGACAGAGATAGTGGCTGAGATTGAGGCAGAGAGGTAGACTAGAAGCAGAGGCAAAGACAGAGACAGAGAGGTAGACTAGAGGCAGAGGCAATGACAGAGACAGAGAGGTAGACTAGAGGCAGAGTGGAAGACTAGAGGCAGAGACAAAGACAGAGACAGAGGCTGAGATTGAGGCAGAGAGGTAGACTAGAGGCAGAGGCAAAGACAGAGACAGAGAGGTAGACTAGAGGCAGAGGCAAAGACAGAGACAGAGGCAAAGACAGAGACAGGCTGAGATTGAGGCAGAGAGGTAGACTAGAGGCAGAGGCAAAGACAGAGACAGAGGCTGAGATTGAGGCAGAGAGGTAGACTAGAGGCAGAGACAAAGACAGAGACAGATGCTGACATTGAGGCAGAGAGGTAGACTAGCGGCAGAGGCAAAGGCAGAGACAGAGAGGTAGACTAGAGGCAGAGCCTGAGATTGAGGCAGAGAGGTAGACTAGAGGCAGAGGCAAAGACAGAAACAGAGAGGTAGACTAGAGGCAGAGGCAAAGACAGAGACAGAGAGGTAGACTAGAGGCAGAGGCAAAGACAGAGACAGAGGCTGAGATTGAGGCAGAGAGGTAGACTAGAGGCAGAGGCAAAGACAGAGACAGTGGCTGAGATTGAGGCAGAGAGGTAGACTAGAGGCAGAGACAAAGACAGAGACAGATGCTGAGATTGAGGCAGAGAGGTAGACTAGAGGCAGAGGCAAAGGCAGAGACAGAGAGGTAGACTAGAGGCAGAGGCAAAGACAGAGACAGAGAGGTAGACTAGAGGCAGAGGCAAAGACAGAGACAGAGAGGTAGACTAGAGGCAGAGGCAAAGACAGAGACAGAGGCTGAGATTGAGGCAGAGAGGTAGACTAGAGGCAGAGGCAAAGACAGAGACAGTGGCTGAGATTGAGGCAGAGAGGTAGACTAGAGGCAGAGGCAAAGACAGAGACAGTGGCTGAGATTGAGGCAGAGAGGTAGACTAGAGGCAGAGACAAAGACAGAGACAGATGCTGAGATTGAGGCAGAGAGGTAGACTAGAGGCAGAGGCAAAGGCAGAGACAGAGAGGTAGACTAGAGGCAGAGGCTGAGATTGAGGCAGAGAGGTAGACTAGAGGCAGAGGCAAAGACAGAGACAGAGAGGTAGACTAGAGGCAGAGGCAAAGACAGAGACAGAGAGGTAGACTAGAGGCAGAGGCAAAGACAGAGACAGAGGCTGAGATTGAGGCAGAGAGGTAGACTAGAGGCAGAGGCAAAGACAGAGACAGAGAGGTAGACTAGAGGCAGAGGCAAAGACAGAGACAGGGGCTGAGATTGAGGCAGAGAGGTAGACTAGAGGCAGAGGCAAAGACAGAGACAGGGGCTGAGATTGAGGCAGAGAGGTAGACTAGAGGCAGAGGCAAAGACAGAGACAGTGGCTGAGATTGAGGCAGAGAGGTAGACTAGAGGCAGAGGCAAAGACAGAGACAGAGAGGTAGACTAGAGGCAGAGGCAAAGACAGAGACAGAGAGGTAGACTAGAGGCAGAGGCAAAGACAGAGACAGGCTGAGATTGAGGCAGAGAGGTAGACTAGAGGCAGAGGCAAAGACAGAGACAGAGGCTGAGATTGAGGCAGAGAGGTAGACTAGAGGCAGAGGCAAAGACATAGACAGAGGTACACTAGAGGCAGAGGCAAAGACATAGACAGAGGTACACTAGAGGCAGAGGCAACAACAGAGACAGAGGCTGAGATTGAGGCAGAGAGGTAGACTAGAGGCAGAGGCAAAGACAGAGACAGAGAGGTAGACTAGAGGCAGAGGCAAAGACAGAGACAGAGAGGTAGACTAGAGGCAGAGGCAAAGACAGAGACAGAGGCTGAGATTGAGGCAGAGAGGTAGACTAGAGGCAGAGGCAAAGACAGAGACAGTGGCTGAGATTGAGGCAGAGAGGTAGACTAGAGGCAGAGACAAAGACAGAGACAGATGCTGAGATTCAGGCAGAGAGGTAGACTAGAGGCAGAGACAAAGACAGAGACAGAGGCTGAGATTGAGGCAGAGAGGTAGACTAGAGGCAGAGGCAAAGACAGAGACATAGAGGTAGACTAGAGGCAGAGGCAAAGACAGAGACAGGCTGAGATTGAGGCAGAGAGGTAGACTAGAGGCAGAGGCAAAGACAGAGACAGAGGCTGAGATTGAGGCAGAGAGGTAGACTAGAGGCAGAGGCAAAGACATAGACAGAGGTACACTAGAGGCAGAGGCAAAGACATAGACAGAGGTACACTAGAGGCAGAGGCAACGACAGAGACAGAGGCTGAGATTGAGGCAGAGAGGTAGACTAGAGGCAGAGGCAAAGACAGAGACAGAGAGGTAGACTAGAGGCAGAGGCAAAGACAGAGACAGAGAGGTAGACTAGAGGCAGAGGCAAAGACAGAGACAGAGGCTGAGATTGAGGCAGAGAGGTAGACTAGAGGCAGAGGCAAAGACAGAGACAGTGGCTGAGATTGAGGCAGAGAGGTAGACTAGAGGCAGAGACAAAGACAGAGACAGATGCTGAGATTGAGGCAGAGAGGTAGACTAGAGGCAGAGACAAAGACAGAGACAGAGGCTGAGATTGAGGCAGAGAGGTAGACTAGAGGCAGAGGCAAAGACAGAGACATACAGGTAGACTAGAGGCAGAGGCAAAGACAGAGACAGGCTGAGATTGAGGCAGAGAGGTAGACTAGAGGCAGAGGCAAAGACAGAGACAGAGGCTGAGATTGAGGCAGAGAGGTAGACTAGAGACAGAGGCAAAGACATAGACAGAGGTACACTAGAGGCAGAGGCAAAGACATAGACAGAGGTACACTAGAGGCAGAGGCAACGACAGAGACAGAGGCTGAGATTGAGGCAGAGAGGTAGACTAGAGGCAGATACAAAGACAGAGACAGAGAGGTAGACTAGAGGCAGAGGCAAAGACAGAGACAGATGCTGAGATTGAGGCAGAGAGGTACACTAGAGGCAGAGGCAAATAAAGACAGAGACAGAGGCTGAGATTGAGATTGAGGCAGAGAGGTAGACTAGAGGCAGAGGCAAAGACAGAGACAGAGGCTGAGATTGAGGCAGAGAGGTAGACTAGAGGCAGAGGCAAAGACAGAGACAGGCTGAGATTGAGGCAGAGAGGTAGACTAGAGGCAGAGACAAAGACAGAGACAGAGGCTGAGATTGAGGCAGAGAGGTAGACTAGAGGCAGAGACAAAGACAGAGACAGAGGCTGAGATTGTGGCAGAGAGGTAGACTAGAGGCAGAGGCAAAGACAGAGACAGAGAGAGAGACTAGAGGCAGAGGCAAAGACAGAGACAGAGAGGTAGACTAGAGGCAGAGACAAAGACAGAGACAGGGGCTGAGATTGAGGCAGAGAGGTAGACTAGAGGCAGAGGCAAAGACAGAGACATAGAGGTAGACCAGAGGCAGAGGCAAAGACAGAGACAGGGGCTGAGATTGAGGCAGAGAGGTAGACTAGAGGCAGAGGCAAAGACAGAGACAGAGGCTGCGATTGAGGCAGAGGCAAAGACAGAGACAGAGGCTGAGATTGAGGCAGAGAGGTAGACTAGAGGCAAAGGCAAAGACAGAGATAGTGGCTGAGATTGAGGCAGAGAGGTAGACTAGAAGCAGAGGCAAAGACAGAGACAGAGAGGTAGACTAGAGGCAGAGGCAATGACAGAGACAGAGAGGTAGACTAGAGGCAGAGTGGAAGACTAGAGGCAGAGACAAAGACAGAGACAGAGGCTGAGATTGAGGCAGAGAGGTAGACTAGAGGCAGAGATAAAGACAGAGACAGAGGCTGAGATTGAGGCAGAGAGGTAGACTAGAGGCAGAGGCAAAGACAGAGACAGAGAGGTAGACTAGAGGCAGAGGCAAAGACAGAGACAGAGGCAAAGACAGAGACAGGCTGAGATTGAGGCAGAGAGGTAGACTAGAGGCAGAGGCAAAGACAGAGACAGAGGCTGAGATTGAGGCAGAGAGGTAGACTAGAGGCAGAGACAAAGACAGAGACAGATGCTGACATTGAGGCAGAGAGGTAGACTAGCGGCAGAGGCAAAGGCAGAGACAGAGAGGTAGACTAGAGGCAGAGCCTGAGATTGAGGCAGAGAGGTAGACTAGAGGCAGAGGCAAAGACAGAAACAGAGAGGTAGACTAGAGGCAGAGGCAAAGACAGAGACAGAGAGGTAGACTAGAGGCAGAGGCAAAGACAGAGACAGAGGCTGAGATTGAGGCAGAGAGGTAGACTAGAGGCAGAGGCAAAGACAGAGACAGTGGCTGAGATTGAGGCAGAGAGGTAGACTAGAGGCAGAGACAAAGACAGAGACAGATGCTGAGATTGAGGCAGAGAGGTAGACTAGAGGCAGAGGCAAAGGCAGAGACAGAGAGGTAGACTAGAGGCAGAGGCTGAGATTGAGGCAGAGAGGTAGACTAGAGGCAGAGGCAAAGACAGAGAAAGAGAGGTAGACTAGAGGCAGAGGCAAAGACAGAGACAGAGAGGTAGACTAGAGGCAGAGGCAAAGACAGAGACAGAGGCTGAGATTGAGGCAGAGAGGTAGACTAGAGGCAGAGGCAAAGACAGAGACAGTGGCTGAGATTGAGGCAGAGAGGTAGACTAGAGGCAGAGGCAAAGACAGAGACAGAGAGGTAGACTAGAGGCAGAGGCAAAGACAGAGACAGGGGCTGAGATTGAGGCAGAGAGGTAGACTAGAGGCAGAGGCAAAGACAGAGACAGTGGCTGAGATTGAGGCAGAGAGGTAGACTAGAGGCAGAGGCAAAGACAGAGACAGAGAGGTAGACTAGAGGCAGAGGCAAAGACAGAGACAGAGAGGTAGACTAGAGGCAGAGGCAAAGACAGAGACAGGCTGAGATTGAGGCAGAGAGGTAGACTAGAGGCAGAGGCAAAGACAGAGACAGAGGCTGAGATTGAGGCAGAGAGGTAGACTAGAGGCAGAGGCAAAGACATAGACAGAGGTACACTAGAGGCAGAGGCAAAGACATAGACAGAGGTACACTAGAGGCAGAGGCAACGACAGAGACAGAGGCTGAGATTGAGGCAGAGAGGTAGACTAGAGGCAGAGGCAAAGACAGAGACAGAGAGGTAGACTAGAGGCAGAGGCAAAGACAGAGACAGAGAGGTAGACTAGAGGCAGAGGCAAAGACAGAGACAGAGGCTGAGATTGAGGCAGAGAGGTAGACTAGAGGCAGAGGCAAAGACAGAGACAGTGGCTGAGATTGAGGCAGAGAGGTAGACTAGAGGCAGAGACAAAGACAGAGACAGATGCTGAGATTGAGGCAGAGAGGTAGACTAGAGGCAGAGACAAAGACAGAGACAGAGGCTGAGATTGAGGCAGAGAGGTAGACTAGAGGCAGAGGCAAAGACAGAGACATAGAGGTAGACTAGAGGCAGAGGCAAAGACAGAGACAGGCTGAGATTGAGGCAGAGAGGTAGACTAGAGGCAGAGGCAAAGACAGAGACAGAGGCTGAGATTGAGGCAGAGAGGTAGACTAGAGGCAGAGGCAAAGACATAGACAGAGGTACACTAGAGGCAGAGGCAAAGACATAGACAGAGGTACACTAGAGGCAGAGGCAACGACAGAGACAGAGGCTGAGATTGAGGCAGAGAGGAAGACTAGAGGCAGATACAAAGACAGAGACAGAGAGGTAGACTAGAGGCAGAGGCAAAGACAGAGACAGATGCTGAGATTGAGGCAGAGAGGTACACTAGAGGCAGAGGCAAATAAAGACAGAGACAGAGGCTGAGATTGAGATTGAGGCAGAGAGGTAGACTAGAGGCAGAGACAAAGACAGAGACAGAGGCTGAGAGTGAGGCAGAGAGGTAGACTAGAGGCAGAGGCAAAGACAGAGACAGAGGCTGAGATTGAGGCAGAGAGGTAGACTAGAGACAGAGGCAAAGACAGAGACAGAGGCTGAGAGTGAGGCAGAGAGGTAGACTAGAGGCAGAGGCAAAGACAGAGACAGGCTGAGATTGAGGCAGAGAGGTAGACTAGAGGCAGAGGCAAAGACAGAGACAGAGGCTGATATTGAGGCAGAGAGGTAGACTAGAGGCAAAGGCAAAGACATAGACAGAGGCTGAGATTGAGGCAGAGAGGTAGACTAGAGGCAGAGGCAAAGACAGAGACAGAGAGAGAGACTAGAGGCAGAGGCAAAGACAGAGACAGAGAGGTAGACTAGAGGCAGAGACAAAGACAGAGACAGAGGCTGAGATTGAAGCAGAGGCAAAGACAGAGACAAAGAGGTAGACTAGAGGCAGAGGCAAAGACAGAGACAGGGGCTGAGATTGAGGCAGAGAGGTAGACTAGAGGCAGAGGCCAAGACAGAGACATAGAGGTAGACTAGAGGCAGAGGCAAAGACAGAGACAGAGGCTGAGATTGAGGCAGAGAGGTAGACTAGAGGCAGAGGCAAAGACATAGACAGAGGTACACTAGAGGCAGAGGCAAAGACATAGACAGAGGTACACTAGAGGCAGAGGCAACGACAGAGACAGAGGCTGAGATTGAGGCAGAGAGGTAGACTAGAGGCAGATACAAAGACAGAGACAGAGAGGTAGACTAGAGGCAGAGGCAAAGACAGAGACAGATGCTGAGATTGAGGCAGAGAGGTACACTAGAGGCAGAGGCAAATAAAGACAGAGACAGAGGCTGAGATTGAGATTGAGGCAGAGAGGTAGACTAGAGGCAGAGGCAAAGACAGAGACAGAGGCTGAGATTGAGGCAGAGAGGTAGACTAGAGGCAGAGGCAAAGACAGAGACAGGCTGAGATTGAGGCAGAGAGGTAGACTAGAGGCAGAGACAAAGACAGAGACAGAGGCTGAGATTGAGGCAGAGAGGTAGACTAGAGGCAGAGACAAAGACAGAGACAGAGGCTGAGATTGAGGCAGAGAGGTAGACTAGAGGCAGAGGCAAAGACAGAGACAGAGAGAGAGACTAGAGGCAGAGGCAAAGACAGAGACAGAGAGGTAGACTAGAGGCAGAGACAGAGACAGAGACAGGGGCTGAGATTGAGGCAGAGAGGTAGACTAGAGGCAGAGGCAAAGACAGAGACATAGAGGTAGACCAGAGGCAGAGGCAAAGACAGAGACAGGGGCTGAGATTGAGGCAGAGAGGTAGACTAGAGGCAGAGGCAAAGACAGAGACAGAGGCTGCGATTGAGGCAGAGGGAAAGACAGAGACAGAGGCTGAGATTGAGGCAGAGAGGTAGACTAGAGGCAAAGGCAAAGACAGAGATAGTGGCTGAGATTGAGGCAGAGAGGTAGACTAGAAGCAGAGGCAAAGACAGAGACAGAGAGGTAGACTAGAGGCAGAGGCAATGACAGAGACAGAGAGGTAGACTAGAGGCAGAGTGGAAGACTAGAGGCAGAGACAAAGACAGAGACAGAGGCTGAGATTGAGGCAGAGAGGTAGACTAGAGGCAGAGGCAAAGACAGAGACAGAGAGGTAGACTAGAGGCAGAGGCAAAGACAGAGACAGAGGCAAAGACAGAGACAGGCTGAGATTGAGGCAGAGAGGTAGACTAGAGGCAGAGGCAAAGACAGAGACAGAGGCTGAGATTGAGGCAGAGAGGTAGACTAGAGGCAGAGACAAAGACAGAGACAGATGCTGACATTGAGGCAGAGAGGTAGACTAGCGGCAGAGGCAAAGGCAGAGACAGAGAGGTAGACTAGAGGCAGAGCCTGAGATTGAGGCAGAGAGGTAGACTAGAGGCAGAGGCAAAGACAGAAACAGAGAGGTAGACTAGAGGCAGAGGCAAAGACAGAGACAGAGAGGTAGACTAGAGGCAGAGGCAAAGACAGAGACAGAGGCTGAGATTGAGGCAGAGAGGTAGACTAGAGGCAGAGGCAAAGACAGAGACAGTGGCTGAGATTGAGGCAGAGAGGTAGACTAGAGGCAGAGACAAAGACAGAGACAGATGCTGAGATTGAGGCAGAGAGGTAGACTAGAGGCAGAGGCAAAGGCAGAGACAGAGAGGTAGACTAGAGGCAGAGGCTGAGATTGAGGCAGAGAGGTAGACTAGAGGCAGAGGCAAAGACAGAGACAGAGAGGTAGACTAGAGGCAGAGGCAAAGACAGAGACAGAGAGGTAGACTAGAGGCAGAGGCAAAGACAGAGACAGAGGCTGAGATTGAGGCAGAGAGGTAGACTAGAGGCAGAGGCAAAGACAGAGACAGTGGCTGAGATTGAGGCAGAGAGGTAGACTAGAGGCAGAGGCAAAGACAGAGACAGAGAGGTAGACTAGCGGCAGAGGCAAAGACAGAGACAGAGGCTGAGATTGAGGCAGAGAGGTAGACTAGAGGCAGAGGCAAAGACAGAGACAGTGGCTGAGATTGAGGCAGAGAGGTAGACTAGAGGCAGAGGCAAAGACAGAGACAGAGAGGTAGACTAGAGGCAGAGGCAAAGACAGAGACAGAGAGGTAGACTAGAGGCAGAGGCAAAGACAGAGACAGGCTGAGATTGAGGCAGAGAGGTAAACTAGAGGCAGAGGCAAAGACAGAGACAGAGGCTGAGATTGAGGCAGAGAGGTAGACTAGAGGCAGAGGCAAAGACATAGACAGAGGTACACTAGAGGCAGAGGCAAAGACATAGACAGAGGTACACTAGAGGCAGAGGCAACGACAGAGACAGAGGCTGAGATTGAGGCAGAGAGGTAGACTAGAGGCAGAGGCAAAGACAGAGACAGAGAGGTAGACTAGAGGCAGAGGCAAAGACAGAGACAGAGAGGTAGACTAGAGGCAGAGGCAAAGACAGAGACAGAGGCTGAGATTGAGGCAGAGAGGTAGACTAGAGGCAGAGGCAAAGACAGAGACAGTGGCTGAGATTGAGGCAGAGAGGTAGACTAGAGGCAGAGACAAAGACAGAGACAGATGCTGAGATTGAGGCAGAGAGGTAGACTAGAGGCAGAGACAAAGACAGAGACAGAGGCTGAGATTGAGGCAGAGAGGTAGACTAGAGGCAGAGGCAAAGACAGAGACATAGAGGTAGACTAGAGGCAGAGGCAAAGACAGAGACAGGCTGAGATTGAGGCAGAGAGGTAGACTAGAGGCAGAGGCAAAGACAGAGACAGAGGCTGAGATTGAGGCAGAGAGGTAGACTAGAGGCAGAGGCAAAGACATAGACAGAGGTACACTAGAGGCAGAGGCAAAGACATAGACAGAGGTACACTAGAGGCAGAGGCAACGACAGAGACAGAGGCTGAGATTGAGGCAGAGAGGAAGACTAGAGGCAGATACAAAGACAGAGACAGAGAGGTAGACTAGAGGCAGAGGCAAAGACAGAGACAGATGCTGAGATTGAGGCAGAGAGGTACACTAGAGGCAGAGGCAAATAAAGACAGAGACAGAGGCTGAGATTGAGATTGAGGCAGAGAGGTACACTAGAGGCAGAGACAAAGACAGAGACAGAGGCTGAGAGTGAGGCAGAGAGGTAGACTAGAGGCAGAGGCAAAGACAGAGACAGAGGCTGAGATTGAGGCAGAGAGGTAGACTAGAGACAGAGGCAAAGACAGAGACAGAGGCTGAGAGTGAGGCAGAGAGGTAGACTAGAGGCAGAGGCAAAGACAGAGACAGGCTGAGATTGAGGCAGAGAGGTAGACTAGAGGCAGAGGCAAAGACAGAGACAGAGGCTGATATTGAGGCAGAGAGGTAGACTAGAGGCAAAGGCAAAGACATAGACAGAGGCTGAGATTGAGGCAGAGAGGTAGACTAGAGGCAGAGGCAAAGACAGAGACAGAGAGAGAGACTAGAGGCAGAGGCAAAGACAGAGACAGAGAGGTAGACTAGAGGCAGAGACAAAGACAGAGACAGAGGCTGAGATTGAAGCAGAGGCAAAGACAGAGACAAAGAGGTAGACTAGAGGCAGAGGCAAAGACAGAGACAGGGGCTGAGATTGAGGCAGAGAGGTAGACTAGAGGCAGAGGCCAAGACAGAGACATAGAGGTAGACTAGAGGCAGAGGCAAAGACAGAGACAGAGGCTGAGATTGAGGCAGAGAGGTAGACTAGAGGCAGAGGCAAAGACATAGACAGAGGTACACTAGAGGCAGAGGCAAAGACATAGACAGAGGTACACTAGAGGCAGAGGCAACGACAGAGACAGAGGCTGAGATTGAGGCAGAGAGGTAGACTAGAGGCAGATACAAAGACAGAGACAGAGAGGTAGACTAGAGGCAGAGGCAAAGACAGAGACAGATGCTGAGATTGAGGCAGAGAGGTACACTAGAGGCAGAGGCAAATAAAGACAGAGACAGAGGCTGAGATTGAGATTGAGGCAGAGAGGTAGACTAGAGGCAGAGGCAAAGACAGAGACAGAGGCTGAGATTGAGGCAGAGAGGTAGACTAGAGGCAGAGGCAAAGACAGAGACAGGCTGAGATTGAGGCAGAGAGGTAGACTAGAGGCAGAGACAAAGACAGAGACAGAGGCTGAGATTGAGGCAGAGAGGTAGACTAGAGGCAGAGACAAAGACAGAGACAGAGGCTGAGATTGAGGCAGAGAGGTAGACTAGAGGCAGAGGCAAAGACAGAGACAGAGAGAGAGACTAGAGGCAGAGGCAAAGACAGAGACAGAGAGGTAGACTAGAGGCAGAGACAAAGACAGAGACAGGGGCTGAGATTGAGGCAGAGAGGTAGACTAGAGGCAGAGGCAAAGACAGAGACATAGAGGTAGACCAGAGGCAGAGGCAAAGACAGAGACAGGGGCTGAGATTGAGGCAGAGAGGTAGACTAGAGGCAGAGGCAAAGACAGAGACAGAGGCTGCGATTGAGGCAGAGGGAAAGACAGAGACAGAGGCTGAGATTGAGGCAGAGAGGTAGACTAGAGGCAAAGGCAAAGACAGAGATAGTGGCTGAGATTGAGGCAGAGAGGTAGACTAGAAGCAGAGGCAAAGACAGAGACAGAGAGGTAGACTAGAGGCAGAGGCAATGACAGAGACAGAGAGGTAGACTAGAGGCAGAGTGGAAGACTAGAGGCAGAGACAAAGACAGAGACAGAGGCTGAGATTGAGGCAGAGAGGTAGACTAGAGGCAGAGATAAAGACAGAGACAGAGGCTGAGATTGAGGCAGAGAGGTAGACTAGAGGCAGAGGCAAAGACAGAGACAGAGAGGTAGACTAGAGGCAGAGGCAAAGACAGAGACAGAGGCAAAGACAGAGACAGGCTGAGATTGAGGCAGAGAGGTAGACTAGAGGCAGAGGCAAAGACAGAGACAGAGGCTGAGATTGAGGCAGAGAGGTAGACTAGAGGCAGAGACAAAGACAGAGACAGATGCTGACATTGAGGCAGAGAGGTAGACTAGCGGCAGAGGCAAAGGCAGAGACAGAGAGGTAGACTAGAGGCAGAGCCTGAGATTGTGGCAGAGAGGTAGACTAGAGGCAGAGGCAAAGACAGAAACAGAGAGGTAGACTAGAGGCAGAGGCAAAGACAGAGACAGAGAGGTAGACTAGAGGCAGAGGCAAAGACAGAGACAGAGGCTGAGATTGAGGCAGAGAGGTAGACTAGAGGCAGAGGCAAAGACAGAGACAGTGGCTGAGATTGAGGCAGAGAGGTAGACTAGAGGCAGAGACAAAGACAGAGACAGATGCTGAGATTGAGGCAGAGAGGTAGACTAGAGGCAGAGGCAAAGGCAGAGACAGAGAGGTAGACTAGAGGCAGAGGCTGAGATTGAGGCAGAGAGGTAGACTAGAGGCAGAGGCAAAGACAGAGACAGAGAGGTAGACTAGAGGCAGAGGCAAAGACAGAGACAGAGAGGTAGACTAGAGGCAGAGGCAAAGACAGAGACAGAGGCTGAGATTGAGGCAGAGAGGTAGACTAGAGGCAGAGGCAAAGACAGAGACAGTGGCTGAGATTGAGGCAGAGAGGTAGACTAGAGGCAGAGGCAAAGACAGAGACAGAGAGGTAGACTAGCGGCAGAGGCAAAGACAGAGACAGAGGCTGAGATTGAGGCAGAGAGGTAGACTAGAGGCAGGGGCAAAGACAGAGACAGTGGCTGAGATTGAGGCAGAGAGGTAGACTAGAGGCAGAGGCAAAGACAGAGACAGAGAGGTAGACTAGAGGCAGAGGCAAAGACAGAGACAGAGAGGTAGACTAGAGGCAGAGGCAAAGACAGAGACAGGCTGAGATTGAGGCAGAGAGGTAGACTAGAGGCAGAGGCAAAGACAGAGACAGAGGCTGAGATTGAGGCAGAGAGGTAGACTAGAGGCAGAGGCAAAGACATAGACAGAGGTACACTAGAGGCAGAGGCAAAGACATAGACAGAGGTACACTAGAGGCAGAGGCAACGACAGAGACAGAGGCTGAGATTGAGGCAGAGAGGTAGACTAGAGGCAGAGGCAAAGACAGAGACAGAGAGGTAGACTAGAGGCAGAGGCAAAGACAGAGACAGAGAGGTAGACTAGAGGCAGAGGCAAAGACAGAGACAGAGGCTGAGATTGAGGCAGAGAGGTAGACTAGAGGCAGAGGCAAAGACAGAGACAGTGGCTGAGATTGAGGCAGAGAGGTAGACTAGAGGCAGAGGCAAAGGCAGAGACAGAGAGGTAGACTAGAGGCAGAGGCTGAGATTGAGGCAGAGAGGTAGACTAGAGGCAGAGGCAAAGACAGAGACAGAGAGGTAGACTAGAGGCAGAGGCAAAGACAGAGACAGAGAGGTAGACTAGAGGCAGAGGCAAAGACAGAGACAGAGGCAAAGACAGAGACAGGCTGAGATTGAGGCAGAGAGGTAGACTAGAGGCAGAGGCAAAGACAGAGACAGAGGCTGAGATTGAGGCAGAGAGGTAGACTAGAGGCAGAGACAGAGACAGAGACAGGGGCTGAGATTGAGGCAGAGAGGTAGACTAGAGGCAGAGGCAAAGACAGAGACATAGAGGTAGACCAGAGGCAGAGGCAAAGACAGAGACAGGGGCTGAGATTGAGGCAGAGAGGTAGACTAGAGGCAGAGGCAAAGACAGAGACAGAGGCTGCGATTGAGGCAGAGGGAAAGACAGAGACAGAGGCTGAGATTGAGGCAGAGAGGTAGACTAGAGGCAAAGGCAAAGACAGAGATAGTGGCTGAGATTGAGGCAGAGAGGTAGACTAGAAGCAGAGGCAAAGACAGAGACAGAGAGGTAGACTAGAGGCAGAGGCAATGACAGAGACAGAGAGGTAGACTAGAGGCAGAGTGGAAGACTAGAGGCAGAGACAAAGACAGAGACAGAGGCTGAGATTGAGGCAGAGAGGTAGACTAGAGGCAGAGGCAAAGACAGAGACAGAGAGGTAGACTAGAGGCAGAGGCAAAGACAGAGACAGAGGCAAAGACAGAGACAGGCTGAGATTGAGGCAGAGAGGTAGACTAGAGGCAGAGGCAAAGACAGAGACAGAGGCTGAGATTGAGGCAGAGAGGTAGACTAGAGGCAGAGACAAAGACAGAGACAGATGCTGACATTGAGGCAGAGAGGTAGACTAGCGGCAGAGGCAAAGGCAGAGACAGAGAGGTAGACTAGAGGCAGAGCCTGAGATTGAGGCAGAGAGGTAGACTAGAGGCAGAGGCAAAGACAGAAACAGAGAGGTAGACTAGAGGCAGAGGCAAAGACAGAGACAGAGAGGTAGACTAGAGGCAGAGGCAAAGACAGAGACAGAGGCTGAGATTGAGGCAGAGAGGTAGACTAGAGGCAGAGGCAAAGACAGAGACAGTGGCTGAGATTGAGGCAGAGAGGTAGACTAGAGGCAGAGACAAAGACAGAGACAGATGCTGAGATTGAGGCAGAGAGGTAGACTAGAGGCAGAGGCAAAGGCAGAGACAGAGAGGTAGACTAGAGGCAGAGGCTGAGATTGAGGCAGAGAGGTAGACTAGAGGCAGAGGCAAAGACAGAGACAGAGAGGTAGACTAGAGGCAGAGGCAAAGACAGAGACAGAGAGGTAGACTAGAGGCAGAGGCAAAGACAGAGACAGAGGCTGAGATTGAGGCAGAGAGGTAGACTAGAGGCAGAGGCAAAGACAGAGACAGTGGCTGAGATTGAGGCAGAGAGGTAGACTAGAGGCAGAGGCAAAGACAGAGACAGAGAGGTAGACTAGCGGCAGAGGCAAAGACAGAGACAGAGGCTGAGATTGAGGCAGAGAGGTAGACTAGAGGCAGAGGCAAAGACAGAGACAGTGGCTGAGATTGAGGCAGAGAGGTAGACTAGAGGCAGAGGCAAAGACAGAGACAGAGAGGTAGACTAGAGGCAGAGGCAAAGACAGAGACAGAGAGGTAGACTAGAGGCAGAGGCAAAGACAGAGACAGGCTGAGATTGAGGCAGAGAGGTAGACTAGAGGCAGAGGCAAAGACAGAGACAGAGGCTGAGATTGAGGCAGAGAGGTAGACTAGAGGCAGAGGCAAAGACATAGACAGAGGTACACTAGAGGCAGAGGCAAAGACATAGACAGAGGTACACTAGAGGCAGAGGCAACGACAGAGACAGAGGCTGAGATTGAGGCAGAGAGGTAGACTAGAGGCAGAGGCAAAGACAGAGACAGAGAGGTAGACTAGAGGCAGAGGCAAAGACAGAGACAGAGAGGTAGACTAGAGGCAGAGGCAAAGACAGAGACAGAGGCTGAGATTGAGGCAGAGAGGTAGACTAGAGGCAGAGGCAAAGACAGAGACAGTGGCTGAGATTGAGGCAGAGAGGTAGACTAGAGGCAGAGACAAAGACAGAGACAGATGCTGAGATTGAGGCAGAGAGGTAGACTAGAGGCAGAGACAAAGACAGAGACAGAGGCTGAGATTGAGGCAGAGAGGTAGACTAGAGGCAGAGGCAAAGACAGAGACATAGAGGTAGACTAGAGGCAGAGGCAAAGACAGAGACAGGCTGAGATTGAGGCAGAGAGGTAGACTAGAGGCAGAGGCAAAGACAGAGACAGAGGCTGAGATTGAGGCAGAGAGGTACACTAGAGGCAGAGGCAAAGACATAGACAGAGGTACACTAGAGGCAGAGGCAAAGACATAGACAGAGGTACACTAGAGGCAGAGGCAACGACAGAGACAGAGGCTGAGATTGAGGCAGAGAGGAAGACTAGAGGCAGATACAAAGACAGAGACAGAGAGGTAGACTAGAGGCAGAGGCAAAGACAGAGACAGATGCTGAGATTGAGGCAGAGAGGTACACTAGAGGCAGAGGCAAATAAAGACAGAGACAGAGGCTGAGATTGAGATTGAGGCAGAGAGGTAGACTAGAGGCAGAGACAAAGACAGAGACAGAGGCTGAGAGTGAGGCAGAGAGGTAGACTAGAGGCAGAGGCAAAGACAGAGACAGAGGCTGAGATTGAGGCAGAGAGGTAGACTAGAGACAGAGGCAAAGACAGAGACAGAGGCTGAGAGTGAGGCAGAGAGGTAGACTAGAGGCAGAGGCAAAGACAGAGACAGGCTGAGATTGAGGCAGAGAGGTAGACTAGAGGCAGAGGCAAAGACAGAGACAGAGGCTGATATTGAGGCAGAGAGGTAGACTAGAGGCAAAGGCAAAGACATAGACAGAGGCTGAGATTGAGGCAGAGAGGTAGACTAGAGGCAGAGGCAAAGACAGAGACAGAGAGAGAGACTAGAGGCAGAGGCAAAGACAGAGACAGAGAGGTAGACTAGAGGCAGAGACAAAGACAGAGACAGAGGCTGAGATTGAAGCAGAGGCAAAGACAGAGACAAAGAGGTAGACTAGAGGCAGAGGCAAAGACAGAGACAGGGGCTGAGATTGAGGCAGAGAGGTAGACTAGAGGCAGAGGCCAAGACAGAGACATAGAGGTAGACTAGAGGCAGAGGCAAAGACAGAGACAGAGGCTGAGATTGAGGCAGAGAGGTAGACTAGAGGCAGAGGCAAAGACATAGACAGAGGTACACTAGAGGCAGAGGCAAAGACATAGACAGAGGTACACTAGAGGCAGAGGCAACGACAGAGACAGAGGCTGAGATTGAGGCAGAGAGGTAGACTAGAGGCAGATACAAAGACAGAGACAGAGAGGTAGACTAGAGGCAGAGGCAAAGACAGAGACAGATGCTGAGATTGAGGCAGAGAGGTACACTAGAGGCAGAGGCAAATAAAGACAGAGACAGAGGCTGAGATTGAGATTGAGGCAGAGAGGTAGACTAGAGGCAGAGGCAAAGACAGAGACAGAGGCTGAGATTGAGGCAGAGAGGTAGACTAGAGGCAGAGGCAAAGACAGAGACAGGCTGAGATTGAGGCAGAGAGGTAGACTAGAGGCAGAGACAAAGACAGAGACAGAGGCTGAGATTGAGGCAGAGAGGTAGACTAGAGGCAGAGACAAAGACAGAGACAGAGGCTGAGATTGAGGCAGAGAGGTAGACTAGAGGCAGAGGCAAAGACAGAGACAGAGAGAGAGACTAGAGGCAGAGGCAAAGACAGAGACAGAGAGGTAGACTAGAGGCAGAGACAAAGACAGAGACAGGGGCTGAGATTGAGGCAGAGAGGTAGACTAGAGGCAGAGGCAAAGACAGAGACATAGAGGTAGACCAGAGGCAGAGGCAAAGACAGAGACAGGGGCTGAGATTGAGGCAGAGAGGTAGACTAGAGGCAGAGGCAAAGACAGAGACAGAGGCTGCGATTGAGGCAGAGGGAAAGACAGAGACAGAGGCTGAGATTGAGGCAGAGAGGTAGACTAGAGGCAAAGGCAAAGACAGAGATAGTGGCTGAGATTGAGGCAGAGAGGTAGACTAGAAGCAGAGGCAAAGACAGAGACAGAGAGGTAGACTAGAGGCAGAGGCAATGACAGAGACAGAGAGGTAGACTAGAGGCAGAGTGGAAGACTAGAGGCAGAGACAAAGACAGAGACAGAGGCTGAGATTGAGGCAGAGAGGTAGACTAGAGGCAGAGATAAAGACAGAGACAGAGGCTGAGATTGAGGCAGAGAGGTAGACTAGAGGCAGAGGCAAAGACAGAGACAGAGAGGTAGACTAGAGGCAGAGGCAAAGACAGAGACAGAGGCAAAGACAGAGACAGGCTGAGATTGAGGCAGAGAGGTAGACTAGAGGCAGAGGCAAAGACAGAGACAGAGGCTGAGATTGAGGCAGAGAGGTAGACTAGAGGCAGAGACAAAGACAGAGACAGATGCTGACATTGAGGCAGAGAGGTAGACTAGCGGCAGAGGCAAAGGCAGAGACAGAGAGGTAGACTAGAGGCAGAGCCTGAGATTGTGGCAGAGAGGTAGACTAGAGGCAGAGGCAAAGACAGAAACAGAGAGGTAGACTAGAGGCAGAGGCAAAGACAGAGACAGAGAGGTAGACTAGAGGCAGAGGCAAAGACAGAGACAGAGGCTGAGATTGAGGCAGAGAGGTAGACTAGAGGCAGAGGCAAAGACAGAGACAGTGGCTGAGATTGAGGCAGAGAGGTAGACTAGAGGCAGAGACAAAGACAGAGACAGATGCTGAGATTGAGGCAGAGAGGTAGACTAGAGGCAGAGGCAAAGGCAGAGACAGAGAGGTAGACTAGAGGCAGAGGCTGAGATTGAGGCAGAGAGGTAGACTAGAGGCAGAGGCAAAGACAGAGACAGAGAGGTAGACTAGAGGCAGAGGCAAAGACAGAGACAGAGAGGTAGACTAGAGGCAGAGGCAAAGACAGAGACAGAGGCTGAGATTGAGGCAGAGAGGTAGACTAGAGGCAGAGGCAAAGACAGAGACAGTGGCTGAGATTGAGGCAGAGAGGTAGACTAGAGGCAGAGGCAAAGACAGAGACAGAGAGGTAGACTAGCGGCAGAGGCAAAGACAGAGACAGAGGCTGAGATTGAGGCAGAGAGGTAGACTAGAGGCAGGGGCAAAGACAGAGACAGTGGCTGAGATTGAGGCAGAGAGGTAGACTAGAGGCAGAGGCAAAGACAGAGACAGAGAGGTAGACTAGAGGCAGAGGCAAAGACAGAGACAGAGAGGTAGACTAGAGGCAGAGGCAAAGACAGAGACAGGCTGAGATTGAGGCAGAGAGGTAGACTAGAGGCAGAGGCAAAGACAGAGACAGAGGCTGAGATTGAGGCAGAGAGGTAGACTAGAGGCAGAGGCAAAGACATAGACAGAGGTACACTAGAGGCAGAGGCAAAGACATAGACAGAGGTACACTAGAGGCAGAGGCAACGACAGAGACAGAGGCTGAGATTGAGGCAGAGAGGTAGACTAGAGGCAGAGGCAAAGACAGAGACAGAGAGGTAGACTAGAGGCAGAGGCAAAGACAGAGACAGAGAGGTAGACTAGAGGCAGAGGCAAAGACAGAGACAGAGGCTGAGATTGAGGCAGAGAGGTAGACTAGAGGCAGAGGCAAAGACAGAGACAGTGGCTGAGATTGAGGCAGAGAGGTAGACTAGAGGCAGAGACAAAGACAGAGACAGATGCTGAGATTGAGGCAGAGAGGTAGACTAGAGGCAGAGACAAAGACAGAGACAGAGGCTGAGATTGAGGCAGAGAGGTAGACTAGAGGCAGAGGCAAAGACAGAGACATAGAGGTAGACTAGAGGCAGAGGCAAAGACAGAGACAGGCTGAGATTGAGGCAGAGAGGTAGACTAGAGGCAGAGGCAAAGACAGAGACAGAGGCTGAGATTGAGGCAGAGAGGTAGACTAGAGGCAGAGGCAAAGACATAGACAGAGGTACACTAGAGGCAGAGGCAAAGACATAGACAGAGGTACACTAGAGGCAGAGGCAACGACAGAGACAGAGGCTGAGATTGAGGCAGAGAGGTAGACTAGAGGCAGATACAAAGACAGAGACAGAGAGGTAGACTAGAGGCAGAGGCAAAGACAGAGACAGATGCTGAGATTGAGGCAGAGAGGTACACTAGAGGCAGAGGCAAATAAAGACAGAGACAGAGGCTGAGATTGAGATTGAGGCAGAGAGGTAGACTAGAGGCAGAGGCAAAGACAGAGACAGAGGCTGAGATTGAGGCAGAGAGGTAGACTAGAGGCAGAGGCAAAGACAGAGACAGGCTGAGATTGAGGCAGAGAGGTAGACTAGAGGCAGAGACAAAGACAGAGACAGAGGCTGAGATTGAGGCAGAGAGGTAGACTAGAGGCAGAGACAAAGACAGAGACAGAGGCTGAGATTGAGGCAGAGAGGTAGACTAGAGGCAGAGGCAAAGACAGAGACAGAGAGAGAGACTAGAGGCAGAGGCAAAGACAGAGACAGAGAGGTAGACTAGAGGCAGAGACAAAGACAGAGACAGGGGCTGAGATTGAGGCAGAGAGGTAGACTAGAGGCAGAGGCAAAGACAGAGACATAGAGGTAGACCAGAGGCAGAGGCAAAGACAGAGACAGGGGCTGAGATTGAGGCAGAGAGGTAGACTAGAGGCAGAGGCAAAGACAGAGACAGAGGCTGCGATTGAGGCAGAGGCAAAGACAGAGACAGAGGCTGAGATTGAGGCAGAGAGGTAGACTAGAGGCAAAGGCAAAGACAGAGATAGTGGCTGAGATTGAGGCAGAGAGGTAGACTAGAAGCAGAGGCAAAGACAGAGACAGAGAGGTAGACTAGAGGCAGAGGCAATGACAGAGACAGAGAGGTAGACTAGAGGCAGAGTGGAAGACTAGAGGCAGAGACAAAGACAGAGACAGAGGCTGAGATTGAGGCAGAGAGGTAGACTAGAGGCAGAGATAAAGACAGAGACAGAGGCTGAGATTGAGGCAGAGAGGTAGACTAGAGGCAGAGGCAAAGACAGAGACAGAGAGGTAGACTAGAGGCAGAGGCAAAGACAGAGACAGAGGCAAAGACAGAGACAGGCTGAGATTGAGGCAGAGAGGTAGACTAGAGGCAGAGGCAAAGACAGAGACAGAGGCTGAGATTGAGGCAGAGAGGTAGACTAGAGGCAGAGACAAAGACAGAGACAGATGCTGACATTGAGGCAGAGAGGTAGACTAGCGGCAGAGGCAAAGGCAGAGACAGAGAGGTAGACTAGAGGCAGAGCCTGAGATTGAGGCAGAGAGGTAGACTAGAGGCAGAGGCAAAGACAGAAACAGAGAGGTAGACTAGAGGCAGAGGCAAAGACAGAGACAGAGAGGTAGACTAGAGGCAGAGGCAAAGACAGAGACAGAGGCTGAGATTGAGGCAGAGAGGTAGACTAGAGGCAGAGGCAAAGACAGAGACAGTGGCTGAGATTGAGGCAGAGAGGTAGACTAGAGGTAGAGACAAAGACAGAGACAGATGCTGAGATTGAGGCAGAGAGGTAGACTAGAGGCAGAGGCAAAGGCAGAGACAGAGAGGTAGACTAGAGGCAGAGGCTGAGATTGAGGCAGAGAGGTAGACTAGAGGCAGAGGCAAAGACAGAGACAGAGAGGTAGACTAGAGGCAGAGGCAAAGACAGAGACAGAGAGGTAGACTAGAGGCAGAGGCAAAGACAGAGACAGAGGCTGAGATTGAGGCAGAGAGGTAGACTAGAGGCAGAGGCAAATACAGAGACAGTGGCTGAGATTGAGGCAGAGAGGTAGACTAGAGGCAGAGGCAAAGACAGAGACAGAGAGGTAGACTAGAGGCAGAGGCAAAGACAGAGACAGAGGCTGAGATTGAGGCAGAGAGGTAGACTAGAGGCAGAGGCAAAGACAGAGACAGTGGCTGAGATTGAGGCAGAGAGGTAGACTAGAGGCAGAGGCAAAGACAGAAACAGAGAGGTAGACTAGAGGCAGAGGCAAAGACAGAGACAGAGAGGTAGACTAGAGGCAGAGGCAAAGACAGAGACAGGCTGAGATTGAGGCAGAGAGGTAGACTAGAGGCAGAGGCAAAGACATAGACAGAGGTACACTAGAGGCAGAGGCAAAGACATAGACAGAGGTACACTAGAGGCAGAGGCAACGACAGAGACAGAGGCTGAGATTGAGGCAGAGAGGTAGACTAGAGGCAGATACAAAGACAGAGACAGAGAGGTAGACTAGAGGCAGAGGCAAAGACAGAGACAGATGCTGAGATTGAGGCAGAGAGGTACACTAGAGGCAGAGGCAAATAAAGACAGAGACAGAGGCTGAGATTGAGATTGAGGCAGAGAGGTAGACTAGAGGCAGAGGCAAAGACAGAGACAGAGGCTGAGATTGAGGCAGAGAGGTAGACTAGAGGCAGAGGCAAAGACAGAGACAGGCTGAGATTGAGGCAGAGAGGTAGACTAGAGGCAGAGACAAAGACAGAGACAGAGGCTGAGATTGAGGCAGAGAGGTAGACTAGAGGCAGAGACAAAGACAGAGACAGAGGCTGAGATTGAGGCAGAGAGGTAGACTAGAGGCAGAGGCAAAGACAGAGACAGAGAGAGAGACTAGAGGCAGAGGCAAAGACAGAGACAGAGAGGTAGACTAGAGGCAGAGACAAAGACAGAGACAGGGGCTGAGATTGAGGCAGAGAGGTAGACTAGAGGCAGAGGCAAAGACAGAGACATAGAGGTAGACCAGAGGCAGAGGCAAAGACAGAGACAGGGGCTGAGATTGAGGCAGAGAGGTAGACTAGAGGCAGAGGCAAAGACAGAGACAGAGGCTGCGATTGAGGCAGAGGGAAAGACAGAGACAGAGGCTGAGATTGAGGCAGAGAGGTAGACTAGAGGCAAAGGCAAAGACAGAGATAGTGGCTGAGATTGAGGCAGAGAGGTAGACTAGAAGCAGAGGCAAAGACAGAGACAGAGAGGTAGACTAGAGGCAGAGGCAATGGCAGAGACAGAGAGGTAGACTAGAGGCAGAGTGGAAGACTAGAGGCAGAGACAAAGACAGAGACAGAGGCTGAGATTGAGGCAGAGAGGTAGACTAGAGGCAGAGGCAAAGACATAGACAGAGGTACACTAGAGGCAGAGGCAAAGACATAGACAGAGGTAGACTAGAGGCAGAGGCAACGACAGAGACAGAGGCTGAGATTGAGGCAGAGAGGAAGACTAGAGGCAGATACAAAGACAGAGACAGAGAGGTAGACTAGAGGCAGAGGCAAAGACAGAGACAGATGCTGAGATTGAGGCAGAGAGGTACACTAGAGGCAGAGGCAAATAAAGACAGAGACAGAGGCTGAGATTGAGATTGAGGCAGAGAGGTAGACTAGAGGCAGAGACAA
Organism: Luidia sarsii; assembly: GCA_949987565.1. Taxonomy (NCBI): domain Eukaryota; kingdom Metazoa; phylum Echinodermata; class Asteroidea; order Paxillosida; family Luidiidae; genus Luidia; species Luidia sarsii. Next base: position 19,859,992 of record OX465109.1, on the reverse strand, counting down.
AGACAGAGACAGAGGCTGAGAGTGAGGCAGAGAGGTAGACTAGAGGCAGAGGCAAAGACAGAGACAGAGGCTGAGATTGAGGCAGAGAGGTAGACTAGAGACAGAGGCAAAGACAGAGACAGAGGCTGAGAGTGAGGCAGAGAGGTAGACTAGAGGCAGAGGCAAAGACAGAGACAGGCTGAGATTGAGGCAGAGAGGTAGACTAGAGGCAGAGGCAAAGACAGAGACAGAGGCTGATATTGAGGCAGAGAGGTAGACTAGAGGCAAAGGCAAAGACATAGACAGAGGCTGAGATTGAGGCAGAGAGGTAGACTAGAGGCAGAGGCAAAGACAGAGACAGAGAGAGAGACTAGAGGCAGAGGCAAAGACAGAGACAGAGAGGTAGACTAGAGGCAGAGACAAAGACAGAGACAGAGGCTGAGATTGAAGCAGAGGCAAAGACAGAGACAAAGAGGTAGACTAGAGGCAGAGGCAAAGACAGAGACAGGGGCTGAGATTGAGGCAGAGAGGTAGACTAGAGGCAGAGGCCAAGACAGAGACATAGAGGTAGACTAGAGGCAGAGGCAAAGACAGAGACAGAGGCTGAGATTGAGGCAGAGAGGTAGACTAGAGGCAGAGGCAAAGACATAGACAGAGGTACACTAGAGGCAGAGGCAAAGACATAGACAGAGGTACACTAGAGGCAGAGGCAACGACAGAGACAGAGGCTGAGATTGAGGCAGAGAGGTAAACTAGAGGCAGATACAAAGACAGAGACAGAGAGGTAGACTAGAGGCAGAGGCAAAGACAGAGACAGATGCTGAGATTGAGGCAGAGAGGTACACTAGAGGCAGAGGCAAATAAAGACAGAGACAGAGGCTGAGATTGAGATTGAGGCAGAGAGGTAGACTAGAGGCAGAGGCAAAGACAGAGACAGAGGCTGAGATTGAGGCAGAGAGGTAGACTAGAGGCAGAGGCAAAGACAGAGACAGGCTGAGATTGAGGCAGAGAGGTAGACTAGAGGCAGAGACAAAGACAGAGACAGAGGCTGAGATTGAGGCAGAGAGGTAGACTAGAGGCAGAGACAAAGACAGAGACAGAGGCTGAGATTGAGGCAGAGAGGTAGACTAGAGGCAGAGGCAAAGACAGAGACAGAGAGAGAGACTAGAGGCAGAGGCAAAGACAGAGACAGAGAGGTAGACTAGAGGCAGAGACAAAGACAGAGACAGGGGCTGAGATTGAGGCAGAGAGGTAGACTAGAGGCAGAGGCAAAGACAGAGACATAGAGGTAGACCAGAGGCAGAGGCAAAGACAGAGACAGGGGCTGAGATTGAGGCAGAGAGGTAGACTAGAGGCAGAGGCAAAGACAGAGACAGAGGCTGCGATTGAGGCAGAGGGAAAGACAGAGACAGAGGCTGAGATTGAGGCAGAGAGGTAGACTAGAGGCAAAGGCAAAGACAGAGATAGTGGCTGAGATTGAGGCAGAGAGGTAGACTAGAAGCAGAGGCAAAGACAGAGACAGAGAGGTAGACTAGAGGCAGAGGCAATGACAGAGACAGAGAGGTAGACTAGAGGCAGAGTGGAAGACTAGAGGCAGAGACAAAGACAGAGACAGAGGCTGAGATTGAGGCAGAGAGGTAGACTAGAGGCAGAGATAAAGACAGAGACAGAGGCTGAGATTGAGGCAGAGAGGTAGACTAGAGGCAGAGGCAAAGACAGAGACAGAGAGGTAGACTAGAGGCAGAGGCAAAGACAGAGACAGAGGCAAAGACAGAGACAGGCTGAGATTGAGGCAGAGAGGTAGACTAGAGGCAGAGGCAAAGACAGAGACAGAGGCTGAGATTGAGGCAGAGAGGTAGACTAGAGGCAGAGACAAAGACAGAGACAGATGCTGACATTGAGGCAGAGAGGTAGACTAGCGGCAGAGGCAAAGGCAGAGACAGAGAGGTAGACTAGAGGCAGAGCCTGAGATTGAGGCAGAGAGGTAGACTAGAGGCAGAGGCAAAGACAGAAACAGAGAGGTAGACTAGAGGCAGAGGCAAAGACAGAGACAGAGAGGTAGACTAGAGGCAGAGGCAAAGACAGAGACAGAGGCTGAGATTGAGGCAGAGAGGTAGACTAGAGGCAGAGGCAAAGACAGAGACAGTGGCTGAGATTGAGGCAGAGAGGTAGACTAGAGGTAGAGACAAAGACAGAGACAGATGCTGAGATTGAGGCAGAGAGGTAGACTAGAGGCAGAGGCAAAGACAGAGACAGAGGCAAAGACAGAGACAGGCTGAGATTGAGGCAGAGAGGTAGACTAGAGGCAGAGGCAAAGACAGAGACAGAGGCTGAGATTGAGGCAGAGAGGTAGACTAGAGGCAGAGACAAAGACAGAGACAGATGCTGACATTGAGGCAGAGAGGTAGACTAGCGGCAGAGGCAAAGGCAGAGACAGAGAGGTAGACTAGAGGCAGAGCCTGAGATTGTGGCAGAGAGGTAGACTAGAGGCAGAGGCAAAGACAGAAACAGAGAGGTAGACTAGAGGCAGAGGCAAAGACAGAGACAGAGAGGTAGACTAGAGGCAGAGGCAAAGACAGAGACAGAGGCTGAGATTGAGGCAGAGAGGTAGACTAGAGGCAGAGGCAAAGACAGAGACAGTGGCTGAGATTGAGGCAGAGAGGTAGACTAGAGGCAGAGACAAAGACAGAGACAGATGCTGAGATTGAGGCAGAGAGGTAGACTAGAGGCAGAGGCAAAGGCAGAGACAGAGAGGTAGACTAGAGGCAGAGGCTGAGATTGAGGCAGAGAGGTAGACTAGAGGCAGAGGCAAAGACAGAGACAGAGAGGTAGACTAGAGGCAGAGGCAAAGACAGAGACAGAGAGGTAGACTAGAGGCAGAGGCAAAGACAGAGACAGAGGCTGAGATTGAGGCAGAGAGGTAGACTAGAGGCAGAGGCAAAGACAGAGACAGTGGCTGAGATTGAGGCAGAGAGGTAGACTAGAGGCAGAGGCAAAGACAGAGACAGAGAGGTAGACTAGCGGCAGAGGCAAAGACAGAGACAGAGGCTGAGATTGAGGCAGAGAGGTAGACTAGAGGCAGGGGCAAAGACAGAGACAGTGGCTGAGATTGAGGCAGAGAGGTAGACTAGAGGCAGAGGCAAAGACAGAGACAGAGAGGTAGACTAGAGGCAGAGGCAAAGACAGAGACAGAGAGGTAGACTAGAGGCAGAGGCAAAGACAGAGACAGGCTGAGATTGAGGCAGAGAGGTAGACTAGAGGCAGAGGCAAAGACAGAGACAGAGGCTGAGATTGAGGCAGAGAGGTAGACTAGAGGCAGAGGCAAAGACATAGACAGAGGTACACTAGAGGCAGAGGCAAAGACATAGACAGAGGTACACTAGAGGCAGAGGCAACGACAGAGACAGAGGCTGAGATTGAGGCAGAGAGGTAGACTAGAGGCAGAGGCAAAGACAGAGACAGAGAGGTAGACTAGAGGCAGAGGCAAAGACAGAGACAGAGAGGTAGACTAGAGGCAGAGGCAAAGACAGAGACAGAGGCTGAGATTGAGGCAGAGAGGTAGACTAGAGGCAGAGGCAAAGACAGAGACAGTGGCTGAGATTGAGGCAGAGAGGTAGACTAGAGGCAGAGACAAAGACAGAGACAGATGCTGAGATTGAGGCAGAGAGGTAGACTAGAGGCAGAGACAAAGACAGAGACAGAGGCTGAGATTGAGGCAGAGAGGTAGACTAGAGGCAGAGGCAAAGACAGAGACATAGAGGTAGACTAGAGGCAGAGGCAAAGACAGAGACAGGCTGAGATTGAGGCAGAGAGGTAGACTAGAGGCAGAGGCAAAGACAGAGACAGAGGCTGAGATTGAGGCAGAGAGGTAGACTAGAGGCAGAGGCAAAGACATAGACAGAGGTACACTAGAGGCAGAGGCAAAGACATAGACAGAGGTACACTAGAGGCAGAGGCAACGACAGAGACAGAGGCTGAGATTGAGGCAGAGAGGTAGACTAGAGGCAGATACAAAGACAGAGACAGAGAGGTAGACTAGAGGCAGAGGCAAAGACAGAGACAGATGCTGAGATTGAGGCAGAGAGGTACACTAGAGGCAGAGGCAAATAAAGACAGAGACAGAGGCTGAGATTGAGATTGAGGCAGAGAGGTAGACTAGAGGCAGAGGCAAAGACAGAGACAGAGGCTGAGATTGAGGCAGAGAGGTAGACTAGAGGCAGAGGCAAAGACAGAGACAGGCTGAGATTGAGGCAGAGAGGTAGACTAGAGGCAGAGACAAAGACAGAGACAGAGGCTGAGATTGAGGCAGAGAGGTAGACTAGAGGCAGAGACAAAGACAGAGACAGAGGCTGAGATTGAGGCAGAGAGGTAGACTAGAGGCAGAGGCAAAGACAGAGACAGAGAGAGAGACTAGAGGCAGAGGCAAAGACAGAGACAGAGAGGTAGACTAGAGGCAGAGACAAAGACAGAGACAGGGGCTGAGATTGAGGCAGAGAGGTAGACTAGAGGCAGAGGCAAAGACAGAGACATAGAGGTAGACCAGAGGCAGAGGCAAAGACAGAGACAGGGGCTGAGATTGAGGCAGAGAGGTAGACTAGAGGCAGAGGCAAAGACAGAGACAGAGGCTGCGATTGAGGCAGAGGCAAAGACAGAGACAGAGGCTGAGATTGAGGCAGAGAGGTAGACTAGAGGCAAAGGCAAAGACAGAGATAGTGGCTGAGATTGAGGCAGAGAGGTAGACTAGAAGCAGAGGCAAAGACAGAGACAGAGAGGTAGACTAGAGGCAGAGGCAATGACAGAGACAGAGAGGTAGACTAGAGGCAGAGGCAAAGACAGAGACAGAGGCTGAGATTGAGGCAGATAGGTAGACTAGAGGCAGAGGCAAAGACAGAGACAGGCTGAGATTGAGGCAGAGAGGTAGACTAGAGGCAGAGACAAAGACAGAGACAGAGGCTGAGATTGAGGCAGAGAGGTAGACTAGAGGCAGAGACAAAGACAGAGACAGAGGCTGAGATTGAGGCAGAGAGGTAGACTAGAGGCAGAGGCAAAGACAGAGACAGAGAGAGAGACTAGAGGCAGAGGCAAAGACAGAGACAGAGAGGTAGACTAGAGGCAGAGACAAAGACAGAGACAGGGGCTGAGATTGAGGCAGAGAGGTAGACTAGAGGCAGAGGCAAAGACAGAGACATAGAGGTAGACCAGAGGCAGAGGCAAAGACAGAGACAGGGGCTGAGATTGAGGCAGAGAGGTAGACTAGAGGCAGAGGCAAAGACAGAGACAGAGGCTGCGATTGAGGCAGAGGGAAAGACAGAGACAGAGGCTGAGATTGAGGCAGAGAGGTAGACTAGAGGCAAAGGCAAAGACAGAGATAGTGGCTGAGATTGAGGCAGAGAGGTAGACTAGAAGCAGAGGCAAAGACAGAGACAGAGAGGTAGACTAGAGGCAGAGGCAATGACAGAGACAGAGAGGTAGACTAGAGGCAGAGTGGAAGACTAGAGGCAGAGACAAAGACAGAGACAGAGGCTGAGATTGAGGCAGAGAGGTAGACTAGAGGCAGAGATAAAGACAGAGACAGAGGCTGAGATTGAGGCAGAGAGGTAGACTAGAGGCAGAGGCAAAGACAGAGACAGAGAGGTAGACTAGAGGCAGAGGCAAAGACAGAGACAGAGGCAAAGACAGAGACAGGCTGAGATTGAGGCAGAGAGGTAGACTAGAGGCAGAGGCAAAGACAGAGACAGAGGCTGAGATTGAGGCAGAGAGGTAGACTAGAGGCAGAGACAAAGACAGAGACAGATGCTGACATTGAGGCAGAGAGGTAGACTAGCGGCAGAGGCAAAGGCAGAGACAGAGAGGTAGACTAGAGGCAGAGCCTGAGATTGTGGCAGAGAGGTAGACTAGAGGCAGAGGCAAAGACAGAAACAGAGAGGTAGACTAGAGGCAGAGGCAAAGACAGAGACAGAGAGGTAGACTAGAGGCAGAGGCAAAGACAGAGACAGAGGCTGAGATTGAGGCAGAGAGGTAGACTAGAGGCAGAGGCAAAGACAGAGACAGTGGCTGAGATTGAGGCAGAGAGGTAGACTAGAGGCAGAGACAAAGACAGAGACAGATGCTGAGATTGAGGCAGAGAGGTAGACTAGAGGCAGAGGCAAAGGCAGAGACAGAGAGGTAGACTAGAGGCAGAGGCTGAGATTGAGGCAGAGAGGTAGACTAGAGGCAGAGGCAAAGACAGAGACAGAGAGGTAGACTAGAGGCAGAGGCAAAGACAGAGACAGAGAGGTAGACTAGAGGCAGAGGCAAAGACAGAGACAGAGGCTGAGATTGAGGCAGAGAGGTAGACTAGAGGCAGAGGCAAAGACAGAGACAGTGGCTGAGATTGAGGCAGAGAGGTAGACTAGAGGCAGAGGCAAAGACAGAGACAGAGAGGTAGACTAGCGGCAGAGGCAAAGACAGAGACAGAGGCTGAGATTGAGGCAGAGAGGTAGACTAGAGGCAGGGGCAAAGACAGAGACAGTGGCTGAGATTGAGGCAGAGAGGTAGACTAGAGGCAGAGGCAAAGACAGAGACAGAGAGGTAGACTAGAGGCAGAGGCAAAGACAGAGACAGAGAGGTAGACTAGAGGCAGAGGCAAAGACAGAGACAGGCTGAGATTGAGGCAGAGAGGTAGACTAGAGGCAGAGGCAAAGACAGAGACAGAGGCTGAGATTGAGGCAGAGAGGTAGACTAGAGGCAGAGGCAAAGACATAGACAGAGGTACACTAGAGGCAGAGGCAAAGACATAGACAGAGGTACACTAGAGGCAGAGGCAACGACAGAGACAGAGGCTGAGATTGAGGCAGAGAGGTAGACTAGAGGCAGAGGCAAAGACAGAGACAGAGAGGTAGACTAGAGGCAGAGGCAAAGACAGAGACAGAGAGGTAGACTAGAGGCAGAGGCAAAGACAGAGACAGAGGCTGAGATTGAGGCAGAGAGGTAGACTAGAGGCAGAGGCAAAGACAGAGACAGTGGCTGAGATTGAGGCAGAGAGGTAGACTAGAGGCAGAGGCAAAGACAGAGACAGAGAGGTAGACTAGCGGCAGAGGCAAAGACAGAGACAGAGGCTGAGATTGAGGCAGAGAGGTAGACTAGAGGCAGGGGCAAAGACAGAGACAGTGGCTGAGATTGAGGCAGAGAGGTAGACTAGAGGCAGAGGCAAAGACAGAGACAGAGAGGTAGACTAGAGGCAGAGGCAAAGACAGAGACAGAGAGGTAGACTAGAGGCAGAGGCAAAGACAGAGACAGGCTGAGATTGAGGCAGAGAGGTAGACTAGAGGCAGAGGCAAAGACAGAGACAGAGGCTGAGATTGAGGCAGAGAGGTAGACTAGAGGCAGAGGCAAAGACATAGACAGAGGTACACTAGAGGCAGAGGCAAAGACATAGACAGAGGTACACTAGAGGCAGAGGCAACGACAGAGACAGAGGCTGAGATTGAGGCAGAGAGGTAGACTAGAGGCAGAGGCAAAGACAGAGACAGAGAGGTAGACTAGAGGCAGAGGCAAAGACAGAGACAGAGAGGTAGACTAGAGGCAGAGGCAAAGACAGAGACAGAGGCTGAGATTGAGGCAGAGAGGTAGACTAGAGGCAGAGGCAAAGACAGAGACAGTGGCTGATATTGAGGCAGAGAGGTAGACTAGAGGCAGAGACAAAGACAGAGACAGATGCTGAGATTGAGGCAGAGAGGTAGACTAGAGGCAGAGACAAAGACAGAGACAGAGGCTGAGATTGAGGCAGAGAGGTAGACTAGAGGCAGAGGCAAAGACAGAGACATAGAGGTAGACTAGAGGCAGAGGCAAAGACAGAGACAGGCTGAGATTGAGGCAGAGAGGTAGACTAGAGGCAGAGGCAAAGACAGAGACAGAGGCTGAGATTGAGGCAGAGAGGTAGACTAGAGGCAGAGGCAAAGACATAGACAGAGGTACACTAGAGGCAGAGGCAAAGACATAGACAGAGGTACACTAGAGGCAGAGGCAACGACAGAGACAGAGGCTGAGATTGAGGCAGAGAGGTAGACTAGAGGCAGATACAAAGACAGAGACAGAGAGGTAGACTAGAGGCAGAGGCAAAGACAGAGACAGATGCTGAGATTGAGGCAGAGAGGTACACTAGAGGCAGAGGCAAATAAAGACAGAGACAGAGGCTGAGATTGAGATTGAGGCAGAGAGGTAGACTAGAGGCAGAGGCAAAGACAGAGACAGAGGCTGAGATTGAGGCAGAGAGGTAGACTAGAGGCAGAGGCAAAGACAGAGACAGGCTGAGATTGAGGCAGAGAGGTAGACTAGAGGCAGAGACAAAGACAGAGACAGAGGCTGAGATTGAGGCAGAGAGGTAGACTAGAGGCAGAGACAAAGACAGAGACAGAGGCTGAGATTGAGGCAGAGAGGTAGACTAGAGGCAGAGGCAAAGACAGAGACAGAGAGAGAGACTAGAGGCAGAGGCAAAGACAGAGACAGAGAGGTAGACTAGAGGCAGAGACAAAGACAGAGACAGGGGCTGAGATTGAGGCAGAGAGGTAGACTAGAGGCAGAGGCAAAGACAGAGACATAGAGGTAGACCAGAGGCAGAGGCAAAGACAGAGACAGGGGCTGAGATTGAGGCAGAGAGGTAGACTAGAGGCAGAGGCAAAGACAGAGACAGAGGCTGCGATTGAGGCAGAGGCAAAGACAGAGACAGAGGCTGAGATTGAGGCAGAGAGGTAGACTAGAGGCAAAGGCAAAGACAGAGATAGTGGCTGAGATTGAGGCAGAGAGGTAGACTAGAAGCAGAGGCAAAGACAGAGACAGAGAGGTAGACTAGAGGCAGAGGCAATGACAGAGACAGAGAGGTAGACTAGAGGCAGAGTGGAAGACTAGAGGCAGAGACAAAGACAGAGACAGAGGCTGAGATTGAGGCAGAGAGGTAGACTAGAGGCAGAGATAAAGACAGAGACAGAGGCTGAGATTGAGGCAGAGAGGTAGACTAGAGGCAGAGGCAAAGACAGAGACAGAGAGGTAGACTAGAGGCAGAGGCAAAGACAGAGACAGAGGCAAAGACAGAGACAGGCTGAGATTGAGGCAGAGAGGTAGACTAGAGGCAGAGGCAAAGACAGAGACAGAGGCTGAGATTGAGGCAGAGAGGTAGACTAGAGGCAGAGACAAAGACAGAGACAGATGCTGACATTGAGGCAGAGAGGTAGACTAGCGGCAGAGGCAAAGGCAGAGACAGAGAGGTAGACTAGAGGCAGAGCCTGAGATTGAGGCAGAGAGGTAGACTAGAGGCAGAGGCAAAGACAGAAACAGAGAGGTAGACTAGAGGCAGAGGCAAAGACAGAGACAGAGAGGTAGACTAGAGGCAGAGGCAAAGACAGAGACAGAGGCTGAGATTGAGGCAGAGAGGTAGACTAGAGGCAGAGGCAAAGACAGAGACAGTGGCTGAGATTGAGGCAGAGAGGTAGACTAGAGGTAGAGACAAAGACAGAGACAGATGCTGAGATTGAGGCAGAGAGGTAGACTAGAGGCAGAGGCAAAGACAGAGACAGAGGCAAAGACAGAGACAGGCTGAGATTGAGGCAGAGAGGTAGACTAGAGGCAGAGGCAAAGACAGAGACAGAGGCTGAGATTGAGGCAGAGAGGTAGACTAGAGGCAGAGACAAAGACAGAGACAGATGCTGACATTGAGGCAGAGAGGTAGACTAGCGGCAGAGGCAAAGGCAGAGACAGAGAGGTAGACTAGAGGCAGAGCCTGAGATTGTGGCAGAGAGGTAGACTAGAGGCAGAGGCAAAGACAGAAACAGAGAGGTAGACTAGAGGCAGAGGCAAAGACAGAGACAGAGAGGTAGACTAGAGGCAGAGGCAAAGACAGAGACAGAGGCTGAGATTGAGGCAGAGAGGTAGACTAGAGGCAGAGGCAAAGACAGAGACAGTGGCTGAGATTGAGGCAGAGAGGTAGACTAGAGGCAGAGACAAAGACAGAGACAGATGCTGAGATTGAGGCAGAGAGGTAGACTAGAGGCAGAGGCAAAGGCAGAGACAGAGAGGTAGACTAGAGGCAGAGGCTGAGATTGAGGCAGAGAGGTAGACTAGAGGCAGAGGCAAAGACAGAGACAGAGAGGTAGACTAGAGGCAGAGGCAAAGACAGAGACAGAGAGGTAGACTAGAGGCAGAGGCAAAGACAGAGACAGAGGCTGAGATTGAGGCAGAGAGGTAGACTAGAGGCAGAGGCAAAGACAGAGACAGTGGCTGAGATTGAGGCAGAGAGGTAGACTAGAGGCAGAGGCAAAGACAGAGACAGAGAGGTAGACTAGCGGCAGAGGCAAAGACAGAGACAGAGGCTGAGATTGAGGCAGAGAGGTAGACTAGAGGCAGGGGCAAAGACAGAGACAGTGGCTGAGATTGAGGCAGAGAGGTAGACTAGAGGCAGAGGCAAAGACAGAGACAGAGAGGTAGACTAGAGGCAGAGGCAAAGACAGAGACAGAGAGGTAGACTAGAGGCAGAGGCAAAGACAGAGACAGGCTGAGATTGAGGCAGAGAGGTAGACTAGAGGCAGAGGCAAAGACAGAGACAGAGGCTGAGATTGAGGCAGAGAGGTAGACTAGAGGCAGAGGCAAAGACATAGACAGAGGTACACTAGAGGCAGAGGCAAAGACATAGACAGAGGTACACTAGAGGCAGAGGCAACGACAGAGACAGAGGCTGAGATTGAGGCAGAGAGGTAGACTAGAGGCAGAGGCAAAGACAGAGACAGAGAGGTAGACTAGAGGCAGAGGCAAAGACAGAGACAGAGAGGTAGACTAGAGGCAGAGGCAAAGACAGAGACAGAGGCTGAGATTGAGGCAGAGAGGTAGACTAGAGGCAGAGGCAAAGACAGAGACAGTGGCTGAGATTGAGGCAGAGAGGTAGACTAGAGGCAGAGGCAAAGACAGAGACAGAGAGGTAGACTAGCGGCAGAGGCAAAGACAGAGACAGAGGCTGAGATTGAGGCAGAGAGGTAGACTAGAGGCAGGGGCAAAGACAGAGACAGTGGCTGAGATTGAGGCAGAGAGGTAGACTAGAGGCAGAGGCAAAGACAGAGACAGAGAGGTAGACTAGAGGCAGAGGCAAAGACAGAGACAGAGAGGTAGACTAGAGGCAGAGGCAAAGACAGAGACAGGCTGAGATTGAGGCAGAGAGGTAGACTAGAGGCAGAGGCAAAGACAGAGACAGAGGCTGAGATTGAGGCAGAGAGGTAGACTAGAGGCAGAGGCAAAGACATAGACAGAGGTACACTAGAGGCAGAGGCAAAGACATAGACAGAGGTACACTAGAGGCAGAGGCAACGACAGAGACAGAGGCTGAGATTGAGGCAGAGAGGTAGACTAGAGGCAGAGGCAAAGACAGAGACAGAGAGGTAGACTAGAGGCAGAGGCAAAGACAGAGACAGAGAGGTAGACTAGAGGCAGAGGCAAAGACAGAGACAGAGGCTGAGATTGAGGCAGAGAGGTAGACTAGAGGCAGAGGCAAAGACAGAGACAGTGGCTGAGATTGAGGCAGAGAGGTAGACTAGAGGCAGAGACAAAGACAGAGACAGATGCTGAGATTGAGGCAGAGAGGTAGACTAGAGGCAGAGACAAAGACAGAGACAGAGGCTGAGATTGAGGCAGAGAGGTAGACTAGAGGCAGAGGCAAAGACAGAGACATAGAGGTAGACTAGAGGCAGAGGCAAAGACAGAGACAGGCTGAGATTGAGGCAGAGAGGTAGACTAGAGGCAGAGGCAAAGACAGAGACAGAGGCTGAGATTGAGGCAGAGAGGTAGACTAGAGGCAGAGGCAAAGACATAGACAGAGGTACACTAGAGGCAGAGGCAAAGACATAGACAGAGGTACACTAGAGGCAGAGGCAACGACAGAGACAGAGGCTGAGATTGAGGCAGAGAGGTAGACTAGAGGCAGATACAAAGACAGAGACAGAGAGGTAGACTAGAGGCAGAGGCAAAGACAGAGACAGATGCTGAGATTGAGGCAGAGAGGTACACTAGAGGCAGAGGCAAATAAAGACAGAGACAGAGGCTGAGATTGAGATTGAGGCAGAGAGGTAGACTAGAGGCAGAGGCAAAGACAGAGACAGAGGCTGAGATTGAGGCAGAGAGGTAGACTAGAGGCAGAGGCAAAGACAGAGACAGGCTGAGATTGAGGCAGAGAGGTAGACTAGAGGCAGAGACAAAGACAGAGACAGAGGCTGAGATTGAGGCAGAGAGGTAGACTAGAGGCAGAGACAAAGACAGAGACAGAGGCTGAGATTGAGGCAGAGAGGTAGACTAGAGGCAGAGGCAAAGACAGAGACAGAGAGAGAGACTAGAGGCAGAGGCAAAGACAGAGACAGAGAGGTAGACTAGAGGCAGAGACAAAGACAGAGACAGGGGCTGAGATTGAGGCAGAGAGGTAGACTAGAGGCAGAGGCAAAGACAGAGACATAGAGGTAGACCAGAGGCAGAGGCAAAGACAGAGACAGGGGCTGAGATTGAGGCAGAGAGGTAGACTAGAGGCAGAGGCAAAGACAGAGACAGAGGCTGCGATTGAGGCAGAGGCAAAGACAGAGACAGAGGCTGAGATTGAGGCAGAGAGGTAGACTAGAGGCAAAGGCAAAGACAGAGATAGTGGCTGAGATTGAGGCAGAGAGGTAGACTAGAAGCAGAGGCAAAGACAGAGACAGAGAGGTAGACTAGAGGCAGAGGCAATGACAGAGACAGAGAGGTAGACTAGAGGCAGAGTGGAAGACTAGAGGCAGAGACAAAGACAGAGACAGAGGCTGAGATTGAGGCAGAGAGGTAGACTAGAGGCAGAGATAAAGACAGAGACAGAGGCTGAGATTGAGGCAGAGAGGTAGACTAGAGGCAGAGGCAAAGACAGAGACAGAGAGGTAGACTAGAGGCAGAGGCAAAGACAGAGACAGAGGCAAAGACAGAGACAGGCTGAGATTGAGGCAGAGAGGTAGACTAGAGGCAGAGGCAAAGACAGAGACAGAGGCTGAGATTGAGGCAGAGAGGTAGACTAGAGGCAGAGACAAAGACAGAGACAGATGCTGACATTGAGGCAGAGAGGTAGACTAGCGGCAGAGGCAAAGGCAGAGACAGAGAGGTAGACTAGAGGCAGAGCCTGAGATTGAGGCAGAGAGGTAGACTAGAGGCAGAGGCAAAGACAGAAACAGAGAGGTAGACTAGAGGCAGAGGCAAAGACAGAGACAGAGAGGTAGACTAGAGGCAGAGGCAAAGACAGAGACAGAGGCTGAGATTGAGGCAGAGAGGTAGACTAGAGGCAGAGGCAAAGACAGAGACAGTGGCTGAGATTGAGGCAGAGAGGTAGACTAGAGGTAGAGACAAAGACAGAGACAGATGCTGAGATTGAGGCAGAGAGGTAGACTAGAGGCAGAGGCAAAGGCAGAGACAGAGAGGTAGACTAGAGGCAGAGGCTGAGATTGAGGCAGAGAGGTAGACTAGAGGCAGAGGCAAAGACAGAGACAGAGAGGTAGACTAGAGGCAGAGGCAAAGACAGAGACAGAGAGGTAGACTAGAGGCAGAGGCAAAGACAGAGACAGAGGCTGAGATTGAGGCAGAGAGGTAGACTAGAGGCAGAGGCAAATACAGAGACAGTGGCTGAGATTGAGGCAGAGAGGTAGACTAGAGGCAGAGGCAAAGACAGAGACAGAGAGGTAGACTAGAGGCAGAGGCAAAGACAGAGACAGAGGCTGAGATTGAGGCAGAGAGGTAGACTAGAGGCAGAGGCAAAGACAGAGACAGTGGCTGAGATTGAGGCAGAGAGGTAGACTAGAGGCAGAGGCAAAGACAGAAACAGAGAGGTAGACTAGAGGCAGAGGCAAAGACAGAGACAGAGAGGTAGACTAGAGGCAGAGGCAAAGACAGAGACAGGCTGAGATTGAGGCAGAGAGGTAGACTAGAGGCAGAGGCAAAGACATAGACAGAGGTACACTAGAGGCAGAGGCAAAGACATAGACAGAGGTACACTAGAGGCAGAGGCAACGACAGAGACAGAGGCTGAGATTGAGGCAGAGAGGTAGACTAGAGGCAGATACAAAGACAGAGACAGAGAGGTAGACTAGAGGCAGAGGCAAAGACAGAGACAGATGCTGAGATTGAGGCAGAGAGGTACACTAGAGGCAGAGGCAAATAAAGACAGAGACAGAGGCTGAGATTGAGATTGAGGCAGAGAGGTAGACTAGAGGCAGAGGCAAAGACAGAGACAGAGGCTGAGATTGAGGCAGAGAGGTAGACTAGAGGCAGAGGCAAAGACAGAGACAGGCTGAGATTGAGGCAGAGAGGTAGACTAGAGGCAGAGACAAAGACAGAGACAGAGGCTGAGATTGAGGCAGAGAGGTAGACTAGAGGCAGAGACAAAGACAGAGACAGAGGCTGAGATTGAGGCAGAGAGGTAGACTAGAGGCAGAGGCAAAGACAGAGACAGAGAGAGAGACTAGAGGCAGAGGCAAAGACAGAGACAGAGAGGTAGACTAGAGGCAGAGACAAAGACAGAGACAGGGGCTGAGATTGAGGCAGAGAGGTAGACTAGAGGCAGAGGCAAAGACAGAGACATAGAGGTAGACCAGAGGCAGAGGCAAAGACAGAGACAGGGGCTGAGATTGAGGCAGAGAGGTAGACTAGAGGCAGAGGCAAAGACAGAGACAGAGGCTGCGATTGAGGCAGAGGGAAAGACAGAGACAGAGGCTGAGATTGAGGCAGAGAGGTAGACTAGAGGCAAAGGCAAAGACAGAGATAGTGGCTGAGATTGAGGCAGAGAGGTAGACTAGAAGCAGAGGCAAAGACAGAGACAGAGAGGTAGACTAGAGGCAGAGGCAATGGCAGAGACAGAGAGGTAGACTAGAGGCAGAGTGGAAGACTAGAGGCAGAGACAAAGACAGAGACAGAGGCTGAGATTGAGGCAGAGAGGTAGACTAGAGGCAGAGGCAAAGACATAGACAGAGGTACACTAGAGGCAGAGGCAAAGACATAGACAGAGGTAGACTAGAGGCAGAGGCAACGACAGAGACAGAGGCTGAGATTGAGGCAGAGAGGAAGACTAGAGGCAGATACAAAGACAGAGACAGAGAGGTAGACTAGAGGCAGAGGCAAAGACAGAGACAGATGCTGAGATTGAGGCAGAGAGGTACACTAGAGGCAGAGGCAAATAAAGACAGAGACAGAGGCTGAGATTGAGATTGAGGCAGAGAGGTAGACTAGAGGCAGAGACAAAGACAGAGACAGAGGCTGAGAGTGAGGCAGAGAGGTAGACTAGAGGCAGAGGCAAAGACAGAGACAGAGGCTGAGATTGAGGCAGAGAGGTAGACTAGAGACAGAGGCAAAGACAGAGACAGAGGCTGAGAGTGAGGCAGAGAGGTAGACTAGAGGCAGAGGCAAAGACAGAGACAGGCTGAGATTGAGGCAGAGAGGTAGACTAGAGGCAGAGGCAAAGACAGAGACAGAGGCTGATATTGAGGCAGAGAGGTAGACTAGAGGCAAAGGCAAAGACATAGACAGAGGCTGAGATTGAGGCAGAGAGGTAGACTAGAGGCAGAGGCAAAGACAGAGACAGAGAGAGAGACTAGAGGCAGAGGCAAAGACAGAGACAGAGAGGTAGACTAGAGGCAGAGACAAAGACAGAGACAGAGGCTGAGATTGAAGCAGAGGCAAAGACAGAGACAAAGAGGTAGACTAGAGGCAGAGGCAAAGACAGAGACAGGGGCTGAGATTGAGGCAGAGAGGTAGACTAGAGGCAGAGGCCAAGACAGAGACATAGAGGTAGACTAGAGGCAGAGGCAAAGACAGAGACAGAGGCTGAGATTGAGGCAGAGAGGTAGACTAGAGGCAGAGGCAAAGACATAGACAGAGGTACACTAGAGGCAGAGGCAAAGACATAGACAGAGGTACACTAGAGGCAGAGGCAACGACAGAGACAGAGGCTGAGATTGAGGCAGAGAGGTAAACTAGAGGCAGATACAAAGACAGAGACAGAGAGGTAGACTAGAGGCAGAGGCAAAGACAGAGACAGATGCTGAGATTGAGGCAGAGAGGTACACTAGAGGCAGAGGCAAATAAAGACAGAGACAGAGGCTGAGATTGAGATTGAGGCAGAGAGGTAGACTAGAGGCAGAGGCAAAGACAGAGACAGAGGCTGAGATTGAGGCAGAGAGGTAGACTAGAGGCAGAGGCAAAGACAGAGACAGGCTGAGATTGAGGCAGAGAGGTAGACTAGAGGCAGAGACAAAGACAGAGACAGAGGCTGAGATTGAGGCAGAGAGGTAGACTAGAGGCAGAGACAAAGACAGAGACAGAGGCTGAGATTGAGGCAGAGAGGTAGACTAGAGGCAGAGGCAAAGACAGAGACAGAGAGAGAGACTAGAGGCAGAGGCAAAGACAGAGACAGAGAGGTAGACTAGAGGCAGAGACAAAGACAGAGACAGGGGCTGAGATTGAGGCAGAGAGGTAGACTAGAGGCAGAGGCAAAGACAGAGACATAGAGGTAGACCAGAGGCAGAGGCAAAGACAGAGACAGGGGCTGAGATTGAGGCAGAGAGGTAGACTAGAGGCAGAGGCAAAGACAGAGACAGAGGCTGCGATTGAGGCAGAGGGAAAGACAGAGACAGAGGCTGAGATTGAGGCAGAGAGGTAGACTAGAGGCAAAGGCAAAGACAGAGATAGTGGCTGAGATTGAGGCAGAGAGGTAGACTAGAAGCAGAGGCAAAGACAGAGACAGAGAGGTAGACTAGAGGCAGAGGCAATGACAGAGACAGAGAGGTAGACTAGAGGCAGAGTGGAAGACTAGAGGCAGAGACAAAGACAGAGACAGAGGCTGAGATTGAGGCAGAGAGGTAGACTAGAGGCAGAGATAAAGACAGAGACAGAGGCTGAGATTGAGGCAGAGAGGTAGACTAGAGGCAGAGGCAAAGACAGAGACAGAGAGGTAGACTAGAGGCAGAGGCAAAGACAGAGACAGAGGCAAAGACAGAGACAGGCTGAGATTGAGGCAGAGAGGTAGACTAGAGGCAGAGGCAAAGACAGAGACAGAGGCTGAGATTGAGGCAGAGAGGTAGACTAGAGGCAGAGACAAAGACAGAGACAGATGCTGACATTGAGGCAGAGAGGTAGACTAGCGGCAGAGGCAAAGGCAGAGACAGAGAGGTAGACTAGAGGCAGAGCCTGAGATTGTGGCAGAGAGGTAGACTAGAGGCAGAGGCAAAGACAGAAACAGAGAGGTAGACTAGAGGCAGAGGCAAAGACAGAGACAGAGAGGTAGACTAGAGGCAGAGGCAAAGACAGAGACAGAGGCTGAGATTGAGGCAGAGAGGTAGACTAGAGGCAGAGGCAAAGACAGAGACAGTGGCTGAGATTGAGGCAGAGAGGTAGACTAGAGGCAGAGACAAAGACAGAGACAGATGCTGAGATTGAGGCAGAGAGGTAGACTAGAGGCAGAGGCAAAGGCAGAGACAGAGAGGTAGACTAGAGGCAGAGGCTGAGATTGAGGCAGAGAGGTAGACTAGAGGCAGAGGCAAAGACAGAGACAGAGAGGTAGACTAGAGGCAGAGGCAAAGACAGAGACAGAGAGGTAGACTAGAGGCAGAGGCAAAGACAGAGACAGAGGCTGAGATTGAGGCAGAGAGGTAGACTAGAGGCAGAGGCAAAGACAGAGACAGTGGCTGAGATTGAGGCAGAGAGGTAGACTAGAGGCAGAGGCAAAGACAGAGACAGAGAGGTAGACTAGCGGCAGAGGCAAAGACAGAGACAGAGGCTGAGATTGAGGCAGAGAGGTAGACTAGAGGCAGGGGCAAAGACAGAGACAGTGGCTGAGATTGAGGCAGAGAGGTAGACTAGAGGCAGAGGCAAAGACAGAGACAGAGAGGTAGACTAGAGGCAGAGGCAAAGACAGAGACAGAGAGGTAGACTAGAGGCAGAGGCAAAGACAGAGACAGGCTGAGATTGAGGCAGAGAGGTAGACTAGAGGCAGAGGCAAAGACAGAGACAGAGGCTGAGATTGAGGCAGAGAGGTAGACTAGAGGCAGAGGCAAAGACATAGACAGAGGTACACTAGAGGCAGAGGCAAAGACATAGACAGAGGTACACTAGAGGCAGAGGCAACGACAGAGACAGAGGCTGAGATTGAGGCAGAGAGGTAGACTAGAGGCAGAGGCAAAGACAGAGACAGAGAGGTAGACTAGAGGCAGAGGCAAAGACAGAGACAGAGAGGTAGACTAGAGGCAGAGGCAAAGACAGAGACAGAGGCTGAGATTGAGGCAGAGAGGTAGACTAGAGGCAGAGGCAAAGACAGAGACAGTGGCTGAGATTGAGGCAGAGAGGTAGACTAGAGGCAGAGACAAAGACAGAGACAGATGCTGAGATTGAGGCAGAGAGGTAGACTAGAGGCAGAGACAAAGACAGAGACAGAGGCTGAGATTGAGGCAGAGAGGTAGACTAGAGGCAGAGGCAAAGACAGAGACATAGAGGTAGACTAGAGGCAGAGGCAAAGACAGAGACAGGCTGAGATTGAGGCAGAGAGGTAGACTAGAGGCAGAGGCAAAGACAGAGACAGAGGCTGAGATTGAGGCAGAGAGGTAGACTAGAGGCAGAGGCAAAGACATAGACAGAGGTACACTAGAGGCAGAGGCAAAGACATAGACAGAGGTACACTAGAGGCAGAGGCAACGACAGAGACAGAGGCTGAGATTGAGGCAGAGAGGTAGACTAGAGGCAGATACAAAGACAGAGACAGAGAGGTAGACTAGAGGCAGAGGCAAAGACAGAGACAGATGCTGAGATTGAGGCAGAGAGGTACACTAGAGGCAGAGGCAAATAAAGACAGAGACAGAGGCTGAGATTGAGATTGAGGCAGAGAGGTAGACTAGAGGCAGAGGCAAAGACAGAGACAGAGGCTGAGATTGAGGCAGAGAGGTAGACTAGAGGCAGAGGCAAAGACAGAGACAGGCTGAGATTGAGGCAGAGAGGTAGACTAGAGGCAGAGACAAAGACAGAGACAGAGGCTGAGATTGAGGCAGAGAGGTAGACTAGAGGCAGAGACAAAGACAGAGACAGAGGCTGAGATTGAGGCAGAGAGGTAGACTAGAGGCAGAGGCAAAGACAGAGACAGAGAGAGAGACTAGAGGCAGAGGCAAAGACAGAGACAGAGAGGTAGACTAGAGGCAGAGACAAAGACAGAGACAGGGGCTGAGATTGAGGCAGAGAGGTAGACTAGAGGCAGAGGCAAAGACAGAGACATAGAGGTAGACCAGAGGCAGAGGCAAAGACAGAGACAGGGGCTGAGATTGAGGCAGAGAGGTAGACTAGAGGCAGAGGCAAAGACAGAGACAGAGGCTGCGATTGAGGCAGAGGCAAAGACAGAGACAGAGGCTGAGATTGAGGCAGAGAGGTAGACTAGAGGCAAAGGCAAAGACAGAGATAGTGGCTGAGATTGAGGCAGAGAGGTAGACTAGAAGCAGAGGCAAAGACAGAGACAGAGAGGTAGACTAGAGGCAGAGGCAATGACAGAGACAGAGAGGTAGACTAGAGGCAGAGGCAAAGACAGAGACAGAGGCTGAGATTGAGGCAGATAGGTAGACTAGAGGCAGAGGCAAAGACAGAGACAGGCTGAGATTGAGGCAGAGAGGTAGACTAGAGGCAGAGACAAAGACAGAGACAGAGGCTGAGATTGAGGCAGAGAGGTAGACTAGAGGCAGAGACAAAGACAGAGACAGAGGCTGAGATTGAGGCAGAGAGGTAGACTAGAGGCAGAGGCAAAGACAGAGACAGAGAGAGAGACTAGAGGCAGAGGCAAAGACAGAGACAGAGAGGTAGACTAGAGGCAGAGACAAAGACAGAGACAGGGGCTGAGATTGAGGCAGAGAGGTAGACTAGAGGCAGAGGCAAAGACAGAGACATAGAGGTAGACCAGAGGCAGAGGCAAAGACAGAGACAGGGGCTGAGATTGAGGCAGAGAGGTAGACTAGAGGCAGAGGCAAAGACAGAGACAGAGGCTGCGATTGAGGCAGAGGGAAAGACAGAGACAGAGGCTGAGATTGAGGCAGAGAGGTAGACTAGAGGCAAAGGCAAAGACAGAGATAGTGGCTGAGATTGAGGCAGAGAGGTAGACTAGAAGCAGAGGCAAAGACAGAGACAGAGAGGTAGACTAGAGGCAGAGGCAATGACAGAGACAGAGAGGTAGACTAGAGGCAGAGTGGAAGACTAGAGGCAGAGACAAAGACAGAGACAGAGGCTGAGATTGAGGCAGAGAGGTAGACTAGAGGCAGAGATAAAGACAGAGACAGAGGCTGAGATTGAGGCAGAGAGGTAGACTAGAGGCAGAGGCAAAGACAGAGACAGAGAGGTAGACTAGAGGCAGAGGCAAAGACAGAGACAGAGGCAAAGACAGAGACAGGCTGAGATTGAGGCAGAGAGGTAGACTAGAGGCAGAGGCAAAGACAGAGACAGAGGCTGAGATTGAGGCAGAGAGGTAGACTAGAGGCAGAGACAAAGACAGAGACAGATGCTGACATTGAGGCAGAGAGGTAGACTAGCGGCAGAGGCAAAGGCAGAGACAGAGAGGTAGACTAGAGGCAGAGCCTGAGATTGTGGCAGAGAGGTAGACTAGAGGCAGAGGCAAAGACAGAAACAGAGAGGTAGACTAGAGGCAGAGGCAAAGACAGAGACAGAGAGGTAGACTAGAGGCAGAGGCAAAGACAGAGACAGAGGCTGAGATTGAGGCAGAGAGGTAGACTAGAGGCAGAGGCAAAGACAGAGACAGTGGCTGAGATTGAGGCAGAGAGGTAGACTAGAGGCAGAGACAAAGACAGAGACAGATGCTGAGATTGAGGCAGAGAGGTAGACTAGAGGCAGAGGCAAAGGCAGAGACAGAGAGGTAGACTAGAGGCAGAGGCTGAGATTGAGGCAGAGAGGTAGACTAGAGGCAGAGGCAAAGACAGAGACAGAGAGGTAGACTAGAGGCAGAGGCAAAGACAGAGACAGAGAGGTAGACTAGAGGCAGAGGCAAAGACAGAGACAGAGGCTGAGATTGAGGCAGAGAGGTAGACTAGAGGCAGAGGCAAAGACAGAGACAGTGGCTGAGATTGAGGCAGAGAGGTAGACTAGAGGCAGAGGCAAAGACAGAGACAGAGAGGTAGACTAGCGGCAGAGGCAAAGACAGAGACAGAGGCTGAGATTGAGGCAGAGAGGTAGACTAGAGGCAGGGGCAAAGACAGAGACAGTGGCTGAGATTGAGGCAGAGAGGTAGACTAGAGGCAGAGGCAAAGACAGAGACAGAGAGGTAGACTAGAGGCAGAGGCAAAGACAGAGACAGAGAGGTAGACTAGAGGCAGAGGCAAAGACAGAGACAGGCTGAGATTGAGGCAGAGAGGTAGACTAGAGGCAGAGGCAAAGACAGAGACAGAGGCTGAGATTGAGGCAGAGAGGTAGACTAGAGGCAGAGGCAAAGACATAGACAGAGGTACACTAGAGGCAGAGGCAAAGACATAGACAGAGGTACACTAGAGGCAGAGGCAACGACAGAGACAGAGGCTGAGATTGAGGCAGAGAGGTAGACTAGAGGCAGAGGCAAAGACAGAGACAGAGAGGTAGACTAGAGGCAGAGGCAAAGACAGAGACAGAGAGGTAGACTAGAGGCAGAGGCAAAGACAGAGACAGAGGCTGAGATTGAGGCAGAGAGGTAGACTAGAGGCAGAGGCAAAGACAGAGACAGTGGCTGAGATTGAGGCAGAGAGGTAGACTAGAGGCAGAGACAAAGACAGAGACAGATGCTGAGATTGAGGCAGAGAGGTAGACTAGAGGCAGAGACAAAGACAGAGACAGAGGCTGAGATTGAGGCAGAGAGGTAGACTAGAGGCAGAGGCAAAGACAGAGACATAGAGGTAGACTAGAGGCAGAGGCAAAGACAGAGACAGGCTGAGATTGAGGCAGAGAGGTAGACTAGAGGCAGAGGCAAAGACAGAGACAGAGGCTGAGATTGAGGCAGAGAGGTAGACTAGAGGCAGAGGCAAAGACATAGACAGAGGTACACTAGAGGCAGAGGCAAAGACATAGACAGAGGTACACTAGAGGCAGAGGCAACGACAGAGACAGAGGCTGAGATTGAGGCAGAGAGGTAGACTAGAGGCAGATACAAAGACAGAGACAGAGAGGTAGACTAGAGGCAGAGGCAAAGACAGAGACAGATGCTGAGATTGAGGCAGAGAGGTACACTAGAGGCAGAGGCAAATAAAGACAGAGACAGAGGCTGAGATTGAGATTGAGGCAGAGAGGTAGACTAGAGGCAGAGGCAAAGACAGAGACAGAGGCTGAGATTGAGGCAGAGAGGTAGACTAGAGGCAGAGGCAAAGACAGAGACAGGCTGAGATTGAGGCAGAGAGGTAGACTAGAGGCAGAGACAAAGACAGAGACAGAGGCTGAGATTGAGGCAGAGAGGTAGACTAGAGGCAGAGACAAAGACAGAGACAGAGGCTGAGATTGAGGCAGAGAGGTAGACTAGAGGCAGAGGCAAAGACAGAGACAGAGAGAGAGACTAGAGGCAGAGGCAAAGACAGAGACAGAGAGGTAGACTAGAGGCAGAGACAAAGACAGAGACAGGGGCTGAGATTGAGGCAGAGAGGTAGACTAGAGGCAGAGGCAAAGACAGAGACATAGAGGTAGACCAGAGGCAGAGGCAAAGACAGAGACAGGGGCTGAGATTGAGGCAGAGAGGTAGACTAGAGGCAGAGGCAAAGACAGAGACAGAGGCTGCGATTGAGGCAGAGGCAAAGACAGAGACAGAGGCTGAGATTGAGGCAGAGAGGTAGACTAGAGGCAAAGGCAAAGACAGAGATAGTGGCTGAGATTGAGGCAGAGAGGTAGACTAGAAGCAGAGGCAAAGACAGAGACAGAGAGGTAGACTAGAGGCAGAGGCAATGACAGAGACAGAGAGGTAGACTAGAGGCAGAGTGGAAGACTAGAGGCAGAGACAAAGACAGAGACAGAGGCTGAGATTGAGGCAGAGAGGTAGACTAGAGGCAGAGATAAAGACAGAGACAGAGGCTGAGATTGAGGCAGAGAGGTAGACTAGAGGCAGAGGCAAAGACAGAGACAGAGAGGTAGACTAGAGGTAGAGGCAAAGACAGAGACAGAGGCAAAGACAGAGACAGGCTGAGATTGAGGCAGAGAGGTAGACTAGAGGCAGAGGCAAAGACAGAGACAGAGGCTGAGATTGAGGCAGAGAGGTAGACTAGAGGCAGAGACAAAGACAGAGACAGATGCTGACATTGAGGCAGAGAGGTAGACTAGCGGCGGAGGCAAAGGCAGAGACAGAGAGGTAGACTAGAGGCAGAGCCTGAGATTGAGGCAGAGAGGTAGACTAGAGGCAGAGGCAAAGACAGAAACAGAGAGGTAGACTAGAGGCAGAGGCAAAGACAGAGACAGAGAGGTAGACTAGAGGCAGAGGCAAAGACAGAGACAGAGGCTGAGATTGAGGCAGAGAGGTAGACTAGAGGCAGAGGCAAAGACAGAGACAGTGGCTGAGATTGAGGCAGAGAGGTAGACTAGAGGTAGAGACAAAGACAGAGACAGATGCTGAGATTGAGGCAGAGAGGTAGACTAGAGGCAGAGGCAAAGGCAGAGACAGAGAGGTAGACTAGAGGCAGAGGCTGAGATTGAGGCAGAGAGGTAGACTAGAGGCAGAGGCAAAGACAGAGACAGAGAGGTAGACTAGAGGCAGAGGCAAAGACAGAGACAGAGAGGTAGACTAGAGGCAGAGGCAAAGACAGAGACAGAGGCTGAGATTGAGGCAGAGAGGTAGACTAGAGGCAGAGGCAAATACAGAGACAGTGGCTGAGATTGAGGCAGAGAGGTAGACTAGAGGCAGAGGCAAAGACAGAGACAGAGAGGTAGACTAGAGGCAGAGGCAAAGACAGAGACAGAGGCTGAGATTGAGGCAGAGAGGTAGACTAGAGGCAGAGGCAAAGACAGAGACAGTGGCTGAGATTGAGGCAGAGAGGTAGACTAGAGGCAGAGGCAAAGACAGAGACAGAGAGGTAGACTAGAGGCAGAGGCAAAGACAGAGACAGAGAGGTAGACTAGAGGCAGAGGCAAAGACAGAGACAGGCTGAGATTGAGGCAGAGAGGTAGACTAGAGGCAGAGGCAAAGACATAGACAGAGGTACACTAGAGGCAGAGGCAAAGACATAGACAGAGGTACACTAGAGGCAGAGGCAACGACAGAGACAGAGGCTGAGATTGAGGCAGAGAGGTAGACTAGAGGCAGATACAAAGACAGAGACAGAGAGGTAGACTAGAGGCAGAGGCAAAGACAGAGACAGATGCTGAGATTGAGGCAGAGAGGTACACTAGAGGCAGAGGCAAATAAAGACAGAGACAGAGGCTGAGATTGAGATTGAGGCAGAGAGGTAGACTAGAGGCAGAGGCAAAGACAGAGACAGAGGCTGAGATTGAGGCAGAGAGGTAGACTAGAGGCAGAGGCAAAGACAGAGACAGGCTGAGATTGAGGCAGAGAGGTAGACTAGAGGCAGAGACAAAGACAGAGACAGAGGCTGAGATTGAGGCAGAGAGGTAGACTAGAGGCAGAGACAAAGACAGAGACAGAGGCTGAGATTGAGGCAGAGAGGTAGACTAGAGGCAGAGGCAAAGACAGAGACAGAGAGAGAGACTAGAGGCAGAGGCAAAGACAGAGACAGAGAGGTAGACTAGAGGCAGAGACAAAGACAGAGACAGGGGCTGAGATTGAGGCAGAGAGGTAGACTAGAGGCAGAGGCAAAGACAGAGACATAGAGGTAGACCAGAGGCAGAGGCAAAGACAGAGACAGGGGCTGAGATTGAGGCAGAGAGGTAGACTAGAGGCAGAGGCAAAGACAGAGACAGAGGCTGCGATTGAGGCAGAGGGAAAGACAGAGACAGAGGCTGAGATTGAGGCAGAGAGGTAGACTAGAGGCAAAGGCAAAGACAGAGATAGTGGCTGAGATTGAGGCAGAGAGGTAGACTAGAAGCAGAGGCAAAGACAGAGACAGAGAGGTAGACTAGAGGCAGAGGCAATGGCAGAGACAGAGAGGTAGACTAGAGGCAGAGTGGAAGACTAGAGGCAGAGACAAAGACAGAGACAGAGGCTGAGATTGAGGCAGAGAGGTAGACTAGAGGCAGAGATAAAGACAGAGACAGAGGCTGAGATTGAGGCAGAGGTAGACTATAGGCAGAGGCAAAGACAGAGACAGAGAGGTAGACTAGAGGCAGAGGCAAAGACAGAGACAGAGGCAAAGACAGAGACAGGCTGAGATTGAGGCAGAGAGGTAGACTAGAGGCAGAGGCAAAGACAGAGACAGAGGCTGAGATTGAGGCAGAGAGGTAGACTAGAGGCAGAGACAAAGACAGAGACAGATGCTGACATTGAGGCAGAGAGGTAGACTAGCGGCAGAGGCAAAGGCAGAGACAGAGAGGTAGACTAGAGGCAGAGCCTGAGATTGAGGCAGAGAGGTAGACTAGAGGCAGAGGCAAAGACAGAAACAGAGAGGTAGACTAGAGGCAGAGGCAAAGACAGAGACAGAGAGGTAGACTAGAGGCAGAGGCAAAGACAGAGACAGAGGCTGAGATTGAGGCAGAGAGGTAGACTAGAGGCAGAGGCAAAGACAGAGACAGTGGCTGAGATTGAGGCAGAGAGGTAGACTAGAGGCAGAGACAAAGACAGAGACAGATGCTGAGATTGAGGCAGAGAGGTAGACTAGAGGCAGAGGCAAAGGCAGAGACAGAGAGGTAGACTAGAGGCAGAGGCTGAGATTGAGGCAGAGAGGTAGACTAGAGGCAGAGGCAAAGACAGAGACAGAGAGGTAGACTAGAGGCAGAGGCAAAGACAGAGGCAGAGAGGTAGACTAGAGGCAGAGGCAAAGACAGAGACAGAGGCTGAGATTGAGGCAGAGAGGTAGACTAGAGGCAGAGGCAAAGACAGAGACAGTGGCTGAGATTGAGGCAGAGAGGTAGACTAGAGGCAGAGGCAAAGACAGAGACAGAGAGGTAGACTAGCGGCAGAGGCAAAGACAGAGACAGAGGCTGAGATTGAGGCAGAGAGGTAGACTAGAGGCAGAGGCAAAGACAGAGACAGTGGCTGAGATTGAGGCAGAGAGGTAGACTAGAGGCAGAGGCAAAGACAGAGACAGAGAGGTAGACTAGAGGCAGAGACAGAGACAGAGAGGTAGACTAGAGGCAGAGGCAAAGACAGAGACAGGCTGAGATTGAGGCAGAGAGGTAGACTAGAGGCAGAGGCAAAGACAGAGACAGAGGCTGAGATTGAGGCAGAGAGGTAGACTAGAGGCAGAGGCAAAGACATAGACAGAGGTACACTAGAGGCAGAGGCAAAGACATAGACAGAGGTACACTAGAGGCAGAGGCAACGACAGAGACAGAGGCTGAGATTGAGGCAGAGAGGTAGACTAGAGGCAGAGGCAAAGACAGAGACAGAGAGGTAGACTAGAGGCAGAGGCAAAGACAGAGACAGAGAGGTAGACTAGAGGCAGAGGCAAAGACAGAGACAGAGGCTGAGATTGAGGCAGAGAGGTAGACTAGAGGCAGAGGCAAAGACAGAGACAGTGGCTGAGATTGAGGCAGAGAGGTAGACTAGAGGCAGAGACAAAGACAGAGACAGATGCTGAGATTGAGGCAGAGAGGTAGACTAGAGGCAGAGACAAAGACAGAGACAGAGGCTGAGATTGAGGCAGAGAGGTAGACTAGAGGCAGAGGCAAAGACAGAGACATAGAGGTAGACTAGAGGCAGAGGCAAAGACAGAGACAGGCTGAGATTGAGGCAGAGAGGTAGACTAGAGGCAGAGGCAAAGACAGAGACAGAGGCTGAGATTGAGGCAGAGAGGTAGACTAGAGGCAGAGGCAAAGACATAGACAGAGGTACACTAGAGGCAGAGGCAAAGACATAGACAGAGGTACACTAGAGGCAGAGGCAACGACAGAGACAGAGGCTGAGATTGAGGCAGAGAGGTACACTAGAGGCAGATACAAAGACAGAGACAGAGAGGTAGACTAGAGGCAGAGGCAAAGACAGAGACAGATGCTGAGATTGAGGCAGAGAGGTACACTAGAGGCAGAGGCAAATAAAGACAGAGACAGAGGCTGAGATTGAGATTGAGGCAGAGAGGTAGACTAGAGGCAGAGGCAAAGACAGAGACAGAGGCTGAGATTGAGGCAGAGAGGTAGACTAGAGGCAGAGGCAAAGACAGAGACAGGCTGAGATTGAGGCAGAGAGGTAGACTAGAGGCAGAGACAAAGACAGAGACAGAGGCTGAGATTGAGGCAGAGAGGTAGACTAGAGGCAGAGACAAAGACAGAGACAGAGGCTGAGATTGAGGCAGAGAGGTAGACTAGAGGCAGAGGCAAAGACAGAGACAGAGAGAGAGACTAGAGGCAGAGGCAAAGACAGAGACAGAGAGGTAGACTAGAGGCAGAGACAAAGACAGAGACAGGGGCTGAGATTGAGGCAGAGAGGTAGACTCGAGGCAGAGGCAAAGACAGAGACATAGAGGTAGACCAGAGGCAGAGGCAAAGACAGAGACAGGGGCTGAGATTGAGGCAGAGAGGTAGACTAGAGGCAGAGGCAAAGACAGAGACAGAGGCTGCGATTGAGGCAGAGGCAAAGACAGAGACAGAGGCTGAGATTGAGGCAGAGAGGTAGACTAGAGGCAAAGGCAAAGACAGAGATAGTGGCTGAGATTGAGGCAGAGAGGTAGACTAGAAGCAGAGGCAAAGACAGAGACAGAGAGGTAGACTAGAGGCAGAGGCAATGACAGAGACAGAGAGGTAGACTAGAGGCAGAGGCAATGACAGAGACAGAGAGGTAGACTAGAGGCAGAGTGGAAGACTAGAGGCAGAGACAAAGACAGAGACAGAGGCTGAGATTGAGGCAGAGAGGTAGACTAGAGGCAGAGATAAAGACAGAGACAGAGGCTGAGATTGAGGCAGAGAGGTAGACTAGAGGCAGAGGCAAAGACAGAGACAGAGAGGTAGACTAGAGGCAGAGGCAAAGACAGAGACAGAGGCAAAGACAGAGACAGGCTGAGATTGAGGCAGAGAGGTAGACTAGAGGCAGAGGCAAAGACAGAGACAGAGGCTGAGATTGAGGCAGAGAGGTAGACTAGAGGCAGAGACAAAGACAGAGACAGATGCTGACATTGAGGCAGAGAGGTAGACTAGCGGCAGAGGCAAAGGCAGAGACTAGAGGCAGAGCCTGAGATTGAGGCAGAGAGGTAGACTAGAGGCAGAGGCAAAGACAGAAACAGAGAGGTAGACTAGAGGCAGAGGCAAAGACAGAGACAGAGAGGTAGACTAGAGGCAGAGGCAAAGACAGAGACAGAGGCTGAGATTGAGGCAGAGAGGTAGACTAGAGGCAGAGGCAAAGACAGAGACAGTGGCTGAGATTGAGGCAGAGAGGTAGACTAGAGGCAGAGACAAAGACAGAGACAGATGCTGAGATTGAGGCAGAGAGGTAGACTAGAGGCAGAGGCAAAGGCAGAGACAGAGAGGTAGACTAGAGGCAGAGGCTGAGATTGAGGCAGAGAGGTAGACTAGAGGCAGAGGCAAAGACAGAGACAGAGAGGTAGACTAGAGGCAGAGGCAAAGACAGAGACAGAGAGGTAGACTAGAGGCAGAGGCAAAGACAGAGACAGAGGCTGAGATTGAGGCAGAGAGGTAGACTAGAGGCAGAGGCAAAGACAGAGACAGTGGCTGAGATTGAGGCAGAGAGGTAGACTAGAGGCAGAGGCAAAGACAGAGACAGAGAGGTAGACTAGAGGCAGAGGCAAAGACAGAGACAGAGGCTGAGATTGAGGCAGAGAGGTAGACTAGAGGCAGAGGCAAAGACAGAGACAGTGGCTGAGATTGAGGCAGAGAGGTAGACTAGAGGCAGAGGCAAAGACAGAGACAGAGAGGTAGACTAGAGGCAGAGGCAAAGACAGAGACAGAGAGGTAGACTAGAGGCAGAGGCAAAGACAGAGACAGGCTGAGATTGAGGCAGAGAGGTAGACTAGAGGCAGAGGCAAAGACAGAGACAGAGGCTGAGATTGAGGCAGAGAGGTAGACTAGAGGCAGAGGCAAAGACATAGACAGAGGTACACTAGAGGCAGAGGCAAAGACATAGACAGAGGTACACTAGAGGCAGAGGCAACGACAGAGACAGAGGCTGAGATTGAGGCAGAGAGGTAGACTAGAGGCAGAGGCAAAGACAGAGACAGAGAGGTAGACTAGCGGCAGAGGCAAAGACAGAGACAGAGAGGTAGACTAGAGGCAGAGGCAAAGACAGAGACAGAGGCTGAGATTGAGGCAGAGAGGTAGACTAGAGGCAGAGGCAAAGACAGAGACAGTGGCTGAGATTGAGGCAGAGAGGTAGACTAGAGGCAGAGACAAAGACAGAGACAGATGCTGAGATTGAGGCAGAGAGGTAGACTAGAGGCAGAGACAAAGACAGAGACAGAGGCTGAGATTGAGGCAGAGAGGTAGACTAGAGGCAGAGGCAAAGACAGAGACATAGAGGTAGACTAGAGGCAGAGGCAAAGACAGAGACAGGCTGAGATTGAGGCAGAGAGGTAGACTAGAGGCAGAGGCAAAGACAGAGACAGAGGCTGAGATTGAGGCAGAGAGGTAGACTAGAGGCAGAGGCAAAGACATAGACAGAGGTACACTAGAGGCAGAGGCAAAGACATAGACAGAGGTACACTAGAGGCAGAGGCAACGACAGAGACAGAGGCTGAGATTGAGGCAGAGAGGTAGACTAGAGGCAGATACAAAGACAGAGACAGAGAGGTAGACTAGAGGCAGAGGCAAAGACAGAGACAGATGCTGAGATTGAGGCAGAGAGGTACACTAGAGGCAGAGGCAAATAAAGACAGAGACAGAGGCTGAGATTGAGATTGAGGCAGAGAGGTAGACTAGACGCAGAGACAAAGACAGAGACAGAGGCTGAGAGTGAGGCAGAGAGGTAGACTAGAGGCAGAGGCAAAGACAGAGACAGAGGCTGAGATTGAGGCAGAGAGGTAGACTAGAGACAGAGGCAAAGACAGAGACAGAGGCTGAGAGTGAGGCAGAGAGGTAGACTAGAGGCAGAGGCAAAGACAGAGACAGGCTGAGATTGAGGCAGAGAGGTAGACTAGAGGCAGAGGCAAAGACAGAGACAGAGGCTGATATTGAGGCAGAGAGGTAGACTAGAGGCAAAGGCAAAGACATAGACAGAGGCTGAGATTGAGGCAGAGAGGTAGACTAGAGGCAGAGGCAAAGACAGAGACAGAGAGAGAGACTAGAGGCAGAGGCAAAGACAGAGACAGAGAGGTAGACTAGAGGCAGAGACAAAGACAGAGACAGAGGCTGAGATTGAAGCAGAGGCAAAGACAGAGACAAAGAGGTAGACTAGAGGCAGAGGCAAAGACAGAGACAGGGGCTGAGATTGAGGCAGAGAGGTAGACTAGAGGCAGAGGCCAAGACAGAGACATAGAGGTACACTAGAGGCAGAGGCAAAGACAGAGACAGGCTGAGATTGAGGCAGAGAGGTAGACTAGAGGCAGAGGCAAAGACAGAGACAGAGGCTGAGATTGAGGCAGAGAGGTAGACTAGAGGCAGAGGCAAAGACAGAGACATAGAGGTACACTAGAGGCAGAGGCAAAGACAGAGACAGGCTGAGACTGAGGCAGAGAGGTAGACTAGAGGCAGAGGCAACGACAGAGACAGAGGCTGAGATTGAGGCAGAGAGGTAGACTAGACGCAGAGACAAAGACAGAGACAGAGAGGTAGACTAGAGGCAGAGGCAAAGACAGAGACAGATGCTGAGATTGAGGCAGAGAGGTACACTAGAGGCAGAGGCAAAGACAGAGACAGTGGCTGAGATTGAGGCAGAGAGGTAGACTAGAGGCAGAGGCAAAGACAGAGACAGAGAGGTAGACTAGAGGCAGAGGCAAAGACAGAGACAGAGAGGTAGACTAGAGGCAGAGGCAAAGACAGAGACAGAGGCTGAGATTGAGGCAGAGAGGTAGACTAGAGGCAGAGGCAAAGACAGAGACATAGAGGTAGACTAGACGCAGAGGCAAAGACAGAGACAGGCTGAGATTGAGGCAGAGAGGTAGACTAGAGGCAGAGGCAAAGACAGAGACAGAGGCTGAGATTGAGGCAGAGAGGTAGACTAGAGGCAGAGGCAAAGACAGAGACAGGCTGAGATTGAGGCAGAGAGGTAGACTAGAGGCAGAGGCAAAGACAGAGACAGAGAGGTAGACTAGAGGCAGATGCAAAGACAGAGACAGGCTGAGATTGAGGCAGAGAGGTAGACTAGAGGCAGAGGCAAAGACAGAGACAGGCTGAGATTGAGGCAGAGAGGTAGACTAGAGGCAGAGGCAAAGACAGAGACAGGCTGAGATTGAGGCAGAGAGGTAGACTAGAGGCAGAGGCAAAGACAGAGACAGAGAGGTAGACTAGAGGCAGATGCAAAGACAGAGACAGGCTGAGATTGAGGCAGAGAGGTAGACTAGAGGCAGAGGCAAAGACAGAGACAGGCTGAGATTGAGGCAGAGAGGTAGACTAGAGGCAGAGGCAAAGACAGAGACAGAGAGGTAGACTAGAGGCAGAGGCAAAGACAGAGACAGGCTGAGATTGAGGCAGAGAGGTAGACTAGAGGCAGAGGCAAAGACAGAGACAGAGAGGTAGACTAGAGGCAGAGGCAAAGACAGAGACAGGCTGAGATTGAGGCAGAGAGGTAGACTAGAGGCAGAGACAAAGACAGAGACAGAGAGCTAGACTAGAGGCAGAGGCAAAGACAGAGACAGAGAGGTAGACTAGAGGCAGAGGCAAAGACAGAGACAGGCTGAGATTGAGGCAGAGAGGTAGACTAGAGGCAGAGGCAAAGACAGAGACAGAGAGCTAGACTAGAGGCAGAGGCAAAGACAGAGACAGAGAGGTAGACTAGAGGCAGAGGCAAAGACAGAGACAGGCTGAGATTGAGGCAGAGAGGTAGACTAGAGGCAGAGGCAAAGACAGAGACAGAGGCTGAGGCAGAGAGGTAGACTATAGGCAGAGGCTGAGATTGAGGTAGAGAGGTAGACTAGAGGCAGAGGCAAAGACAGAGACAGAGAGGTAGACTAGAGGCAGAGGCAAAGACAGAGACAGAGGCTGAGATTGAGGCAGAGAGGTAGACTAGAGGCAGAGGCAAAGACAGAGATAGAGGCTAAGATTGAGGCAGAGAGGTAGACTAGAGGCAGAGGCAAAGACAGAGACAGAGAGGTAGACTAGAGGCAGAGGCAAAGACAGAGACAGGCTGAGATTGAGGCAGAGAGGAAGACTAGAGGCAGAGGCTGAGATTGAGGCAGAGACAGAGACACAGGCAATGACAGAGGCAGAAACAGAGATAGAGGCAGGAAAATTAAACACAATACACTGTTATGATGAAAGCAGAGGTAAAGGTAGAGAGGCAAAGACAGAGACACAGGCTGAGGCTGAGGCTGAGGCAGAGGCAGAGGTTGAGGCAGGAAAATTAAACACAATACACTCTTATGATGAAAGCAGAGGTAAAGGTAGAGATGCAGAGACAGAGGCTGAGGCATAGACAGGCAGAGGCAGGGACAGAGATTGAGGCAGGAAAATTAAACACAATACACTGTTACAGGGTTCGAAATTCGTAATATAAGGTCCAAGGCCATTTTGGCCTTTGAGAAATCGAATTTTCCTGGGGGCACCAAGGCCACTTATGAAGGCACGACGGCCAATGACAAAAATTGAAAAGGGCACGGCGGCCAGATGAGGGATTCGCTTGCATACTGAGCTATCGGGCAATAACTAGTTCCACAGTGATTGAGGCCCTTGAGATGTCAAAAGGAAATAAAATCCGAGGGAAAACCCCACCGACATCATGTAAAGATCCGTATGTTCTTCTATTTCAGAAGAATTAAGGGGCAATTTTGTTTGAATTGTTGTATGAGCTATGGAGTATGGAGGTAAAATGACCGACATGATATGTGCAGCAGCAGTTTTCTGACCATGCGCTACGGCCAACGTCAATGACAACAATGATGAGTAAACAGCGGAGCAGCGTAACACAGAAAAAAACCGTAAACCCCCCTGTAATTCTTTTTGCAAGGAGGATATAAGTTACTGTACTTCCATGGCACATTTCCCGTCACTATTTCGTCCAAGGAATTTTCAAATTATGGATTTTACTGACGAACCTTGGCCCACCGCGGTCCAACGTGTCATTGAGGAAGGAAGATTGGACCACGACAAAAGTACTGGACAACTTTACTGGCCAACTCTGCGTGTTTGGGCATTAAACAGTTAAAAACAAGTGTACCCCACCTTATCCGATCGTTAATCTATTTCCCTGTCTGTGAAAGAACCTAAGTTTCAATTCAAATCCAAAGTTTATCCATTCAGCCTTGTAAAATACAATCTTTGTTCAAGTCTAGGAATACAAAATCTGGAACAGGATCAATTCTACTCAATGGTAACCGGCAAACCATTTGGCCTACGCCTAAACGCATCCATGGGATGAATGTTTATCAGCGTTTAGGATATGCCACTGGACCATTGTGTGCAGGAATCCAGTAAAAATCGTGCACACGGTGTAGGATAGTCTGTACACGTACACATGTACTGCACATGTACAATGTACCCCCTGTACATCAACTGCACATGTACAATGTACCCCCTGTACATGTGCTGCACATGTACAATGTACCCCCTGTACATGTGCTGCACATGTACAATGTACCCCCTGTACATGTACTGCACATGTACAATATGTACCCCCTGTACATGTTCTGTGTTACTGTACATATACATAATGTTCGCGTGCGCTTGCCAGAAAGTAGAAGCTCCACTTTTCCGGAATAGTAATCATAACAATGCGAACAATATCTACACCTAATCGGCTCGTTTTGGGCAAGGACTTTGATGACTTTAAATTATCCACCGATCAAACCGGCCGCAGAAGGGCACCACGGCCAAAGTATCAATGGGGCACGGCAAAACAGGCTGTCCATTGCCTCATTTTTCTAAGGGGCACCACGGCCAGTCGAAGGGCATCGACGGCAATGGCCATCGTGGCCGTCGTGAATTTCGAACCCTGCTGTTATCATGAAAGCAGAGGTAAAGGTAGAGAGGCAAAGACAGAGACAGAGGCTGAGGCAGGGACAGAGGCAGAGGCAGTGACAGAGGCAGAGGCTGAGGCAGAGGCTGAGGCAGAGAGAGGCAGAGGCAGGGACAGAGGCTGAGGCTGAGGCAGAGAGAGGCAGAGGCAGGGACAGAGGCTGAGGCTGAGGCAGAGAGAGGCAGAGGCAGGGACAGAGGCTGAGGCTGAGGCAGAGAGAGGCAGAGGCAGGGGCAGAGGCTGAGGCAGAGAGAGGCAGAGGCAGGGACAGAGACAGAGAGAGGCAGAGGCAGGGACAGAGGCTGAGGCAGAGAGAGGCAGAGGCAGGGACAGAGGCTGAGGCTGAGGCAGAGGGACAGGCAGATATAGATACACTATAGAGGCAGATATAGACACACTAAACTTAGAAATGCATACCGAATTTGTCAGCTCATTGCTGCTCAAGTTCTTGTCAGGAAATCAGGCCTGGCCAATGTCTGGTAGTTTCATCACCTTCATCTTGCAGTTGTTGGACCAAACTTTGCCTCCTGTGGACAGGAAAATCAAACAATACACTCTTATGAAGAAGGCAGAGGTAGAGGCAGAGACTCAAAGAGAGAGATAGAGACTGAAGCTGAGGCAGAGAGAAGCAGAGGCAGAGAGAAGCAGAGGCAGAGAGAAGCAGAGACAGAGGCGGAGGCGGAGGCAGGGGCGGGGGCGGAGACAGAGACGGAGATAGAGGCAGAGGTGGAGGCAGAGGCAGGGGCAGAGATGGAGACGGAGACCGAGAGAGAGAAGAGACTGGGTTAGAGGTAGAGGCAGTGGCAGATATAGATACACAAAACTTAGAAATGCATACCAAATTTGTCAGCTCAGTGCTGCTCAAGTTCTTGTCAGGAAATCAGGCCGGGCCAATGTCTGGTAGTTTCACCACCTTCATCTTGCATTTGTTGGACCAAACTTTGCCTGCTGCGGGCAGAAAAAACAACCACAACATTTATGATGAAGGCAGAGGTAAAAGCGGAGACTCAAAGAGAGAGATAGAGACTGAAGCTGAGGCAGAGAGAAGCAGAGACAGAGGCAGAGGCAGAGATGGAGACGGAGACGGAAATAGAGGCAGAGGCGGAGGCAGAGGCGGAGGCAGAGGCAGAGGCACAGGCAGAGGCAATGGCAGATATAGATACACTAAACTTAGAAATGCCTACCAAATTTGTCAGCTTATTGTTGCTCAAGTTCTTGTCAGGAAATCAGGCCGGGCCAATGTCTGGTAGTTTCACCACCTTCAACTTGCAGTTGTTGGACGAAACTTTGCCTCCTGCGGGCAGGAAAAATTAAACAATACACTCTTATGATGAAGGCAGAGGTTAAAGCAGAGACTCAAAGAGAGAGATAGAGGCTGAAGCTGAGGCAGAGAGAAGCAGAGGCAGAGGCAGGGGCGGAGGTGGAGATGGAGATGGAGAAGGAGACAGAGACAGAGATAGAGGCAGAGGTGGAGGTAGGGCGGGGGCAGAGACGGAGACGGAGAGAGAGAGAGAGAGAGACAGACAGAGTTAGAGGCAGTGGAAGATATAGATACAGAAAAACTTAGAAATGCATACAGAGGTGCATACAGAGGTAATGCAGAGGTAATGCAGAGACTCAAAGGGAGAGATAGAGACTGAAGCTGAGGCAGAGAGAAGCAGAGACAGAGGCGGAGGCAGGGGCGGAGATGGAGACGGAGATGGAGACGGAGACGGAGACAGAGACACAGTTAGAGGCAGTGGCTGTGGCAGATATAGATACACAAAACTTAGAAATGCCTACCAAATTTTTCAGCTCATTGCTGCTCAAGTTCTTGTCAGGAAATCAGGCAGGGCCAATGTCTGGTAGTTTCACCACCTTCATCTTGCAGTTGGTGGACCAAACTTTGCCTCCTGTAGACAGGAAAATCAAACAATACACTCTTATGATGAAGGCAGAGGTAAAAGCAGAGACTTAAAGAGAGAGATAGAGGCTGAAGCTGAGGCAGAGAGAAGCAGAGACAGAGGCGGAGGCAGGGGCGGAGATGGAGATGGAGACAGAGGCAGAGGCAAGGGCAGGGGCAGAGATGGAGACGGAGGCAGAGGCAGAGGTGGAGGCGGAGGCAGAGGCAGAGACAGAGACACTAAACTTAGAAATGCCTACCAAATTTGTCAGCTCATTGCTGCTCAAGTTCTTGTCAGGAAATCAGGCCGGGCCAATGTCTGGTAGTTTCACCACCTTCATCTTGCAGTTGGTGGACCAAACTTTGCCTCCTGCATACAGGAAAATCAAACAATACACTCTTATGATGAAGGCAGAGGTAAAAGCAGAGACTCAAAGAGAGAGATAGAGGCAGGGGCAGGGGCGGAGATGGAGATGGAGACAGAGGCAGAGGCAGAGGTGGAGGCGGAGGCAGAGGCAGAGACAGAGACACTAAACTTAGAAATGCATACCAAATTTGTCAGCTCATTGCTGCTCAAGTTCTTGTCAGGAAATCAGGCTGGGCTAATGTCTGGTAGTTGCAGCACCTTCATCTTGCATTTGTTGGACCAACTTTGCCTCCTGCGGGCAGGAAAAATTAAACAATACACTCTTATGATGAAGGCAGAGGGAAAAGCAGAGACTCAAAGAGAGAGATAGAGACTGAAGCTGAGGCAGAGAGAAGGAGAGACAGAGGCGGAGGCAGGGGCGGAGATGGAGATGGAGACAGAGACAGAGACAGAGGCAGGGGCGGGGATGGAGACAGAGACAGAGGCAGAGGCAGGGGCAGGGGCAGAGGCGGAGGCAGTGGCAGATATAGATACACTAAACTTAGAAATGCATACCAAATTTGTCGGCTCATTGCTGCTCAAGTTCTTGTCAGGAAATCAGGCCAGGCTAATGTCTGGTAGTTTCACCACCTTCATCTTGCAGTTGTTTGACCAAACTTTGCCTCCTGCGGGCAGGAAAATCAAACAATACACTCTTATGATGAAGGCAGAGGTAAAAGCAGAGACTGAAAGAAAGAATAGAGGCTGAAGCTGAGGCAGAGAGAAGCAGAGACAGAGGCAGGGGCGGAGGCGGGGGCGGAGACACTATGTACATCTAAACCGTGAAAATGGGGTCAAAATGTCATTTAGCAGTGAAAAGAAAATTCACCATGTTTTCACACCTATTTCATGGCACACACAGTTAGCAAAGTCATTTCCACAGTGTTTTCACCAGTGGTCTCCAAGGCCACATTCGTGGTGGTAAATGGCTAGAGGCAATTTAGAAGTATCTGGGAGTGACAGTTACAATTACACCATACAGTACCTCTATGGGGGCTGGTGGTCCTTACTGGTAATTGAATTAGCCATCCCCCAAGGCTGGAGCTTGCCACCCTAGATATTCTTGGTTTTTTCATGGTCTCTTTAGTGTCCTGATCAGGTCAGAGAGGCGATTATTTTCACGGTGAATTCACTGTAAAATGCACCGTGAAATCACAGTGACACTTTAGTTTCACGACAAAGTGACATTTTCACCCCTTTTTCACAGTTTTGATGTTCATAGTAAGAAGGGGACTGAGACAGAGACGGAGACGGAGACGGAGACGGAGACGGAGAGAGAGGAAAATACAGTGGCAGTAGCAGATATAGATACACACAGCTTAGAAATGCCTACCAAATTTGTCAGCTCATTGCTGCTCAAGTTCTTGTCAGGAAATCAGGCCGGGCCAATGTCTGGTAGTTTCACCACCTTCATCTTGCATTTGTTGGACCAAACTTTGCCTCCTGCGGACAGGAAAAATCCCTCCCCACAGAAGTGTGGGAAGGGTCTACTGCGCTCATCTTACCCGTAGAGCCACTACTGTTGCATATTTCCCTAGAGGGTGTAATACATTCGCTAAGATTTCACACAATAGCCTCCCAGCATGCCCTGCGGCATACCCGCCATGTTAGCTTCCTCTTTTTTCGAGCGCTACAGCAGGTACACGTAAAACCGCAATGAGCCCTCCGTGGGGAGGAGGGAGGGATGCTCTACGGGTAAGTATTCGCTAGTAGAACCTTCCCACACTTCTGTGGGGAGGGAGTCTACTGCGTTCATCTTACCCGTAGAGCCATTACTGTTGCAGTTTAAGCTTTAGGAAGTGGGAGCAAGATGCTACTGTGTGAGTACAGGGTCACTATTGTACAGTGGAGAGATATTGCTGTTGGGAGAAACGGTTAGCACAACAGGGTATCTCAAAACTCAGAACCTGAGTAATTTACACAGATAAGTGCAGTGTAAACTTACCAACGGCATGATCCCGTCTATCTGCATTGCTGAGAAGTAGACTGTGATGCTTGGCAGGCGGCCTTTCCTGCCGCCTGCAACACCACTTACCCAGCACGTCCCTCAGTCTGGAGGACGTCCCGTAGGTAGCAGGCTGTAAACGTGTTTGGGCTTTTTCAGCATGCTGCCTGGGTGATATCGGCTAATGGGACTCCTCTGAAGAAGGCCCATGAGGTTGCAACTGCTCTGACATCATGTGCATGGACGTCAGAGTTAGCCGACGATGCATGCGGCCAGCATTTTGATGCTGCCCGTATAGCAGTCACGATCCACCGTGTGATGGTGCTCTGTGAAGCTGCCCAGTATGGAGGGGTGGAAGTGATAAATAGGTTTGTGTCACTTTACCCTGGGTTAGTTTTGTCCTGTGAAGGTACCATTTCAGACTTCGAACAGGGCACCATTTCCAATCTTCAGGTACAGATGACTGCGAGCGCAAATCTGGAACGAAGATGTCTGGTGGAACAAAGGATTCTGACTGGTTCCTCATGAGGAAGGACGCCTTTGGAACAAGGCGAACCCCATTCGGTTCCCACCGAATGTGACCTGGCTCAACGGATAGTGCCTGCAGTTCGCTACGACGTTGTCATGTAGCCACTGCTAGCAGGAAGGCTAGCTTGACAGAAAGGTCTAGTAAAGCTGCCTGCCCCATGGGTTCATAAGAGGCACATGAAAGTACCTGTAGAACGACAGGGAGGTCCTAAGTGGGAAGGAGCTTAAGAGTTGGTGGCCTCTCGACTAACATTCCCCGGAGAATGTGACCAAGGGCTTGGTTATCAGTAACTGATGAGCCATCCGCAAAGCCTTGATAAACAGCTGCTATGGCCGAGCGGTAGTTCCGGATAGTGGCCACCGTGAGGCCTGAGTTAAACAGATATAGGAAGAAGTCACCCACGTCAGTTATAGAAGAATTGACTGGATCTGTAGGTCTCCGTCTGCACCATTTGTAGTAATGGTGTAGGCGGCTCTTGTGGAAGGCCTGCGACTACGTGCTGCGAATGTGACAGCGTCCTCTGAAAGGCCGACAGCTTGGAAAGAATGCTTGACAATGGCCAGCACGTCAGGTGGAGATCCAGAGGAGCTGGGTGAATGAACCTCAAGCGTGGTTGAGACAGAATGTCCGGACGAGGTGGAAGAACAAGTGGTTTGTGCACCAGCAGATTGATCAACCGGGGAAACCAGGGTTGGCGTGGCCAGAACGGGGCGGTCAAGAGAATCCTGCATCATTCCTGTTCTATTTTTGTCAGTACCCGAGTTATGAGGGATAATGGTGGGAAGGCGTATGCGAACATCCCCACCCAGGACATTGACAGGGTGTCGACGTGCCACGCCCTTGGCTCTGGGTGTCTGATGCAAAAAACTGGTAGCTGGTTGTTGTCCCCTGACGCAAACAGGTCTATGTGAGGGAGGTCCATGATCCTGAAGATCTGTTCGATCACTAGAGGACACAGTGTCCATTCTGTTGGCCGGATCATTCCCCTGGAGAGGGCGTCTGTTGTCCTGTTGTCCACTCCTGGGACATGCACAGCGGACAGTGTGATGCCGGACTTTATGCAACAAAGGAGCATCTCCCACGTCAGGAGGCACAGCTGGGATGATCTTGTGCCTCCCTCGTGATGGATATTATGCCACAACTGTGGCTTTGTCGCACTTGATCAGGATGGATCGATCGTGGATGTGCGAGTGGAAATGCCGTAGGGCATTGAATACTGCTAGCATCTCCAACACATTGATGTGAAGGGACTGTTGTTCCTGACTCCATACACCCGCGGCCTGTCGAGGGTCAAGTGTGGCACCCCAGCCTGAGCCTGAAGCGTCCGTCGTTATGGATATCGCTGGCTGAGGTCAAGGGAAGACCACCCCATGCCTGAGGTTGAGGGGATCGGACCAACACCGCAGGTGTGGATGAAGAAAAGCCAGGATCGGAACCAAGTGATGAATCGCGTGGTATTTCGGTCGAAAATGAGCGAGGAGCTGGAGCTGGAGCGGACGCATGCGAAGGCGACAGTGCAGTACAAGGTCCACCAAGTTTGCCATGAGTCCTGACAGTCTCAGCCATGCTGTTGCTGGGGCCCATGCTACTGCGAGGAATTGATCAATGCATTGCTTTATATTTCGAATGCGTGGGTCTGTTGGAAAGGCAATGCCCGTTTGGAGGTTGATTACAGCTCCCAGGAAGGTGGGGATTTGTGTTGTGCACGAGAATTCCAGTGCATAACCGTGGCCAATTGTCTTGAGCACCCACCGGTCGGAGACGACCTAAGACCAGTGGTCGATTTCACGAAACTCTTCCTAACTTAAGACCGATCCTAGGATTTAGGAAGAGTCCTAGCTCTAGGATCGGTCTTACTGAAGATCGATCCTAAGTTCGATTTCACGAAACGCGTCTTAAGCAAGACGCATCGGATATAAAATTATAATAAAACCGCCTGATAAATAGTGAACGAGGCTAAAATTGCATGAGCAACATTTTCATGTATTCGAGATCGATTTTGCCGCGTTGCTGAAGCGGCTGTCGGAGCTTCTTTGATTTCAAGACGGCTGATTGGCGAGTGAACGGGGACAACAAATTTAGTGAAAAGATGTCGTCTGCAAGCTCAAAAACAAAACGCTTGCGGTGTGCATATTATCATTAACGACAGTCGATACTAAGAACAATAATTATAAACGACTGTTTATAGTGCCATAGTGGTAATTATATTACCCAAGTTTCATGCTTTATGTGATCACTAACCCTTTCTACAAGTTGCATGATCCCCATCTACGGAATATCTCATCGTCACGTAAACTATCCAAAGGATTCTGTCTGTCGCGAAAGAGACATTCTCTTCGCAATGCCCGTCGTGCTTCGCAGTTGGCCAACACAGTAGCAGCGTCATTGCATCTAGCTAGCAATGCATGTACGTGTAGCCGATTATTTATAACACAAAATCAATGGCTAAGACGACCCACAAACCGATCTTAAGTTAGGAAGGGTTCTGCCCCGTTGTCAAGGTATTTAGGACGTGTTTAACCCTTCCTATTATCTTTGGTGAAATCGTTCTCAGGACTCGTCCTAAGTTAGGATGAGTTACTCTTCTTAACCCAAGTTAGGACGAGTCTTAACGTTTCGTGAAATCGACCGCAGGGCCTTATGAATGCTTTGAGGCAGCCGCCCACAGGCCCAACGGTGGGGTGCCACCGTGGTGCGAGAATGTCACTTGCGCCACCCTCCGGAAAACCGAGGGGCCGATTGTTTGGAGGTCTGGCCGCCACGACGGGAGGGTTGGCCTCGGCGCGAATCCATAGGATTCGCCGAGAAGCGGGCTGTTGATGTAGCAGGAAAACGACCCCGAGCTCTGCCTCTTGGGGTTCTGGGGCCTCGTGGGTATCTGGAGGTTAATCCTGGTCTTAGCTTTGGGCTGTACCGTGCGCTTTTGTGCCGGCTTGCGAAGATTGATCTTATTGGTGGTCTCAATACGCTTCGCTTCCGCTTCCATGGAGTCCTGAAATTTGTTGTCAAACAGATCCGGTCCAAGGATTGGCAAGCCTCCAAGCACTTTCTCGCCCCTTCAGAAGGGAGGTAAAGGGAGTCGAGGACGTTGGCATGTCGAGCGGAGGTTGCCAGCACAGAGATGCGGGTGAACTGCTCCAAGGTCAGGCAGAGAGTTTCATCAAGGCAGCGAAAAGCCGAAGACAACATGTCCACTGGAATGGCAGTCTCCTCCTCACAGCCTCTGACCAAGTATTCCGACAGCAGGAGTAGAAACGAGGTCGAGCGCATTCCGTATCTGCCTTCCGCAGTGTATCTTCAATCTTGTTTCTAGTACGGTCAGAAAACAGAATGCGAGTGGAGCAGGATCCGCTACCGTCAGCAGCCAATTTATCTCGTGTGGAATCCGGGACTGTTGGCACCGTCAGATAATCGTCGACGTACTTCGGTGGAAGCCGGAAGTAGTTA
Source organism: Luidia sarsii (assembly GCA_949987565.1). Classification (NCBI taxonomy): domain Eukaryota; kingdom Metazoa; phylum Echinodermata; class Asteroidea; order Paxillosida; family Luidiidae; genus Luidia; species Luidia sarsii. The sequence goes on along the minus strand of OX465109.1, from coordinate 19,817,654 downwards.
CTGTTCTGTTTATCGAAGGACTGCCATACTTTGTGATCCGCCACAGCGTTAATGTGTTTTGATACAAAACTGATCCAGCGGCAGAATCGGGAAGGGTTCTGCATGTCCGGAGGCAGTGCCTGTCACGGTGTGTCGTTTGAATGACTGTTGGGTGAATGGGTGGGAGGTTCGGGTTCTTCGGCTGTCGTGTCTGGCAGGCCTAAAACCCGGATCATGTCCCGCTGAATCAAATGTAGTCTCAATGGGGGAGAGGTGTTGAGTATCAATCATCTCAATCTCTTCCCCGGAGGAGGGCTGATCTGAGCGTGAAGGGTGCGTGAACTCTGTACCCGGTGTGCTATCGTGATATATAGCCGTATCGGTGTGACGGGGCGGAGCCGGGGTTAACAAACTTTGATGGGCCACCGGCATGGTTGGTTCCTTGTCCGATCCGGAGAAATTTCCTGAGGGCTGGATGGATATGGTCGGGGGAGAAGCTGGGGCACGTCCCATGGCTTGAGGGAGGTGCTGTTGATCCCGGCGGACCCATCCCGGTGGCTGGCCTGTCTGTGGGGCAAGTTGGCCCGCGCTCGATGTGGCTTTGTCCGAGGTGGGGGCGAACTGTCCCATACTTGGGGCGAGTTGTCCAGAGTGTGGGGCGTAACCAGCTACGGGCTGGGGAAAACCCATTGTTGACAGAGCCGAAAGGGAAACAGAAAAAGCTTGGAAAATCTTCAAGAAATCCGTATTGGACACAGGCTCTGCATGTTTGCGCCGTTTCTCTCGAGACCAATCTGAAGGCGATGGCGAGCTTGAAGTATGTCGTCGCTTTTTACGAGACTTCCCTTTCTTGGCTGGGCGACCATGTGAACCCTCAGTATCCGTAGGTACGATGGAGGGCGAGGGGGCCGGGATTCCAGAGCATCGAAGTAAGTCCGAGGCAGAGGAAAAATCGCCGGGGGGACCCGTGGGTCGGTCCCCCACCGAGCGGCCGTGGGCTAGCAGACTGGTCGGCTCGGTGCGTAGGCTGCCCGCTCGTGCGGTACCACTACCCTGGGTTCCGTGGTCACGCGCCAGTGACCCGAGGGTAGAAGCGGGCAGCTCGGCCGCGCTATGCACGGCTAAAACCCCGGTCACACGGCCCGGAATTGGGGGGTGACTCGGGGTATGTAAAGGCAAAATGGCGGGGAGAACGTCCTGTCTGCCTTCGAAGCTGCGGGCCATGGTCCGACGGCCCTTACTAGGCAGCTTCATTGTCGGCTGATTTTCCCCGTTGTCCGTGGCCGGTGGAGCGGGCTTACTACAGCCCGATCCACGGTCCATGGGGGGACCACCGTCCGTGTCCGGATGGTGGGGTGAAGTCTGCGAGTGGGGGAGAACGGCCCCGGCAGATTCACGGTCAGAGGCGGGGCCGTGGGAGGAGAACGTCTCCCTGGCTGGACCGCCTAGGGGATTTGGCGACACCGTGGAACCCACGTCCAACGGTACTGCCACACCCTTTGCCGACTTACGCTTCGCGTTTTTCTCCCGTGAAGCCATAATAGATCCAAAAGAAAACTCAAACGATGACTCTGAAGAAACACAAACTCTACTAAACTTCATCTAGTCAATACTTAGCAAATATAAATCCAGCGAGAAACAAAATCCAGGAGAATCACGTCACTGAAAATTTTGTATGTCCTACGCTGGTCGCCGCTAACAGAAAAGAGGAAGCTAACATGGCGGGTATGCCGCAGGGCATGCTGGGAGGCTATTGTGTGAAATCTTAGCGAATGTATTACGCCCTCTAGGGAAATATGCAACAGTAGTGGCTCTACGGGTAAGATGAGCGCAGTAGACTTAAACAATACACTCTTATGATGAAGGCACAGGGAAAAGCAGAGACTCAAAGAGAGAGATAGAGGCTGAAGCTGAGGCAGAGGGAAGCAGAGATAGAGGCAGGGGCGGAGGCAGGGGCGGAGATGGAGATGGAGAGAGAGACCGAGATAGAGGCAGAGGCAGTGGCAGTGGCAGATATAGATACACAAAACTTAGAAATGCATACCAAATTGGTCAGCTCATTGCTGCCCAAGTTCTTGTCAGGAAATCAGGCCGGGCCAATGTCTGGTAGTTTCATCACCTTCATCTTGCATTTGTGGGACCAAACTTTGCCTCCTGCGGACAGGAAAATCAAACATTACATTCTTATGATGAAGGCAGAGGTAAAAGCAGAGACTCAAAGAGAGAGATAGAGGCAGAAGCTGAAGCAGAGAGAAGCAGAGACAGGCGGAGGCGGAGGCAGGGGCGGGGGCGGAGATGGAGACGGAGACGAACACGGAGACGGAGATGAACACGGAGACAGAGACAGAGACGGAGATGGAGAGAGAGACAGAGACAGTTACAGGCGGAGGCGGAGGCAGGGGCAAAGATGGAGACGGAGACGAACACGGAGACGGAGACGAACACGGAGACGGAGACAGAGACGGAGACGGAGACGGAGAGAGAAACAGAGACAGAGTTAGAGGTAGAGGCAGAGGCAGATAAATACAGTGGCAGTAGCAGATATAGATACACAAAGCTTAGAAATGCCTACCAAATTTGTCAGCTCATTGCTGCTCAAGTTCTTGTCAGGAAATCAGGCCGGGCCAATGTCTGGTAGTTTCACCACCTTCATCTTGCATTTGTGGGACCAAACTTTGCCTCCTGCGGGCAGGAAAAACAAACAGAGATAGAGGTAGAGGCAGTGGCAGATATAGAGAAACTAAACTTAGAAATGCCTACCAAATTTGTCAGCTCATTCCTGCTCAAGTTCTTGTCAGGATATCAGGCCGGGCCAATGTTTGGTAGTTTCACCACCTTCATCTTGCAGTTGTTGGACCAAACTTTGCCTCCTGCGGGCAGGAAAATCAAACAATACACTCTGATGATGAAGGCAGAGGTAAATCAGAGAGCCAAAGACAGAGACAGAGGCAGAAGTAGAGAGAGGCATTGACAGAGGTATAGGCAGAGGCTGAGGTAGAGGCTGAGGCAGAGAGAGGCAGAGAGAGGCAGAGACAGAGGTAGAGGTAGAGGCAGAGGTAGAGGAAGAGGTAGGGGTAGAGGTAGAACTAGATGTAGAGGCAGAGGTAATGTTAGAGGCAGAGGCAGAGGCAGATAGAGGCAGAGGCAGACACAAAGGCAGAGTCAGTGGCAGGGGCCTTGTTGCTTTTGAGAAAGTATTCAAATCATCTTAGAAAGATTAGAATATCATCACAAGCACCCTGGGCTCAGAAATGCATACCAATGATCATAAGCCATCTATATACTGTAGACCTTGAAACCATTCAAATGAACGGTACTGCAGTGATAAGTAAGAAGGGCAAACCCTCATTGAAACACATTCTCATTGACTCAAAATTCTATTCCAAACCAGTCCTTACCTAAGACATCTTCACAGTATTTCCTATTACAGCCTCATGTCATTTCACCCAGTGTTTTTTACTTCAACTGAATCAATCTAGGCAAGTAATTACCTGATGGCTTACAGCCCTGTCTGATCCACTCCATGAAGCCCAGGGGTCTCAAGTCTTGTACTAGGTTTATCCGCTCATCACAGCTCACGTTCCTGTTGCGAAGTCAGGCAGGGCCAATGTCGGGTAGATTCACCACCTTCATCAGACATCTGCTGGTTCCAACATTGTCTCCTGAGCACAGGAAAGGCAAACACAGTACAGGGTCGTGGTGAAGGTAGAGGTAAGGTAGAAGCAGAGGCAGACTCCAATTCCTCTGTCTCCTCAACTTTGCCTCCTCTCTCACCTCCTCCACCTCCACCTCCTCCTTTGCCACCTCCACCTCGATTTCCACCAGACAGCATCGGAAATGACACAAAAAGAAAAACAAATCAACACATATCATTAAAACATAATGATGGAGAGTTGGAAAGTGAAAATATCAAAATACAGTGCTTTCTCAGTCGTTGGGAGAAAAAAAGGATTCAAAGTTGGAGTGAAGTTACAGCAGTCTAGCAGAAGGAATTCTGGGGAAGTGACTATCTCAACTCAGGAGGAACATGATGCACCAGATGCATGTAGGTTGGGAAATTGCAGCACTGCCAGAGAGGGTAGCATTGGGTTGTTCACCCAGGTGTGCCACTGGTGAGTGCACCATGAGAGAGCCAGCAGCCAGGCTAGTGCCAAGGGTACAGATCCCATAGGGGAGCTGAGTGAGGGAAATTAAGGATGGGAGAGGGTGAGCAGCCCATGCTATGCGTGACCACTTAGGACTGGATCTGGAGGACTGTCTGCCAGGTTATCACCCATGAAGAACTGCACTGTGTTGGTAAATCTGTTTGAGCTCACAGACACCTCATGCAAAGCACTGATCCATGCCGGATGGTGACATCTGCTTTCTGCCAATTGACAGTATGAATCCTGAGCTCCACAATGGAATGGTGTAAGCAGATCTTACCCCCAGAAAAGTGACAAGGATTTCAGAAGACAAATATAGGGAAGACTGGCAAGAACCTTTGCTGGACACTGAAACAAGAATAAAATCCTCATCACAGGACAGCTGACAAAGGTGGGGGTCACAAAACCAGGCAGAAACTAAGGAAAGATTTCCCTATAAAGGAATTAAGTTGAAGAGAAGATGAATGTAGGTCTGACTCAAGAAAAGTAATGAAAAAGTATGAGAAATACTGTATAGAGGGAAGACTAGCAAGAAACTTTGTAATCTCGAAGAAAGGATTAAAACCTCTTCACATGACTAGTGGCAGTGGCGGGAGTCAAGTTGGAAAAAAAACTTGAAAGGAATGAACTGAGAAGGTTTTGCCCTACCAGTACTCAACATGTAAATTACACACCAAGTCTGAGTCAGAGTAATGGAAACAGAGTTGAAGAGAAAAAATTAAGGAGATTTTAAATAGTTCTGAAGGCATGTCTGATTCAAGATGAGAAATGAGGAACAGAGAGGAAGAAACAAAAATCTGGCAGGAACCTTTTAGCTTGATCCTCAAACAAGATCAGTGGCAAGGGTGGGAGTCATGAGGTCAGGAAGGGAAAAAAGACTTTCCTTCCCCTAAAGATGCCAGACAAGGCAAACAAAAAGGTCTGCCTTGAGACAAGAATAAGGACAAGAATCAGAAACAGCAGCAGTAGTCTCAGCGAATTGAGGGCAGTAAGAGAGGAAGGAGCTGAAGCAACAAGGTTGGCCCAGACTCGTTCCTGTCCCACTTGCTGTGAGATTTTATCTTTTTTTTTCTGGGAAGGTGAGTTGTGTACTTTGTAGCAGAAAACGTATCCAGGATTGCTCTTGGACAGGTGTAAGACAGAAGAGTTTAAGCCAAACAATTGGCAAGAATTGAACAGACAGACTTGGCTGCCAAGAGTGGGCGAACAATATGCAGTCACTGCTTGAACTATATCTTGAAGGAAAGATGAAAACACCAGGCCTAGAAAAGACCCTACCCAGCCCCTTGGAGTGATTTGTGGGAGAGGTTTTGCTCTGACTTTCAGAGACCAAATACAGGCAGACTGCTTTTGACCTTTGCCCCATTTTTGGAATGAAGGAAAAAAGAGTTCTGACATCAGCCTATGCCTCTTCATTGTGGTATTCATCCTCAAGAGCATCACTGTCTCTGGTTTTGGAAAATAAACCAAGTTAATTGCTCCCCAGACCCCCCCCCCAAAAAAAAAAATAAAAAAAAAATAAATAAAAAAAAAAATAAAAAAAAATAATAAAAAAATAAAAAAAACAGTTACTGAAATCATTGAAATATTGGCCCGTGGTAGCACTTCATGATACAAAGGTGAGTGCACATATATTCAAAGCAGCCCATTGCAACAGGGGTGTCACTTCTGACAGACATGGAACGCTATATTATTATTTATTAAGTCCACATTATTTCTTTAAACTAAAGGATAAAAATTGAGGCATGAACTTCTGTAGACACAACTGCTTCCTTAGATTCACTTAACACTATGAACATCTAAACCGTGAAAAAGGGGTGTGAAGCTAAAAAATAACTGTGATTTCACCCCGCATTTTACAGCGAATTCATCAAGAAAACAAATCGCCTCTCTGACCTGATAAGGACATGTTAAGGTCACTAAAGAAAACACTATGAATTTTCTTTTTACAGCTAAATGCCATTATCAGCCTGTTTTCATGGTTTAGATGTTCATAGTGTAAGCAGCTGTAGCTATGAAAGCTCATGTCTCATTTGTGATTTTTGTGTGCTACCACCCAGTATTTTTCTGGTTCTTGAAAATTAACATACAGTAGTTATTATACCTAATTGCAAACATTGAATAAATGTTGCCTTCTGTTTTCAATATGTAGCATTTTGCAAGCAACCATTGGATAAAGACTAACTCACTCCCAATTTGATATTTCAGGCAATTGGGGAAAGATTACATTTTTAGTAGGGTTGGTCCATAGGCTGTGCAAAGTTGACATTTAATCGAGTAATAGAGATATCTATATTCAAAGTTAACATTTAATTGAACAAAATAGATATCACTATTTCTAATAGAGAAGTCTATTCGGGTTTACATGCCAACTTTGCAGGCCATAGCTCCAACCAGTAGAATATTAGGGTTTCTTGAAGATTGAGTTGGATGCAACAGAATGAATAGAACCCCACATCAATCATGAAATAAAAGAAATTTAACATTTAACAGATTTACAACAGCATTGATGACATGTCATCTATCCTAGAATTCTCTAAGGATTTTATGTGAAAAACAATAATATCAAGGGACGGAACTATCCCAGCAGCACACTGAACATTCAAACTCCTGGAATCATTTTTAAAATTTTGGACATTTTTCCAGAAGCAAAGAAAGAAACAGGAAACCATCAAAACTGACCAGTCTATAACTACAATCGTTCTTCTTAACACAAGGCAAGAATAATTATTGTGAGGGGCCTATCTTTTGAGTAGAAGGATCAGAGGAATTAGCTCTCTGTACATTGCACTCTTGATTTTTTTTTTTCCATTCATATCATGGCAGCCAGGCCCTCCTTAACTAACAGTGAGTATACATTTGTTTTACTTAGCAACAAACCCTAGTTTCCCTTCACTTTTCAATGGTATGTGACGGCACAGCTTCCACACATTCATGGTGGTGTGGAACAGTGTTGAGGGCTCAGTTTGCAATACAGCCTGACCAGTGATTACACCTTCAGATAATTATGAAGTTGTTTTATTTGCACGCTATTCAGACAGTGTGTATGCTCCAAATTCAAAGCCTTTTGCATTGCATGATGATCCCGTTTCCACAGACCAGACAGGAGCCTTTGTAAGGTACACATGCACGTACTATATGGGAAGGCCAGCCCTAGTCCCTTGACTGTATGGTCTCAGCTAACCAGCACTCATCTTCCTGCAATACAGGCAGACTAATGCTGATTTTGTTCTGAGGCAAATACTATGGGAAGGCCAGCCCTAGTCCCTTGACTGCATGACCTCAGCTAATCAGCACTCATCTTCCTGCAATGCAGGCAGATTAATGCTAATTTTGTTCTGAGGCAAATACTATGGGAAGGCCAGCCCTAGTCCCTTGACTACATGGTCTCAGCTAACCAGCACTCATCTTCCTGCAATACAGGCAGACTAATGCTGATTTTGTTCTGAGGCACATACTATGTGAAGGCCAGCCCTAGTCCCTTGACTGCATGGTCTCAGCTAACCAGCATCAATCTTCCCGCAATAAGGTTAGAGCTGATTATGTATTGAGGGGAACAGATTTGGGGACATCCTTTTCATACAGCCAGACCAGCGTTTATATCTTCAGATAATTATGAAGATGCTTCTATGAACGCTGTCCAGACAGACTCAGGCCTTGTGTTCCCATTTCAAGCAGGGCCCCTTGAGGTACAAGTTTAGGTCAGCTCCAATCACTTGACTGCAAGATGTCAGCTCCACAAAGGCTTTCTCAGAGCTAATTAATGCAGCGAGATGCTCATGAATTTGCGAACCTCTGTAAGGTAACACTTTCTAGAACAATCTTTCACTCATCACTGACATGCATACTCCCCTGGGACAGTGTTAGTTACTATCACTGAGAGTGTTGCCATCATCTAAGTGCACATCAAAGTGCAGAGAAACTTGTAGCAGTATGAATAGTTTATAATGAAATAAACCTCATCCACTTTCTCAGTTGATGATTTGGGTTACACCATCAATAGTTTCCCTGTGATTTACCAATGGATTTCTTTGGTCTTTAGTTGGCACTGTCATTCATGTTTATAGTGTGTAGGGCCTGACATTTTTATTCTGGAGAAATCTTGCCCAAAGGTAACTGGTCTGTTTTGATTTTTCATGTTTCTTCCTATGAGATTCAAGGTTGGGCACTACTTAAACAAAACAATTTATTAGAAATTCAGCCAACACAAGACTAATCTAATGCTAAACAAAACATGGCCTACTTCCCTTTTCCTTCCTTTAACCCATATCCACAGAGTTACTTACTAGTATGTCACATACAGAACATGTGGTTGGCTGTAAGGTCGCAAACTTTGAACCTGCCCTGCATTGTCTCTATTGTTCGAAATACATATGCACTCACTAATACAACCCACTGCCACTGTCTTGGCATCGCAATCACCAGGCCTTTTTTTGTTCTGTATGTGCCTTTTCGTTGACGTTGGAAAGTTTTGAACTCTAAATCTGTCCATACCCGACCGGTCACCCGTCCACGACTATCGTCGACTCCAATGGACGCCATGGCTATCAATGTTACGACGAGGTTGGAATGGGCAAATTAAAAAAACTGTCCGCGACGCAAGAACAAGAGAACGAGCATGGAACCAGCAATGACTACGTGCAGATGCGTCCTGTACTGTGGGAGTGTCTCTCCAATAAACAATATTATCGCAGGCTTTCGGGCTTCCTATTATTCACTACCGGATGTTGCCGTGTCACATTGCGGGATTAAATCCTCCTTTTGCGTTTACACTCAACAATTGGGGGGTTGAATCCGGCAATTGCGGGATTCAATCCTTTCCGAAAGGGGGATTCGAAAGGGAGGATTCGATTCAGGTAGACGGCCAATCCGCCTCGCTTTTACACTTGCAATAAAAGCAGGATACAATCCTCCTTGCAGGATTCAATCGCCCTTGCGGGATTGAGTGTAAATGCAGTCTATAAGTAGTAGTAGTAGTAGTGGGTTTTATGGCACTTCCGGCAGACTACGTGCCCTTTGTGCCATCAACGGTAGAGTGGCATTGACAATTGGGAATGCAGTGAGGGGTGGGGAGGGGTACCAGCGATCCTCAGTCCATGCTGCGCCACTAGTGTCCTGAGAGGTCGAGCCGTGTACCTTGCAATTTAAGAGCCCGGGCTCCGCCGGCTGGTTTGCAGGCTCGCAACACCTATCGGGTGATGGCGTGTGACGCAGTGATCCGCCAATCACCAGTAGTCCCTCCCCCTAAATATAATGGTTAAAACTAAAGCAGCAGCACTGAATAATCGGAGGAGCATATCATTGAAGTCTATAATTTGCAATGTTGTATGAATTTGATGATCTCGTAATGGTGTTCTTTGGATCCTAAGAGTTGGGTTAGTGAAGTAGCTGGGGTAAGTTTGAGGTTTCTAAGGAGGGTTTTGCGTTGTTGATTATATTTGGGGCATGTGAGTAGGAGGTGGTTGATATTGTTGTAGCTCTTTTAAAATTCCTATTTCTGTATACAAGTACCTGTAAAATACACAAGATTACACCCAAGTTGGTGGTATCTTTTGAAACTTTTTGTAAGAAGAATTCTGGGCTGATTTTGTACCAAAATTACCCAGATGCATCATTTCAAACAAAATAAATCTCACTATTCTGAAGCTTACATCAAGCCAACAATTCTATGGTAAATGCAACCACACAAAATATTGTGGCCAAGCCCAAAAGACTAAAATGAATTGTTGACATTTGCCTTGACTACTAAATAGGCGCATTAAGGCCAACCTACCACTAGGTGGGGCTGGTCCGCACTTCCTATTCAGATCAAGCACTCTTAAGTGTCAAGTACAGGATACTCAATTTTACATTCACCAGTTACAATATGGTCTCCATTTGGCAGTGTGACAAATTTTCCATTATTTTCCACTCATTGACATTATATTACAAATAACACAGTTATCAGGATTTTAACAAGAGAGTTGCTTGACTGCTTCAGAATGGCGAACGAATAGGAGAGATATTAAAACATTTCGGCACATAATTAAGTCGAAGGAATACCAAAATGAAGAAGATTTTGTTTAGATAAGATTTGAAGGTTTGCATGGTGGAAATACTTAGCAGAAGGTTTGCAGTGACACCATGCAACAACACATCTCTTTTGGGATGGAGTGTAGCTCTGAAAAAAGTTACTGACTTGTTTCAGAGTCACAGTCTCAAAAAAAGATGTGTTAAATATACATGTAGTGTCACTGCAAACCTTCCACTTAAAGAGCTCGTTTTAACCACAATTTCAAGGAGTATTCTCTGTTCTAGATGCCCAGCAATCTAGAACAGAGAAATACATACAAGGCTGATTAATTTGACTGCACAGTACTTTGGCAAATCAGCAGCTGTGCATAAAAAGCAAGTCCTGACAAACTGAAATCAGATGAAGAAGGCAATGCATGTCTGCACAGACCTGAACATCTCATCCTGAAAACATGGCAAAAACCTCTCCACTTAAAAAAAAACCACCAGGGCTGGGTTAGTCTAAAACTGGAAGGAGAAGAAAAGAAGGTTTTTGCACCAAAGAAGCCATGTACAGAGCAAGGAGGCTTTTTGGAAAGAAGAATAGAGAAATGAATAAGACTGAGACGGGAATGAGTCAGACATTGAAGAATTTGTTTGCCAATACCTTGAACGTACATGTATGAAGGAAAGGAATTCAGAAGTATTTTATAAAAATCAGTTGTCCTCAGGGTGATTGGACCCCCCTTGTCATTGTCATAAGATGAACGGTCCCCATGGTGCTTTTTATATTGGTCTCAAACATCCTGCTAGTTTGCATTAAAGTCTGTGTGATTTTTAATAGAAAGTTATCACAGACAAATGTAGCACAGTGGAGGACAGTTATCAAGAGCTGTGTTACACAAAGGCCAGGAAGAAGAGAGCAAGGAAAAACCCAGGACTTTCTTGCCCCAAGGAAGCTGGGAAAAAAAATAAAATGTTATATTCTGAAAGAAGCTGTACAGGAACTCAGAGGAAAATGGTGTGAACACCTTGAAAGTCGGAAAGAAATGAAGTAAGAAGAATATTACTGAAATCCTTTATCCTCACTGTGATTGGACTAACAGTTTCATTGGGATATGTTCACTAGTCATTTGCTAGGTACTCTATATATTTTTTGGGGTAATACTGTATTTCAGTTATTGTATTGTTATTGTGCATAATGTCTTTGAGTTTAAACTAGACAGTCATCACAGACAAATATAGCATAGTATAAATGTAGGTGGAGTTGTAGACAAGGGAACAAAAAAATTAGAAAATATTTCAGAAATAAAATATTAAGAAGATATTTACATTTTGAAAATTCCTCAAAGAAATTGTTTAAAAAGAATTTGTTATAAGAAAGAATGAAATTTGATAAAGTAAAGCAGAGGAAAACTATTAAAGTGCCCAAAAAATGGTTTGACCAGAATGGTCTGAGTGTATGAAGAAGGTACCGGGTATGTTGAGAAAGTGGCCATGAAATTCAGCCCTTTCAGTGATATATCAGCAGCTTTGCTAAAGAAGTCAGATCTCACTTGAAGGAAAACAGGAAAGGGATGATGTCAGGGTTGCATGTGAGATGAAGACAGATGGCCCTCAAAACCCTTCACAGATCCCTCCATCATGAAGACACACAATCAGAGCCACACCATCAACCAACAGGCAAGTAGATGTCACAGAAATCACCATTTCTCACTACCATCATGGACCAGTAAAAAGCCCAACCGCCCTGATTTCATGAAATTATAATGCACCATTGAGGCATACACAACAATACGTCACTTTTCTAATTGAACAAACATGCCACATGCATGTAACACCCTTATGATGCATAACATGGCTTGGGCGCCTTGAGCGTCAATTTTTGGAGGATTTGGGCACTTTAGAAGAAAACTAATAATTATTATTATGATGGCTTCATGAAATCGCGAAGGGACATGCCTGCAAGGCTGGTGAGATCTACCAAACACAACACAGGTCCATCAAGACACAAAACACCTCCACAAGTGATTCCCTGGTCAAGGTAAGTCTTCCAGAGCCAGTCCTTTGGTCACCCATAGCCAAGGACCATCCACCCTGCACACCACCCTCAATCACCCCCAATCAACCCACCTATGGGTACACTCTGTACCCATGGCACCGTCCTGGCTGCGAGCCTTCGCACAGCGCACATACCGGTGACACACTTGAGTGAGCATCCCAACACCACCCTCTCCAACAGTACCACAGTCCCCCTGCCTACATGCTCCAGTGCACCAGGCCCCCTCCTAAGATGAGAGAGTCACCTCCTCCAGAATCCTCCCCCAAAGACAACTACAACCCCACTCCAAGTCAAAACCCAGCATCTTCTCCCTAAGACTAAACCTGGTCTATGCAAACTGAAAAAATAGGCCCTAAGAATAAGATGAATGTCAAAATGTTGCAAATAAAATCATGATGAAAAATAAGAAGTTCACTTATCTACTTAACAGCTTGTTCCTGCATGTTCTGCATGAGGTGTTGCTGCATCAGACCTGAAAAACATCAAATTAAACAAATTAAACAATTGCTGGGAGCATAACATTTTCTCAAGCTTTTGGGGGTTGCATATAAGAAAGCATATATACTTGACATTGGATGATTCGAAGAAAAGAAATGAAATTGATTGAAAGTTGAAAAATGAAAAAGGCAAGCTCGTCTTCCATTTTTCTCTGACCTTGATGAGCCACTGTCAGAAAGTGTCTGTTCTACTCAATGATATGCTTCTTTCACAATAAGAGCAGGTTTCCTGAGATGAATTTGTCTGTAAACTAACTGCAGTTGTTTGGAAAGGCCAGCCCTCATCGTCCTATGTCACAAGACTTCACTCACTATTAGATGGAAGATGGTGAATATATGCCTTGACAATGTAGCGCCCTTCATTATATCAATAGAACACAATTGTACTTAACATGCTGTTGACCGATGGTGAAGGTTTCTCAGTCTTGAAGATCCTGAGGATGTCTTCCATGTGGTGTGCTAGCCATCCTGTGTCTCAGCTTGTGCTTGGACAATCTTGCAGGCCCTCAGTTGGGTCTTCCAACGGTGTCCGTTGCTTGGCTGTTGCAAGATACAAATACTTGCACAGCTTCCATTGGCGTTAGACATGACGTATCTGAGTGTTAGGATTTGCCAGCCAGTCTTGGTAGTTTGCCCTGTCATCCCCACCTGTGAAAACTTCCCTCAGGATCATCTGTTTGACATCTAGAGAGAAATTCAAAGAAAGAGAGCACACCACCTACTGTGTTAAGATGCATGGAATTTCCATAGTACATGTAGATGCAACAGAGCTGTGTGGGGTATGGATTTGATTTCAAAATGTACACGCTAAAATCAATAGTTACATTTCATTTAAACAAATACCTTCCAAGAGGATACAAATATTGCCATCTGCTCACTGACCAATAAACTAAGATTAATCATCTCAAAAATTAAGAGGGCCTGATGGTTTTGCATACCAGTGCTCACTACCATCTGAGCTATCCAGCCCTTAGATGGTGGCTTTACCAGGCTGGGGGTGCCAGTCACAAGCATTCAATAACACACTTGATGAAATGGAGTGACACCTTTAGTGGCCACTTTTCTGTCACAATTTAACCCTGACCCTTGCCAAACCTTCCAAATGCTTCAATTTTGAAATATTTCAGATAGTAGTTTCTCCCTAAGACTGAGATTGCACTAAATGGAAAATTCAACCAAACCTGGCCTATGCAATTTTTTGGAATGATAACAAGAAAATAGGAGTAATATGCAAACAGCTTACTGACTAAAATGACCAGAATGGAAATATGAAAAAATAGAAGTGTCTGACATTTCTATCCTCACATGACCTTTTTCAAAGACAGAATGAAAAAATAAGAAGTTCACTTATCTACTTAACAGCTTGTTCCTGCATGTTCTGCATGAGGTGTTGCTGCATCAGACCTGAAAAAACATCAAATTAAACAAATTAAACAATTGCTGGGAGCATAACATTTTCTCAAGCTTTTGGGGGTTGCATATAAGAAAGCATATATACTTGACATTGGATGATTCGAAGAAAAGAAATGAAATTGATTGAAAGTTGAAAAATGAAAAAGGCAAGCTCGTCTTCCATTTTTCTCTGACCTTGATGAGCCACTGTCAGAAAGTGTCTGTTCTGTCAATGATATGCTTCTTTCACAATAAGAGCAGGTTTCCTGAGATGAATTTGTCTGTAAACTAACTGCAGTTGTTTGGAAAGGCCACCCCTCATCGTCCTATGTCACAAGACTTCACTCACCATTAGATGGAAGATGGTGAATATATGCCTTGACAATGTAGCGCCCTACATTATATCAATAGAACACAATTGTACTTAACATGCTGTTGACCAATGGTGAAGGTTTCACAGTCTTGAAGATCCTGAGGATGTCTTCTATGTGGTGTGCTAGCCATCCTGTGTCACAGCTTGTGCTTGGACAATCTTGCAGGCCCTCAGTTGGGTCTTCCAACAGTGTCCGTCGCTTGGCTGTTGCAAGATACCAATACTTGCACAGCTTCCATTGGCGTTAGACATGACGTATCTGAGTGCTAGGATTTGCCAGCCAGTCTTGGTAGTTTGGCCTGCCATCTCCTCCTGTGACAACTTCCCTCGAATCATCTGGTTGACATCTATAGAAATTCAAAGAAAGAGAGCACACAACCTACTGTGTTAAGATAATTTCCATTGTACATGTACATGCAACAGAACTGTGTGGGGTATGGATTTCAAAATGTACCCGCTAAAATCAATAGAACTACATTTCATTTGAACAAATACCTTCCAAGAGGATACAAATATTGCCATCTGCTCACTGACCAATAAACCAAGATTAATCATCTCAAAAATTAAGAGGGCCTGATGGTTTTGCATACCAGTGCTCACTACCATCTGAGCTATCCAGCCCTTAGATGGTGGCTTTACCAGGGTGGGGGTGCCAGTCAGAAGCATTCAATAACACACTTGATGAAATGCAGTGACACCTTTAGTGGCCACTTTTCTGTCACAATTTAACACTGACCCTTGCCGAACCTTCCAAATGCTTCAATTTTGAAATATTTGAGATAGTACTTTCCCCTAAGTCTGAAATTGCACTACATGGAAAATTCAACCAATCCTGGCCTATGCCATTTTTTAAAACGATAACAAGGAAATAAGAGTAATATGCAAACGGCTTACTGACTAAAATGACCAGAATAGAAATATGAAAAAAATAGGAGGGTCTTACATTTCAATCGTAGCAGGACCTTTTCAATGGCAGAATGAAAAAATAAGAAGTTCACTTATCTTTGTAACAGCTTGTTCCTGCATGTTCTGCATGAGATGTTGCTGCATCAGACCTGAAAAAACATCAAATTAAACAAATTTAACAATTGCTGGGAGCATAACATTTGCTCAAACTTTTTGGGGGATGCATATAAGAAAGCATATATACTTGACATTGAATGATTTTAACAAAAGAAATAAAGTTAATTGAAAGTTGAAAAAATGAAAAAAATAAAAAGGCAAGCTCGTCTTCCATCTTTCTCTGACCTTGATGAGCCACTGTCAGAAAGTGTTTGTTCTGCTCAATGATATGCTTCTTTCACAATAAGAGCAGGTTTCCTGAGATGAAATTAATTCAATGAGGTTTTGCCCTTGCTCGACGTGATAAACACTGAGTGCTCAGTGCTTTGCCTGGTGCCTGATAAAAATATTTCAGGCAGCTCGGGCAGGATTTGAACCCGCGACTCCCAAATTCTAGTATGGACGTCTTAACCAGCTGGTCGAGGTTGTGTGGTGGATTCGAATATTGTATAGTGGCGGGTACCGCGTTGCATCAAAGATAATGATTTTTGCGTCAAGAAGAATGTATTTCAATGAGGTTTTGCCCTTGCTAAATGTGATAAACACTGCATTGGTCTGTAAACTAAGATATTGTCCAATCTGTAGTTGTTTGGAAAGGCCAGCCCTGCACTTGTATCATTGTCCTGCATCACAAGACTCACCATTAGATGGAATATGAATATATGCCTCGACAATGTAGTGCTCTACATTATATCAATAGAACACAATTTTACTTAACATGCTGTTGACCGATGGTGAAGGTTTCTCAGTCCTGAAGATCCTGAGGATGTCTTCCATGTGGTGTGCTAGCCATCCTGTGTCACAGCTTGTGCTTGGACAATCTTGCAGGCCCTCGGTTGGGTCTTCCAACAGTGTCCGTCGCTTGGCTGTTGCAAGATACCAATACTTGCACAGCTTCCATTGGCGTTAGACATGACGTATCTCAGTGCTAGGATTTGCCAGCCAGTCTTGGTAGTTTGGCCTGCCATCCCCTCCTGTGACAACTTCCCTCAGGATCATCTGTTTGACATCTATAGAAATTCAAAGAAGGAGAGCACACCACCTACTGTGTTCAGATGTGAAGGGAATTTCCATTGTACATGTAGATGCAACAGAACTGTGTGGGGTATGGATATCAAAATTTACCCCCACAAATCAATAGAACTACATTTCATTTTAACCTTCCAAGATGACACAAATATTGCCATCTGCTCAATAAACCAAGATGGTTGCTTTACCAGGGTGGGGGTGCCAGTCAGAAGCATTTAATAATAACACACTTGATGAAATGGAGTGACACCTTTAGTGGCCACTTTCCTGTCACAATTTAACCCTGACCCTTGCCGAACCTTCCAATTGCTTCAATTTTGAAATATTTCAGATAGTAGTTTCTCCCTAAGACTGAGATTGCACTAAATGGAAAATTCAACCAAACCTGGCCTATGCAATTTTTTTGAATGATAACAAGAAAATAAGAGTAATATGCAAACAGCTTACTGACTAAAATGACCAGAATGGAAATATGAAAAATATAGGAGGGTCTGACATTTCTATCCTCACAGGACCTTTTTCAACGACAGAATGAAAAAATAAGAAGTTCGCTTATCTACTTAACAGCTTGTTCGTGCATGTTCTGCATGAGGTGTTGCTGCATCAGACCTGAAAAAACATCAAATTAAACAAATTAAACAATTGCTGGGAGCATAACAATTTCTCAAGCTTTTGGGGGATGCATATAAGAAAGCATAATACTTGACATTGGATGATTTAAACAAAAGAAATGAAGTTAATTGAAAGTTGAAAAAATGAAAAATGAAAAAGGCAAGCTCGTCTTCCATCTTTCTCTGACCTTGAGCCACTGTCAGAAAGTGTCTGTTCTGCTCAATGATATGCTTCTTTCACAATAAGAGCAGGTTTCCCGAGCTGTTTATAAACTAAACCGATTTTTACTCACAATTGCATTCATTGCATCTAGGTCAGGTTCTGAGCTTGAAGAAATAAACATGTGATCCTATTCAACTTGCACAAGAATCTACAAAGATCGACATCAAGAATGCAAACATATTGAAACAAAAATTAGAACACATACTCATTATTCGATAACTTATCATCGATACAAATACTTTACATATCATATCAAATTCAAAGTGAGATACAAAAATGTTGCAAAATTTACATGAATCTCAAAAATTAGGGGGCCTGACATTTCGATCCTAGCAGGACCTTTGCCTTTGCCTGCTAGGATCGAAATGCCAGGCCCTCTTACTTTTGAGATTCATGTATTGCAGGTCATTTTAGTCAGTGGGCAGTTTGCAAAATCATGATACTGCAAGCACAAGCCAAAAAAAATATTTCATGAGCAGAATTCGAAAATGGTTCCTAAAATCATTGAATGATTATTATGTAGCTCTATCTCTATACAAATTACAATTATCTTGGAAAAGTACACACACAAGAATCTTTCAATATTCCTAGATCTAGTAATAGTATTGGGCAAGCAGTGGATGAGACCCCTCCAACAGTAAATTGAAATTCCATTCTTACACACCTACACATGTAATAGCTGTTCACTCTGTGGAGATTGTTTATACAAGCAATTATGTGTGGTTGAGGGAAGGGGCA
This sequence comes from Luidia sarsii, assembly GCA_949987565.1. Classification (NCBI taxonomy): domain Eukaryota; kingdom Metazoa; phylum Echinodermata; class Asteroidea; order Paxillosida; family Luidiidae; genus Luidia; species Luidia sarsii. The sequence continues at coordinate 19,799,552 of OX465109.1, read as the reverse complement.
GTGTCAGACTGACCATTCGCAAATGACAGAGCAGGTGGTAAAGATCAGCTGGTTTGTGGTTCCCTTGTCCCTCATGAGCAAGTGGATAAATACCTAAACCTCCTTGCCTAGTATCATGCCTGTACAAGTTTCTTTTTTGAAGGTCACTTGTAAGAAAAAGGGCAGCAAGTGTGGAAGTGTAGGCCTGTAGGGCCAGCTCTTACACACAGCCCTTGCTGACAATGCTCCAAAAAAAAAAAAATGCCCTTTTCACACCTGGTGCACTATGCACATCAGCATTTTAATGCTTCCACTTGCAGAAGCATGTTTCCAGAACAGGAAACTTGTAAGATATACTCCCAAACTCCTAAATGTTTCCAAAACAGGAAACATTTAGAGCGTTTCCAAAAATGGCAACACTATGGAATGTTTCCTGAACAGGAGACATTCTTATAGTTATAGACTGGCAAATACGTTTCATATTGAGGAAACATTTCATTTCATTTATCAGGTGGTTTTACTTGCGATATTTGATGAGCTATATCTTGAGATAACGATACATAACAATGATGCTATGTGCAATACACTCATATTCATAACCTTAATAGGTCAATTAATATATCCACCAAGAGAATTTGCGGTCAGCTGTGGCAGTTTCTGGATATGGTAATTTGAATTTTTCATTGTCAAAAAAAAGTACGTAAAATGCATGAAATATTAACAAAATATGTTTTTCAATTGCACAAATGCTCAAGGAAGGTAATTCAACTTCAAGCACAACAATTTTTGATGAAAATCCATTTTACAAAAATTTCAGCAAACTATGGTTTTAGTGATTTGTATCCTATTTTGGAAACATTGTGCCAGATTTGGAAACAAATTCAATGTTTCCTGATTTGGCAATGGACTGTGAAATACAAATCTAAAAAAAAAAATTCTCAAAGGCAGAAAGTGGAATGCTTAGGCTCCGGAGAGCTTCTGTCCTGTAGTGCTAGGATCAAAACGTCAGGACCTCTAATTGCTGTATTGCATTCTACTGTATGCATTTCCTAATCCTTTGATTAATATTTCTTCAAATGTTAATTATTTATATCCACAAACAAAATAATTATACTTACCATTGCTCTTTCCTGTTCCATGTATGCCTCTAAAGCATTTTGTGACAATTTTATCATTTTTAAAATGTATTTATTATTTTGTTTAGGGGGGTGTGCATGCCTAATTAACAATGCTAGTGTAGCAGGGGTGCCTGCTACATGTATGTACAGGCTACATGTGCTTTGTTTTTGTTCTTTTGTTTTAAGTTGCATCTATTCACTCTGTTTTGTTTTCCAAGTTATGTTCATGTACTTCGATGGTTTTTTTTAGTTACTTAGTTTGCCCCTTCTTCTCTTAGCCAGTAGAGATAAGATCAGGGATTATCTTTTTGGGAGGAACAGTGGACCCTGTGTTGGTGGTTTGGTGCCCAACACAGCAGCTGGGAAATGTAGAGTTAATGAGGTGTGAGACTGACTGATTTAGGCTTTTCAGGTTCAGTGGTACCATGTCCTGTACAGACATGTGTACTAGGCCCTCCAGTTTGCAGACTGGCAGAGGAGGGTGAAGACCCATTTTGAAGATCTCAAGCTCTGCCCTGAAAGTTTGGTCTGCCGAGTGGCTCGGTTACTTAAGTTTTTGTAGCCTTTGAGCTTCATCCTATTGAGTGCTGTGTTGTATAGTGTTGTATACTCCTTTTGTTGTTTTGATACAGAGTTGTGTTGTATTGGGTTATATTTTATGGTTTGGTCTATCTCTTGGTTGGTCATTTTGTTGTTTAGGTTAAGTCTGGATTTGGTCAATTGGTTTAAAAAAGGTCTGAGTCTAAGGTTCTTGGTCATTGGTTGGTTTGGTCATGGAACGTGTCAGTTGGATTTTGTTTTCATAGGGTTTGTTTAAGTTAAATTAAGTTAGTCGGGTCGTGTTTGGTTGAGTCTATTTTTTTTTCTTGGAACTTGTATTTTTTTAAGTTGAATAAAGTAGTTAGTGAGTTTTTTATGAGCCAAGATAGCGTTGCATTTCGGTTTTTTTTAGAATACCCTGCGTTTTCTCCTTCTCCGATCGCTGGATGGGTTTTTTTTATTTTTTATTTAGGCTGTTTGCTAGTTTTCCCCCACATAGTGTAGGTTTTCCGGGTTACATTTTTTTTACTTGTTTTTTTTTCTTTGGTGGAGAATCCGGGCAAGGAGTATGCTGTCTTTTTAGACTTAGCTTGGTATTCTGGTCAGGTCAAAGGTGGTCATTTTTGTAGGTGTCTTGGTTCTGGGAATAGGGTGGTTACAACACAGCACTTGGTGGTTGGAGTATCTTTGTGGCGCAATGGCGAAGGTACCGGGTCCACCGATGATGTCACCGGCATTGCTAGGCATGCCGCCCAAGCTGACAGCACACCCATCTCCAGCCGTGTCAGCATCTCCACGGAATCTCAGCCCCTTGGAGCTGAGAGATTTTGACCATTTCTCTTGTCAAGCAAGCTGTGGGCCAGTCAAGCCACCAACTGGACCAAGGATGGTCGTCCCACACCAGCTGGAGGGAGTCGTGTTCGCTCAACAGAACAGGCAGCAGTCCCCGACCGGTCTGTTAAACGAGCGAAACCTGTCGTTGTAGGGCAATCGACGGGTTCTACCAGTGAGCGCCCACACCATGAACACCCACGTAGCAGCGCCAAGATGACAGTAGGAGGAGCAGACCCGGATCAGCAGCTTCTGGCATCCTCCACGGCAACAGAGGGCAAGCTGTGCCGTGGCCACTGCAAGTGGTACGACGCCTCCAAAGGCTACGGCTTCGTGACGCCAGATGACGACAGTGACGACGTCTTCGTCTACCACTCCAGCATTTACAAGGACGGCTTCAGAAGTCTGGATGACAACGAGGTTGTAGAGTTCGTCTACATGATCTCGGACAAGGGCCGCAAAGCAATAACAGTGACGGGACCAAATGGCTGCAAGTGCAGAGGGAGCAGACGCAAGAGGAGAGGCAATAGGAGAAGGGATGACAGATGCTACAATTGTAACGAGCATGGTCACTACGCCAAGAACTGTCCCCAGTCACAGTGTGTTGTACTCCCGCAGAGAAGAGTCCAGAAAACCTACAAAAAGGTCAGACGAGCAACTGGGAAGGCGCAGAGAAAGCAGAAGCGGAAGGTGCAGGATGACGCTCTTCATCCTGGTGACCACGTCCTGGTTGCTAACAAGTCTGTGAGAGGGAAAGGGAAACTGAGGGACAAGTGGGAAGAGGTACCCTATACTGTGCTGCGACGATTGGATGGCCTGCCCGTTTATGTCGTGCAGCAATGCGGTTCCACTAGAGTGAGGGCTCTCCATCGGAACCTTTTGACCACATGCCCCTTCGATGTTGAAGACCTGTCCCTGGCTGATCTACTTCCACCCGCACAACCTGATGATGCCATTGCCCCTGTCCTTACAGAACCCCCACCGAGTTTTCGAGATGACATCACACCCCAGACGTACATTCTGCCCCCAGATGAGTACCAGGACCGAGAGCAATCGCCAGGAGTAGAGGATGACAACTACAGCGTTCCTGAGATGGTTTCATCCTTCAGCGATAGCACCAATGATGAGTCCAGCACATCCAGTGATGATCTCCTCGACAGGGACAGCGATCATCCAGCAGTAGCATTCCAACGGCCTCGACGACACATCCATCCACCGAGACGATTTGGCGACTGGCAGTGAATCAGTTTTACTTGTAGTTTTCTGGGTTTATTGCTGGGGACAGCAATGATTTGAGCTGGCAGGAGTGTAGCAGGGGTGCCTGCTACATGTATGTACAGGCTACATGTGCTTTGTTTTTGTTCTTTTGTTTTAAGTTGCATCTATTCACTCTGTTTTGTTTTCCAAGTTATGTTCATGTACTTCGATGGTTTTTTTTAGTTACTTAGTTTGCCCCTTCTTCTCTTAGCCAGTAGAGATAAGATCAGGGATTATCTTTTTGGGAGGAACAGTGGACCCTGTGTTGGTGGTTTGGTGCCCAACACAGCAGCTGGGAAATGTAGAGTTAATGAGGTGTGAGACTGACTGATTTAGGCTTTTCAGGTTCAGTGGTACCATGTCCTGTACAGACATGTGTACTAGGCCCTCCAGTTTGCAGACTGGCAGAGGAGGGTGAAGACCCATTTTGAAGATCTCAAGCTCTGCCCTGAAAGTTTGGTCTGCCGAGTGGCTCGGTTACTTAAGTTTTTGTAGCCTTTGAGCTTCATCCTATTGAGTGCTGTGTTGTATAGTGTTGTATACTCCTTTTGTTGTTTTGATACAGAGTTGTGTTGTATTGGGTTATATTTTATGGTTTGGTCTATCTCTTGGTTGGTCATTTTGTTGTTTAGGTTAAGTCTGGATTTGGTCAATTGGTTTAAAAAAGGTCTGAGTCTAAGGTTCTTGGTCATTGGTTGGTTTGGTCATGGAACGTGTCAGTTGGATTTTGTTTTCATAGGGTTTGTTTAAGTTAAATTAAGTTAGTCGGGTCGTGTTTGGTTGAGTCTATTTTTTTTTCTTGGAACTTGTATTTTTTTAAGTTGAATAAAGTAGTTAGTGAGTTTTTTATGAGCCAAGATAGCGTTGCATTTCGGTTTTTTTTAGAATACCCTGCGTTTTCTCCTTCTCCGATCGCTGGATGGGTTTTTTTTATTTTTTATTTAGGCTGTTTGCTAGTTTTCCCCCACATAGTGTAGGTTTTCCGGGTTACACTAGCCTAATAAAGGTGTCGTCTACATCGGCGAAACCGGCAGGCCCATCGGTGAGAGGATCAAGGAGAATCAACGCGTCAAGGAGGCCATCCACATCCGACTTCCCCGGTTGCTGGCTCCCCACCATCAGACGCCACGACCGCCGACCCACCACGTACGGACATCAGGGCCGCCAGTGGACCCCAGAATCGCGCGCCAAACCGCACGATCACTACTACGACGTCCGCAAACCAGTACGACGTCCGCAAACCGGTACACAGGAACCGGCGAAGCGGATATAAACGGACGCCGCAGCGCGCAATATTCAGTTGCCTGATGAAGGTTAGCAGTTAGCAACCGAAACGTCGCCACCAGCAACGACACATCGCGTGACTTTGATCACCCTTTCTACTTGTCTACACCACCGCGATGAACAACCCCTTCATTTCTATTGAGCCTAATAAAGTAATAACATTGGTCAAACTATCACCTAAACGCCAACTTAACTGTTGGATTATCTTGGTCAGTCAATAAAACTAAAAGTGGACTGAGTACGTGTTGGGCAGACAATTAAGCCTCAACACCTGTTTGTGTCCAAACACAATGCTTTGAAAAATCCAGTCCGACTGACTGAGAGTAGATAACATTTTACAATAACATGCATGAAATGCTCACAAATGGAAGAAACTGGTGGGCCCATACGTACCACCTTCGTGGTGACTTACCACAACATTCAGGAGAGGAATTCTATCTTGTGTTGCGACGGTTATTTGTCAGGAATGGCTGGTAAAATGTCCCACATTGTGGCACGTGTGATGAGTTACTGCGGCTGAGATAGACTTGTCAAAGGCGCTCTCACTGGTATGGCTCCGTGCAGATAGATATCCATACGCACGCACACCACGGCACTACGGCACTTTCACGCCGGATCCGAGCTGTACGGGTCCGTACATATGTACGGATAGGTACATGTGGGCACATGTGTACGAGTAATTAAACACATGTGTACGAGTAAGTACATGTACACCTGTGCATGTGTACGAGTAAGTACGGGAACACCTGTACCTGTGTACGAGTAAGTACACGCATGTACAGTACATGTGTACGAGTAAGTACTATACATGTACATGTACATGACTACATGTACACATACATGTACAGTACATGTGTACAAGTACGGTACATGTACATCATAAGCAGGCTTACATGTGTACGAGTAAGTACATTATGTACGAGTACAAGTACACAGCCGTCCTGGCCGCACACGAGGGATGGTGTAGGGATGGTGTACGGCCATTAGCAAGCCATGAGCGCAGACTGGGGCTACATTCCGGATATCACTCCAAACAGCGCGCATTGTTTCTATTCGATTTTTAGACTTTGGGAAAGAGGGGAGTAACCACGCCCCCGTGGAGGCCGTTCTTGGTGACGTCATGAGTTGAGTACCCCGTCCATAACTCTTGTTGAGGAATCAAGGCCGAAGGATTTTAGTTCAATACCCTCACTGTAAAAGTCTGGATAAAACCTAAACCCAAATTAGACCATGTACCACCAATTGTAATGTAGATTATATACTAGGCTACTCTGCGTGGTCTGGCACAACCACAAAACTATGGACTTAGGCCCTAAAGTTTTCAAAAAATCATGATTTTGTGGCGCGTATGTATGGCGCGTATGTAGTCCGAGTAACTTAATTTAAAAAAAAGAAAATTGAGGGGTCGGGCGATATTACGGTCCAAGGGACTTAGTAAGAGCAAATATTTACGAGCAAATAACGATTTTTGTTTCGACTCGATCCACAACCCCCGACTGAAACCCCCAGATTTGACCCCGAAAACACGCATGAAACCGTCCCACGCAACCATCGTAGGATTAAGTGAGAATCACCGATTTCAATACTGGCCTTTTGTTTTACTCACGTTTGGGGAAAAGGAAGAAATTTCCTCTCAGTTGATCGAGAAGATTCTCTCCCGTCCGACGAGCGAAAAGACGGCCATCTTGATTTCAAATTGAAACGGTATACGCGCAAATCGATGACGTTTTGACAGGTCCGTGTGCGCAGTGGGTCTGTGTGAGTGCGCGCGCCAGTAGGAGTCAACGTGTTGAGTGCATGTTTTGTACAGAGCAACGGCGGTACAATAGTCTGGTTGACACATACGCGTCATAAAATCATGAATTTGGAGGAAATTATTGTGAGTCCATTTTTTTCGGCAAGTGGTTGTGTGCCAGACCATGAATATTGTCTACATTACAATTGGTAGTCTAATTTCGGTTTAGAATTTGTTCAACCCTTTTATAGTGAAGTTATCAAACTAAAATCTTTCCGAAAATTAAATTGGCACCGCTCTCAAAAAGGTGAATTACGCGTCATTGAACTATTGCGACAGACCGTGTTTTATTCAATGAATTCAAATTGGGAAAATCAAGGCAAAGAAAACTTTGACTGGGCCGGGAGTTGAACCGAAGACCTCTGGTTGTGCGTACCAGGGCTCTTACCATCTGAGCTGCCCAGCCCTTAGATGGTGGCCTTCCCAAGTCTTTCTCGCCGGGGTGACCCGGGGGTGCCAGCCTGCCGAAGCATCCAACCATTGACTGCCGTATATCTCAAGGGATCACGCCGCTCTTTTCATTCAGAAGGACCCAGGCCCTACCAATACGTCTGATCATTTCCGTAATTAATATTGTGTGCAATGGACAACGTAAAAACTCAAATTTGGAACTTGAAAACTTCCTCCTTACGACAACCAATTCGTCAATATTATTGTGCATCGAGGACTTGCAATATGTCTGACGAACCCGAGTCACTACTAAACACGTAGCCATTATTCAACATGCGCAATAATTTCAAAGTAGAAAATAGCAGGTAAAGTTTGCTCACCTAAATCTCTTCCCGCACGGCCAAGGGTCGTCTTACAAGAGGTCCCACCGTTGCAGAAAATTGAAATTTCGTCAAACAGAATAAGAAGTAATGGGGGTTAATCCATAGAACACAGGGAACGAAGATAAAAATCCGATGGACGGCGCTCTACGTGCTGATGCCCTCGTGGCGGCGTGTATAGGAATGGCGTTTAACCACGCCGTGCGTTTGCTCACGCTTGACTAGATACGAACAATGCTCTTATTCACAGTATATACAATTACAAACGCACATTCCCTGCTCTCCTACTACAACAGTAGACGGAGTTCCAGCAAAGTTTTGAATAGGCCTATTTAAACATTCAAATAAGGCTTGCGACCACGCGCTCTGGGCGTTAGAAGTCATTGTAAGTAGGAATGTAATCGTCAATAAGTAACCAATGAATCTGTGATTTGTAGAAATCGATTGTTTACATTACTTTCGCCGGAAATGTAATAATAATAACAGTTTTTTTAAAAAGCGCATCATACCAAGCCGTGGATGCGCTTCGCAGGAAACGACGATTAAAAGCAATTCAAAAGCTACATTTTAAGGGGTGGTATAAATTCAGTTTCGTTATTGACAGTCCATATGTGGTGTGGGAGAGTGTCGAAGCGATGGTGACGCACAAAGGAACACGAGTGACTGGTGTACTGAGCAGCAGGAGTTGTTTCACCGGCGGCCATCTTGGGGCCTTCTAGTGTTGTTCAAATTCAGCGACTATAAGAAGAATGCAACCTTGCCGAACCATGCAGGAGGAACAAAGACTATAGCCCCCAAGATGGCGGCCGGTGGAACAACTCTAGGGCATGCGCAGTTTGTTCAAATGAAGTCATCACGTGGCACACAGCGTGGAGGTGCAATGGAAAAGGCCTTAAATTGTTGAGGTGCAACGCGGGCGCGTTGTGGCTACTATACTTGAATAAGATCACAGAGGCATGCTGCTGTATAATGAAGTCGATTCCGTGTGGAATTGGAAACGATTCAAACAATCTTGGATTCACCCAACACTACAGCAAATGACAGCACAGTACAGAATAGCACAAGACAGAATTGGTCATGGCAGGATAAGAAATGGCAGCATAGATTGGCATAGAACAATACAGTACAGCACACAGCAGTACAGCGCAGACACATTATGGGACAGGACAGTGCAGCACGACACACGACAACATGACAGTACAGGTCCGCCCAGTCCAAACACAGGACAGGACAGTGCTGCAGAGCAATACGTGACAACGCGGTACACCACAGGACAATAAGTGACAGCACAGACCAACGGAGGGCAGTGCAGGACAGCACGGCATAGCAAGGGTCACGACTGTACAAGACGGCACAGTGTAGCAAATGTCAGCAGATGACAGCGAATGACAGCACAGGACAGTGCAGCATAACAAAGTACATGTACAGGCCTGGACAAGGCAAGACATGGGCAGGACGGGACTGGACAGTTTGATATCTAGCCATTATTTTGCACGCACTTTTTGGGGGTTCCTTTAATTATTTCCGTATTTATTGCAATTCGATTTAACGCAAATTCAACGAGAAAAATAATAATGAGGATGTTTACGGAGCTTAGATATAGGCTGATAATTACATCACATACATCCCTTGGTAAGTATGCACACATCGGGATGTCACAATGCTCATCTAGATAACGAGTGTCAATGCTTTGCTTCGTTCACACCGACACCGACAAGGCCTCAACGGGTAATGTGGCATTACACAATGTAGATATCCTTTGAAGACAATTAGATGGGTATACATTCGAATAATCATCAGATACATACCACACTACATATATCACGTAAAAATCACAATTTACATGCCTTGAACGAAAGTGAATTGAAAGTGCATTAATGCACAACAAGCGAATGTTTCACATCATGAAGTGCCAGAACATAACAGTCATCTGTTTCAGACTTGTACAGTGGGCTGTAATTGTGAAGGTGGCCACTTTGGCTACTGATTATGCAGTGCCAGGTGGCCCATGACCTTTTTACTGGCCCCGAGGCCATTGCCTGGGTCGGGTCATGTGAGCAATACCACAGTATAGTGGGAAGATAGCGCATGTACGTGCACTCAAAACGAGGCCCGTACGTCCATCTTGATAGCGAACAGATCTATAAGGGGGGAGTACTTCCTCAATGTGGAACAGACTTCTGCCAATGTTGAAATCAACCCTCAATGTTGGGCCCTTTTCCAAAACCCGGCTTAGGCTCCGGCTTCGTCTCAGTTATCCAAATGCTGAAATACAAGTTGGAGTCCTTTGTTGAAGTTGAAGCTTTGGACTCCTTTTCAAAACTCAGTCAAACATTCAAAAATGATGCCAAAGGCTTTCTAATTTCATGCCTTGTACTTGAAATGGATGAAAGAACTAGAGACAAAGCCGGAGTCTGAGCCGGGCTTTGGAAAATGGCCATGGTATACAAAAGCACAGCCCGAGGCCACGTGATACACTCGACCAATCACCGTGGGTGCGTTCGATTAGCTCCCCCGGGTAGAGCCAGTGTGATCCAGCGTCCACACGGTAAGATAGTGGTAATGACGTCACAGCTAACAGGAAAGCTAACCGAACGCACACTATATTAAAAAAAAAAAAAAAGACAATTATCGATAACAAGAAACACGTTAGATTCCCTGTCATTGCGACGGCGACCTCGGTACAAAATATTTACAAGCAATGCTAACTGTTCATCGGTTATATCTTTTAACAATATTTCAACAATAAATGGAACGAATTAGATTTGTATGACTCTTGCATGCATAAATATTTGTACAATCATACTTTATGTACATGGGGAGGGAATCGTGATCACGAATTGAAGCGAAATTACTGTACAGATATTAAAAAAAAAAACCGAAATGCATTTCTCTGCACGCTGAGCCAAGAGTAAAGATTCAAACGTTCATTAATTTGACGGAATCGGAAACAAGGTTTAGGGGAAGTCATGCAAACTAGTAGAGTATATATTACACATTACGATAAAGGTGGAAGGATTGCGGTGACGCCTTGACATCTGGTACTGAAAGAGCCAAGCGCAGACGAGATGATCTACATGGTGTCACTGCACATCTTCCACTTGGTACTTCCTTGTTCTATGCTACTTCCAGTCAATCTTCAAATCTTATCTACAATAAAGGTGATAATTGCTGATAACAATAGCTGTGCTTGGAAAGATCAATCCCTGCTTGGGCGTCTACTCTGTTAACCAAGTGAAATTTGCTCAATAGGTAAGTTTCTGTGTACAGAATAAAGTACGTGCGTTCGATTCCAAACTACATTGAATTAAATGAAGAAAAGAGTCAATAGATATCTATCAAAGCAGAGAGTTCCTAGCTCTATGATCAAAGCAAATTCAATTAGTGGTGTGTTTTAACTGCAAGACGGATACACCTTCAATTACGAATCCAGCTGAATTTCAGATCGCCACCAAAAACCTGACGAGGCAATAATGATGTCTCTTTCTATCCCTCACCCCATACAGCGGCACGGATGGGCATCGGGCCAATTTACACGGAAAACAAATTACACATTTTGCACGTTTCAGGTTCCAACCGAATCGGCTGAATTTCAGAATTTTTCAACTATAAAATAGACCCGAAGACACCTTTATATTCACAGACGGTGTGTCGAATTACGCAGATAACACGTTGGTATTGTGAAGGGACTATATACTGGCGGACTAATATTTTGAATATCACTAGGGTACACAATTTAAGAGCAGTGCGTGCCCCAAATGGGCGAGTAGCCTACAGCCTGCACATGGAGCCTTGTCACTGCTTTGGGTGCAGTTGTCTTTGAGGTTGTGTCCAGTTACCTCTAATGAATTACCTTTAAGCTCCAGAATTACCCGTTGAGAATGTTGTTTGAGTTGTTCACTTTATAATCAACCAACCATGAGTGTAAAGTAACAGTATCAACACCTTAGAAAATAACCGTGTACCGGTTCATGTAATCTTGGTTATAAATAATACAAATCAAATATTGTACACCTCAAGCCCATGCTATGTAAAAAAAAAAAAAATCAGGAAAGAAACAAACGTGACCGAGCGACTGGTGGCAAGTTTAGGTTGCAATTTTCGAGTATCACACAGAAAATCTGTTATGATAATGATACGGCCGCCTTTTCAGGTTCTTCAGTGAGATTTTGTCTAAAGTAGGCAGACCCTTACATCATATATAATTATGAGAGAAGTGGGGGAAACAAAACCATAATCCTAATACACTACAATTTGAATATCGAACAATCATGTACAAGAATTGTTAACACACTGCACATTGTTAAACACAGATTCACTGGCTTAGTATCTACATGTACGCCCTTTTCCAAACCCCGGCTTAGGCTTCAGCTCCGGCTTTGTCTCAGTTATCCAAATGCTGAAATACAAGTTGGAGTTCTTTGTTGAAGTTGAAGCTTTGGATTCCTTTTCAAAACTCAGTAAAACATTTTAAAATGATGCCAAAGGGTTCCTGTTTTCATGCCTTGTACTTGAAATGGATGAAAGAACTAGAGACAAAGCCTGAGCCTGAGCCTAAGCCGGGCTTTGGAAAAGGGCCCTACAGTGGGCAAATGCAGTGCCCTCAGTCACAGTGGGCCAACAGAGCGCCACCATGAGTCTAAAAGGGGAGAGGGCAGTGAGCCCTCAAGAGGCCACTATGAGACAAGTTGTAAAATAGTGTTTGACAGAACCAGGGCGCTCCTCACAGTTTCACTGAAATACTGATCCCTGATCTCCGAGGGGGAAGGGGTTTCAGAAAAGAACCTTTGAGTTCTCCGTACCTAAATCCCAAGCATCGGTCTCAACCAGGTGTCCGGTTGTAGGCCACTTCGGTCCCTGTAGCCACTAAGTCCATTCTGGCCACCAGTTTATTGTAGCCTAGAAGTGACGGCCACTTGTTTACTGTGGCCTGATATCCACTATGGCCTCTGGTTGCAAGTAGTGACATGTCCATTTGGGCCTGCCAGTTCTGTGTAGGCTGAAGTCCATCACGGCCACCTCAACATTGTAGCCTGGAATCCACTGTGGCCACACTGTGTGCATCACTGCCACCAGCACATTGTAGTTCGGTTTGGCCACTCACTCTATGTAGCCTGGACTCCATTATGGTTGCCAGTTTTTTGTAGCCTGGACTCCACAGTGGCCACTTGTTCTATGTAGCCTGGACTCCCTTGTGACCACCTGCACATTGTAGCCCAAAGTCCAGTTTGTCAACTTGTTCTATTTTGGCTGGTGTTAAGCTCAGCCTTTCCTTACATACCAGCACATAGTCCACCAAGGTGTGGCTACCGTTACTTTCCACTGTGCATCACATTTTCCATTGCCTGGAGTCTATACCCTTGCATCCCTACCACACCTGTACAGGAACCTTCGCAAAATCCCTCGCTGCAGTCTGATGAACAGAGTGGCCACTGGTTCCAAGTAGCTTAGAGTCAACTTCAGCCTTTGCATCCACAAAGACCAGTAACCCAGTGTAGCCACCTTTTTCCACTGTGCATCCTATGCTTCCGTAACCCGGACATCTGTACCCCTTGCAACCCTACCAAGCCTGCATAGGACCCTTCACAAACAACCTTCCATTCCTTTCCTTTTTGGGAAATCTAGCAAGGCTATCACAAGGAGGCTTGGCCAGTTTTCAAACTGATGCAAGCACTTCGACGAGACTTGAAGGTTCGCATGGTGGAAATACTAAGTGGAAGGTTTGCGGTGAGGCCACGTAGCAAGAGAAGGTGAGATACCGGCTCTTTTCAGAGCCACACTTCTTCCCGAATGAGAAGTGCTACATGGTGTCACCGCACACCTTCCTGTTAAGCCCTTAGACGTTGGGGCTAGCAGTGTCCACCAGGTTGCCCTCAGCCACCACGGCCGGCAGACTGGACAGCCCCGGCAGGGAGTGGAACACCTCCTCGGTCAGGGGGCTGTGGCAGCGCCGCCCCTGCTCGCCGTCGGCCCTGAGGTGGTGGTGGTGGTGGATCTCCTCCACCTCCCCTCCCTCCTCCTCCTCCTCCTCCATCTCCTCCTCCCTCAGGCCCCAGCGGCGATCCAGCGCCTCCGCGTCCACGCTCTGCCCGCCGATGGGGGAGTACTGGGACGCCGTCTGAGAGCCGGAGAGCGCCACCTGTCGGTCGTGCAGCTGCCAAACCAAGCGGGAAAAAACAAGCAATTTTATTTCTGGAAAAGACAACCTTGTGGAGTAAACCTCAGAGTTTAAGGGCTTGATGGTTCCATCCTTGCAGGACCTTTCTCTTTTGGGATTTGAAGAATCTTTCTTTTTTCAAGAACAAAATACGTTAATTTCATCACCAACAATATATTTTCCTGTGCAAACTACTACCTTCCTCCTTTCTTCCCTGATTTCTCAATAGGTATGATTATCTTTATTGCTTCAAATGCCACAACATTCCTTTTCCTAACACTCCTAAAACACAACAGTGTACTACACTGAAAAGAAAAGGAGAAATAAACATCATACTACGGAAGTGATTCAATGAGGGTTTGCCCTGCTCGACATGATAACCACTGAATACTCAGTGCTTTGCCTGATGCCTGATGAGAAAATTACATCATGTTTTATCGATGATGCAATGTGGTGCCCGCTGCTATACAATGTTCGAATCCGCCACACGACCTTGACCAGCTCGGTGGTCAAGTGGTTAAGACGTCTGCACTAGAAAGCAGGAGTCACGGGTTCGAATTGGGCAAAGCACCGAGTATTCATTGTTTATCATTTCGAGCAGGGCAAATTGAATGACATTTTCCTTGATGCAAACACCAGGTTATATCTACTAAGGAAGTGAGCCCGCCATGTGTTGGCCTTTCTACCTGGTGCATGTAGAGGGCGCTAAAGTTCATGTCGTCCGTGCTGTGGACGCTCTGCGGCGACATGACAGTCGTGACCATGGAGGCCTGCTGGTTCTCCTCCGTCAGGGGGCCCAGGTTGGTCTGCAGTGGGTTCGAACCCGCGACGCTGCAAAGGCAAGACAAGTGGACCCGTGTTGAGGATGGCATAACATAATTTGCTTTCATTCACAATCGTATATCGCTTCCAACTCAATTAATACTGGTCAAACAATTAAGGAAAACCCTTTTTTTTAACTCTTTTCCCCAAAAGTTTTTTGGAAAATGGAAAAACAAAATTTGACTGGACTGGGACTTGAACACGAGGCCTCTGGTTTTGCATCCAGTACCTCTACCATCTGAGCTACATGGCCCTTAGATGGTGGAGACTCACTTGGTTCAAGCACCATACCGGTACATGCATGATAGTTAATACACACACTGGGGCTAGTCAGGAAGTTAACCGGGTCAGACATAGATGATGAAAGTGGTGATGGTGATGGTGAAGGTGGTGGTGGTGTTATGACTGCCCTGATGGTGATAATGTTGATGGGGTTGGTGATGGTGATGGCGATGATGAAGGTGGTGGTGGTGATGGTGATAGTGAAGGTGGTGGTGGTGATAGCAGCGCTGGTGCTGATATCAGTATTGATGGTGGTTGGGAGCGTGACTACCATGATGGTGATAATGTTGGTGGGGATGGTGATGGTGATGGTGAAGGTGGTGATGAAGGTGATGATGAAGGTGGTGGTGGTGGTGTTATGACTACCACGATGGTCATAATGTTGGTGGGGTTGGTGATGGTGATGGTGAAGGTAGTGATGGTGATGGTGACGGTGGCGGTGGTGGTGTTAAGACTGCTCTGATGGTGATAATGTTGGTGGGGTTGGTGATGGTGATGGTGATGGTGAAGGTGAAGGTGGTGGTGTTATGACTGCCCTGATGGTGATAATGTTGGTGGGGTTTGGGTTGGTGATGGTGATGGTGATAATGAAGGTGGTGGTGGTGGTGTTATGACTACCACGATGGTGATAATGTTGGTGGGGTTGGTGATGGTGATGGCGATTGTAAAGGTGGTGGTGGTGATAGTGATGGTGATGGTGAAGGTGAAGGTGGTGGTGTTATGACTGCCCTGATGGTGATAATGTTGGTGGGGTTTGGGATGGTGATGGTGATGGTGATAATGAAGGTGGTGGTGGTGGTGTTATGACTACCACGATGGTGATAATGTTGGTGGGGTTGGTGATGGTGATGGCGATTGTAAAGGTGGTGGTGGTGATAGTGATGGTGATGGTGAAGGTGGTGGTGGTGGTGTTATGACTGCCCTGATGGTGATAATGTTGGTGGGGTTGGGGATGGTGATGGCGATTGTAAAGGTGGTGGTGGTGATAGTGATGGTGATGGTGAAGGTGGTGGTGGTGGTGTTATGACTACCACGATGGTGATAATGTTGGTGGGGTTGGTGATGGTGATGGCGATTGTAAAGGTGGTGGTGGTGATAGTGATGGTGATGGTGAAGGTGAAGGTGGTGGTGTGTGACTGCCCTGATGGTGATAATGTTGGTGGGGTTGGGGATGGTGATGGCGATGGTAAAGGTGGTGGTGGTGATAGTGATGGTGATGGCAAAGGTGAAGGTGGTGGTGTTATGACTGCCCTGATGGTGATAATGTTGGTGGGGTTGGTGATAGTGATGGCGATGGTAAAGGTGGTGGTGGTGATAGTGATGGTGATGGTAAAGGTGAAGGTGGTGGTGTTATGACTGCCCTGATGGTGATAATGTTGGTGGGGTTTGGGTTGGTGATGGTGATGGTGATGGTGAAGGTGGTGGTAGTGATAGTAGCGCTGGTGATGATGATATCAGTATTGATGGTGGTTGGGAGAGTAACTACCACGATGGTGATAATGTTGGTGGGGTTGGTGATGGTGATGGTGAAGGTGGTGGTGGTGATGGTGATAATGTAGGTGGGGATGGTGATGATGATGGCAGACAAGGTTGGGGGTGTTGGAAGCAGTGACAACAGTCACGGTACCCACCTTCCAAGCAGCCCTGACGGCTCTCCTGCTAGAGGTCCCTCGGTGCTGCTAATGGCTCCCCGGATTCTGCTGGTTGTCGGGGCTCTGGCAAGCATACTCTCCATGCCCCTGGGAGTGCCCAGCGGAGGCATGAGGGCAGGAGGCAGGGAGCTCATGCCGTGCTGCACAGCCAAACTCCCCAGAATGCTGCTGTACTGCACGCGCATAAAGACAAGACAACATTAGAGGCATACTACGGCCCTTTTACGAATCCAAGGATCAGGCTTCGTCTCCGCCTGACGAAACCTGAAAATCCAGGCTGTGGTTTGTCGGCAAATTTGAATGTTTGTTGACTTTAAGTAAATACAAAAACTGTTGCAAACTGCTCACTGACTAAAATGAATGGCAGTGCATAAATCTCAAACAAAAGTCACAGGGCCTGACGTTTCGATCCTAGCAGGACCTTTCTCAAAGGACCTTTCTCAAAGGTCCTGCTAGGATCGAAACGTCAGGCCCTCTGACTTTTGAGACTCTAATAACAGACTATTCACCATGAAATCGCATGGAGCTAAACGCTTGTTTCTAGATACCTGGCAAGAGAAATATGAACGACACCTAAGCCCGAGCCTGAGCCTTCATTTCGTAAATGAAAAGGTTTTGAATGTACTTCATGTCGAGAAGGGCAAACCCTTCTTGAATAAGACATCACCACTATCAACTAGAAGATCAAGTGACACAACCGTGCTGCAGGTTAATACTTAATCAAATGACCAAAACAGCAAATGATGTTGCGACTCATACGAGAACTTTCTGAAAGGCGGGACCTTTCTCAATAGCAGATTTTAAGTAAAATTCCCCAAGTTCTGCAAATGAGAAAGGTCTTGTTTAGATAGAGCTATCGGGCTCCTTCGACGTGAGGCCTTTCTTCATGCGAGGTCCTTTCTGTTTGGCCAATCTTGTGAGGCAAATTGTACATGACTGTCAGATAATCAGACAAAATTCTTGGAGTTCATTGAAGAAATAGCACAGAAAATCTTTGCAGAGTAGTTACTTACAGATCAAAAATGCAGATATCAAAAAATAGGAGGCCTGATGTTTCGTTCAAAGCAGGAACTTTCACAAAGGCAGAACCTTCCTTGGCTCTTTTCCACAGTTTGAAAACGTACGAGTCAGTTTTTCTTTTTCCTTTGTTTGAATAAAGATTTTTTCGTCCAAACGGCGCTTTCTGTGACTAAGAAATACTCTCCTTGCTGGCCCAACCTACCCCTCCTTCCAAGGATGACAGTGAGTGTAGTGAGGTAGCAAGTGCAGTGTTCTCAGCCTCCACAGTGTTCAACAGATGCGCGTCCTTTTGGGCTACAAGAAAAAAAACCAAAACAAACTTGAAACTTCACAAGTACTTGACAAGTAGTAAAACACTGTATCCCCAACGCTTATTAACCACTTCACGCCGGAACCTCCGAAATCGGAGCTCCATTGGTTTGACTATGTGACAAGGTCCTCTGAATCCGGGCAGCACTATTGTCCACATTTCAAACAAAGACTCTTTTCAGCTTAGAACAGAGACCCTTTTTGACGCAAGTTGCCACAAGAATTGCAAGATTAGCGGCAGTAATTGTGCAATTGTGGGACCTTTACGGGGGATTGTGTGCTGCCGCTAATAGCACGCGGGGGACATTGTGTTGGCATGCCACACAGCCCAACGGTCGTCGGTCAGGCAGTGGAATTCCACCCACATTCTTTACCGTAATCTGTATGCTCGGTTGGGGCCGACCAACTCGATGATTTGACTGCCTGGAGTGGAGGCTAGTCATACCGGTATCTATGAAACTTTACACACTAAATTTAGCAAAAAAGTAAGGTCAGTTCTAATTTTGAAACTACAAGGGGGCTTGTTTTATTTGACAATGGCCTACCGTGCTCCTTGAGAGCGTTGATGAATATCTGACTCTCCTGGGGCGGCTTCCATTTGGGATTTGTCATCTGAAAGAAATTCAGAAAATGAGATGTCGAGAATTTTTGTCTGTCTTCATTGTGGATGGTGACCAAGAGAAGAGAAAACAAATCAGACAGACAGATGTAGAAGGTGGTGGCAATGCCGTGTCTCACTGAGGTGAGCAACCACCTGACAGAACAGACAGACAGATGTAGAAGGTGGTGGCCATGCCGTGTCTCACTGAGGTGAGCAACCACCTGACAGAACAGACAGACAGATGTAGAAGGTGGTGGCCATGCCGTGTCTCACTGAGGTGAGCAACCATCAGACAGAACAGACAGACAGATGTAGAAGGTGGTGGCAATGCTGTGTCTCACTGAGGTGAGCAACCATCTGACAGAACAGACAGACAGATGTAGAAGGTGGTGGCAATGCCATGTCTCACTGAGGTGAGCAACCATCTGACAGAACAGACAGACAGATGTAGAAGGTGGTGGCAATGCCGTGTCTCACTGAGGTGAGCAACCACCTGACAGAACAGACAGACAAATGTAGAAGGTGGTGGCAATGCCGTGTCTCACTGAGGTGAGCAACCACCTGACAGAACAGACAGACATATGTAGAAGGTGGTGGCAATGCCGTGTCTCACTGAGGTGAGCAACCACCTGACAGAACAGACAGACAGATGTAGAAGGTGGTGGCAATGCCGTGTCTCACTGAGGTGAGCAACCACCTGACAGAACAGACAGACAGATGTAGAAGGTGGTGGCCATGCCGTGTCTCACTGAGGTGAGCAACCACCTGACAGAACAGACAGACAAATGTAGAAGGTGGTGGCAATGCCGTGTCTCACTGAGGTAAGCAACCACCTGACAGAACAGACAGACAGATGTAGAAGGTGGTGGCCATGCCGTGTCTCACTGAGGTGAGCAACCACCTGACAGAACAGACAGACAAATGTAGAAGGTGGTGGCAATGCCGTGTCTCACTGAGGTGAGCAACCACCTGACAGAACAGACAGACAGATGTAGAAGGTGGTGGCAATGCCGTGTCTCACTGAGGTGAGCAACCACCTGACAGAACAGACAGACAAATGTAGAAGGTGGTGGCAATGCCGTGTCTCACTGAGGTGAGCAACCACCTGACAGAACAGAACAGACAAATGTAGAAGGTGGTGGCAATGCCATGTCTCACTGAGGTGAGCAACCACCTGTCAGAACACAGAAACCGAGATTTGATCTAACCCTCAATGAATCCAATGTTCAGTGCAGGACTAGTGACAGGAAATGACCGTCTACTTACAGTGAAGTGAACAAGTGACAACTCTGTCTTGCCGTCCTCTGCTTGCTGGTAGTGAGTGGCATCAGACTTCCCTTCAGTCATCCACTGGAAAAAAACCAAGACGAACAACCCTATCATTCTCAGAGAACAGTACTCTCCCACATCCAAGTATTGTTCCACATCTTAAATACTAAAATAACAATTTATTGCATCGAGGAGAATGTAATTGTAATGTAATGTTTGAAGGAGTAGGTTTGCGGTGACAACAGGTAAAGTTTCTCTTTTGTGAGTAAGTGTGGTTCTGAAAAGAACCGGAGGAACGCGATGTTTCGAACAGTGTACTCTGCTCGTCTCTGCTCATCTCCTGAAGACGAACAGAGCACACTGTTTGAAACGTCAAGTTGATCACCCTTTCTGAAACTGAAAACTTGCAAATGCAACCCCAGAATGGGTGTGAAAACAGTTCGATTGTTAGGAACATTGCAAAACAGTACTGTACGGTGTAGAATGTATTTAAGTTATAAAATGTCTATTGCAGCAGCCCTATAACCCATATCTGCCTGACTGGTCACAGCACATAAATAGTGTTCTTGCCGAAGTCCCAATCACACTAAAAAAAACCTGTGCATTACAAGAGAAAATTGTCAAAGACAGCTTTCCCAAAAAATAAAACCCAAACAAACTATATACCAGTGGAAAGAGTATGAAATTTACTTTAGTATCTAAAATCTAAATATAAACTATATCAACAGACCAGTGAATGGGATAACACCATCATTTCCACAAACCTAAAACTAGACCACGTAATTTCGCGTAGTTTTGAGTTTGTAGCTTTTCTGCGTCCTACGGGAAATCCCGTAAACTCGCCGGATATAGGTTAACAGGTTAAGGGCCTTGGTTTGTGCAGAGTCAGTCACAGGTGGCTTCTCTCCTTACCTTGGGATTGCCGTGGGTGCGGATGTTCATCTGCGCAAAGGAGCAGACGTCCCCCACTCCGACCACGTCCACCGAGAAGTTGCGATAGAAGTCCACTATGTCCAGCGCCTTGGCCCGCAGCTTGAAGAGCACCAAGGGGGTGATGAGAGGACTGAGCACCTCCTCCAGGAAGTAGGTCTGGAAAGGAGGAGAGGGAGGGGGTCGGACAGATGAGATAGGTTTGCAACCATTGGAAGCACAGTGCGGACAGTTGGGAGTTGACGCCGTGTATTGGGTCAACTCCGTCCAGGAGGAGTGTGGCTCTGAGAAGAGCAGGCAACTCAACGTTTTGGACAGCGTGTGCCCTGAAGACGGGCAGAACACGGACCATCCGAAACGTGGAGCTTCCAGGTCTCCTCAGAGCCAGTATCAAACTCATCCACTTGGGCTGGGTGTGCTGCGATGACGGGCAGAGCACACACTCCTCAGAGTGTTGAGTTATTGGCTCTTTCTAGAGCCACACTCCTTGAGAGAGACCTCAGGGCTGGATAGCTCAGGTGGTGGTAAGAGTGATGGTGCGTTAAACCAGGGGTCCTTGGCTAACGTCCGGGTTCAATTTTCATTGCCAGTTTCCAAATCATTTTTTTACAATGGTAATGTCCCCACATTAACATTGTAAAAAAATGATTTGGAGGGGTTTGATGCGGGGTTTTCACAAATTACTTTCAAGGAAGGGCCTGGAAGCAAGTCTAGGGATATGGCCACAATAGGCCCTTAGTCCGTAACGCATGGCCTATGTACATGTACATAGGCCATTGGCACTGTACATGTACATGTACAGCGCGCCCGTGATCTTCTGCTTGCTGGCTCACTGATAGTGATATAGCCGTTCCTATGCGTTGCTGGGTGTATGGTCGGCCGTTGCTCGATTGCCGGACCACTTTCCTGAGGGTTGCCAATAGTTTGCCTCTACAAATATTGCCTTGTTGCGTCCCCTTGGAGGGTTTTTGGACTGCTTTCCTGTTGTCTTGTACCAGCCTCGGCATGGCATCGGTAGCCACAGACTACTAGTCTTACTCTTACACAAATAGAGCAGCTGGGGGTATTGTTTTGTTTTTGCTTTGGTTTTGTTTTTGTTCTCTTTTCTCTGTTGGGTTTGGTTCTGTCAATCTTGGTCTCCTTGTCTTGTATCGTCTTCTGAATTAAAACCAATCAGGAGAATCCACAATCAAGTGAATCTTTCTGTGACTGCGTACCCCTCACCGGGTCCTTGGGATCACCTCCCCTCCCCCCCCCCCCCCCCCCCCCCGTTCCTCGCCCAAGCTGGGGACCGTGTTTTCAAAGGTCTCGCCAATTTCAAGGCCTCAACTCAAAGCACCCAGTCACGGTCTCACAGCAAATGTCTCGAGATCTTGTGAGACCTCGAAAGACGAGATCATAAATTTCTATGACCTTACCTTTTCTGTCTTTACTCTTTGAATAGACAGTAGTTTCTATCGATATTTGGAGGAGCGAAATCAAATAGTCTGGTACCTACGCTACGCATTTCTAGTGGCGCATAGAGTCCATTAAGGTTCGGTGTCGTCTATAAGGTCTCAGTCTTGGTCATCAGGTCTCAGTCATGGTCCTGAGCTTCCAGATCTCGACTACACTGTATAGACTTTCCATTGCACGGTACCATTCACACATACAGCTTCTGATCGAGGACCAACAATCCAGCAAAGATTGATTGATGACAGTGAAACCCCCCACTCCCCGCACTAAACAGCCAAGGGCTGGCATCAATGTCACAGGCATTCAGGCAACCGTGGGTGAGACGAGAGGGGGTCTTGGTTGGTTGTTCCCGCCCTGGCACTTACCGCTTTGTACTGGAAGATCTGCGAGAACTCGTCGCGGACCTGATAGGAGTGTGCACGGCCCTTCCAGGAGTCTGGGATGTAGTGGATCTGGGCCAGAATGCTCTGCATCAAGGTCTCTGGACAGAATATCAAATTCTGCGAGAAGAGAAGAAAAACACCACAGTCACACACAAATGTGACCCCACCACCCCCAAAACCAGCCTGAAGTCAAAGATTAAATCTTGGCATCATTTCAAAGCCAAACTTTCACTCTTCAAAATGACATATAATGCACATTTGTACGTGGTATACTTCAATGGGACCATTTTGAGAAAATGACTTTTGAAATCAACTCGCATAATAAATTATTCGATCGATTTCTCTGGTCGTACCCTCGTCGTACCTAGCTCAAAAAGTCATTTGCCAACTTCCGCCTGGTTTTCCGGGATGGCGGGTCACAAACACACTGCATACAGGTTTTGCACATGGCGTCACTTGACCGCCAAAGGCTGATTAGCATGTCCGCAGGAGCATCTAAATATGCGGATGCGCATGCAAATATCGAATCTGAGTATTTCCTATGGACAATTGATGGCTCAAAGGCGTGCGCGTTACGCATACGTACATCGGCGTGAATTGAATGCTGACCGGCAAAAAGCTTGCTACTGAAAAAACCTCTAAATGAATACACAGAACCAGAAAGAAAGCTGAATCAACTCTGCGCAATCCTCCGAGCTGCCGTAACCAGGTTTACAACAATTGGTTGTTTGCATCTGAATGAAAGCAGGGGTGTGATCGCTGGAGATATACGGCAGTTAATGGTTGAATTGCTTCTGACTGGCGCCCCCACCACACAAAGACTAGTCGACTATTAGGGAAGGCCACCATCTAAGGGCTGGATAGCTCAGATGGTAAGAGAGTTGGTGTGCCAAAGACTAGTTGACTATTAGGGAAGGCCACCATCTAAGGGCTGGATAGCTCAGATGGTAAGAGCGCTGGTGTGCCAAAGACTAGTTGACTATTAGGGAAGGTCGCCATCTAAGGGCTGGATAGCTCAGATGGAAGAGCGCTGGTGTGCCAAAGACTAGTTGACTATTTGGGAAGGCCACCATCTAAGGGCTAGATAGCTCAGATGGTAAAAGCACTGGTGTGCCAAAGACTAGTTGACTATTAGGGAAGGCCGCCATCTAAGGGCTGGATAGCTCAGATGGTAAGAGCGCTGGTGTGTCAAAGACTACTGTAGTTGACTATTTGGAAGGCAGCCATCTTATGGCTGGACAGCTCAGATGGTAAGAGCGCTGGTGTGTCAAAGACTAGTTGACTATTAGAGAAGGCCACCATTTAAAGGCTGGATAGCTCAGATGGTAAGAGCACTGGTGTGCCAAAGACTAGTTGACTATTAGGGAAGGCCACCATCTAAGGGCTGGATAGCTCAGATGGTAAGAGCGCTGGTGTGTCAAAGACTGGTTGACTATTAGGGAAGGCCACCATCTAAGGGCTGGATAGCTCAGATGGTAAGAGCGCTGGTGTGTCAAAAACTAGTTGACTATTAGGGAAGGTCACCATCTAAGGGCTGGATAGCTTAGATGGTAAGAGCGCTGGTGTGTCAAAAACTAGTTGACTATTAGGGAAGGCCACCATCTAAGGGCTGGATAGCTTAGATGGTAAGAGCGCTGGTGTGCCAAAGACTAGTTGACTATTAGGGAAGGCCACCATCTAAGGGCTGGATAGCTTAGATGGTAAGAGCGCTGGTGTGCCAAAGACTAGTTGACTATTAGGGAAGGCCACCATCTAAGGGCTGGATAGCTCAGATGGTAAGAGCGCTGGTATGCCAAAGACTAGTTGACTATTAGGAAAGGCCACCATCTAAGGGCTGGATAGCTCAGATGGTAAGAGCGCTGGTGTGTCAAAGACTACTGTAGTTGACTATTTGGGAAGGCCACCATCTTATGGCTGGACAGCTCAGATGGTAAAAGGCGCTGGTACGGAAAACTAGGTCTAAAGTTCAAGTCCTGGGTCCAGTCAAAGTTTTCTTGGCCATTTTTCAAAATTAAGAACTAAACATGAGTCAATACCTCATCAGGAATGAAGGTCCTTGACACTGTGATTACCACACCTGGGAAATCAAAAGAAATACACATTATTAGTCAATGAACAAACAAGGAGAAACAAATCTGTTTAACAAGACGAGAACTTGAAAGCCCCTACACAACATTGGTAAGATCGAAAAACAGAAATGTTCACAGATTTACATGAAACTTATACAGTTTGAAAATGGTTATAGTAGAAACCTCGCACTGAAATATTTCTGCCTAAAATGTTGTATTTTGGGAGAAATGAGTAAAAGAAATAGTTTACGTCTCACCAAGATCTAAACTATTTTTTGTTGACGTTGAATGCTACATTTTCGCGAAACAAATGGAGCGGTTTTCACAATTTTTGCGAGACTCGGTAGGTGGATTTTTCACAGGTGTGCTATTTCATGCAAATGTTGGATCAGACAACGTATGGATGCTATTCTTTGACCTCGATCAATGTTGTGTAGGGGCTTTAAGGAACTCTTCTTCTTCTCAAGTCCTTTCTCTCAATTCAACTCAACCTAACAAATACTGGACGCAGGCGACCCCATTAGGTGTGAGGGAATAAGGTCAGCTTGTGTGTACAGGGCTTGGGCAGAAGAGGGCCTTCCAGGAGATGACTCACGGTCTCCTCCTCTATACATTCACATACTGGTTGACCTTCAGTGTTGAAACCCCATTTGGACGTTAGGGCTCTGCACTGGCCGACTCCAGCATGCAGACGATTGAAGACACAGCCAGAATGGCCATGATTCGCGAGATCCTGGTGGGAGGGACTCCTATGGGCTGATTGTATGATGCAGACTCAAGGCGGGTGGACCAGAGACAAAGGCTATGGCTATGAGGGCTTTGATTGAGGGGCTCTGAAGTAGAGGGAAGGAACTAGAAGTCACTCTGTCGCTGGCTCACGGTTGGATAGAGGGTGGAGTGGATCATTTTCCTGTTTAAGTTTCTCCTTTTGGGAACTGAGTGACAAACTGTACTCTTGAATCTATAGCAGTTAATGGCATACGTTTTTCTGAAAGTATGAAAATAAGTTACCAAGCAGGGTGGTGGTTGTCAGAACATGTTCCACGGTCAGAACGTCTTCGTCATAAACTACAAGGATGACTAGCACAGCCAGAATAGAGCCGGCAAAGAAAGCTACGTTCCTGCAGGATAAAGGGATAGAAGTTGATACATGGATTATGAACCACTTGCAAAGGAAACTTGAAAAGCAATTGGGTCCTGTTTAATTAAAAGTCTTGGTGGGTGGGGTGTTGGTGGGTAGGGGTGTTGGTGGGTAGGGGTGTTGGTGGGTTGGGTGTTGGTGGGTGGGGTGTTGGTGGGTTGGGTGTTGGTGGGTGGGGTGTTGGTGGGTAGGGGTGTTGGTGGGTTGGGTGTTGGTGGGTGGGGTGTTGGTGGGTTGGGTGTTGGTGGGTGGGGTGTTGGTGGGTGGGGTGTTGGTGGGTGGGGTGTTGGTGGGTTGGGTGTTGGTGGGTAGGGGTGTTGGTGGGTAGGGGTGTTGGTGGGTAGGGGTGTTGGTGGGTGGGGTGTTGGTGGGTGGGGTGTTGTGGGTGGGGTGTTGGTGGGTGGGGTGTTGGTGGGTAGGGGTGTTGGTGGGTGGGGTGTTGGTGGGTGGGGTGTTGGTGGGTGGGGTGTTGGTGGGTAGGGGTATTGGTGGGTAGGGGTGTTGGTGGGTGGGGTGTTGGTGGGTAGGGGTGTTGGTGGGTGGGGTGTTGGTGGGTGGGGTGTTGGTGGGTGGGGTGTTGGTGGGTAGGGGTGTTGGTGGGTGGGGTGTTGGTGGGTGGGGTGTTGTGGGTGGGGTGTTGGTGGGTAGGGGTATTGGTGGGTGGGGTGTTGGTGGGTAGGGGTGTTGGTGGGTGGGGTGTTGGTGGGTGGGGTGTTGGTGGGTGGGGTGTTGTGGGTGGGGTGTTGGTGGGTAGGGGTATTGGTGGGTGAGGTATTGGTGGGTAGGGGTGTTGGTGGGTAGGGGTATTGGTGGGTAGGGGTGTTGGTGGGTGGGGTGTTGGTGGGTAGGGGTCTTGGTGGCTAGGGGTGTTGGTGGGTAGGGGTATTGATAGAAAGCTCTGATCGGACTGATATTAGTGGGTCAGATTCTGGGAAGCATTGCATTCAGTGGATAGCTTTGCAGGACTAGTCTCGCTACATAAGATCAGTTTGGTTGATTTTGGTAGACTGTTGGATTAGATTTGGTGGAGTTTGATGGATTGTGCTTGGTGCATTGGCAGACTGGCAGGAGTACACATGTACTTACTGACTGATGACGGCAAGGATATTGGAGGTGAAGGAGTTCATGTACTTCTTGGCAGGCCGGTAACCTCTGTTTAGTCTGATTGCAAAGAAGAAAAAAAACGCAACATTTTCAAGATTGTTAATTTCCTTGGGAAGTCTGTGCCAACAACACAAATCCTTCAATTATTGAAGCAAAACTAACTGGTTAATTTCTCAATACCTGACATTTCCTTCCTAGCAGGACTTCACTCAAAGACCGAATACTTCTGCTTTTATGAAGTCCTGCTAGGATCAAAATGTCAGGCCCTCTAACCTTTGAGATAAAGAAAAATGGTCACTATCGACTACATTAGACAAAGAACAATCCGGTAATCCGGTAAAGTGCGTAACTTACCCATTAGGCCATTTACAAAATGAAGGCTTAGACTCGGGCTCAGGCTTATCTTACTCTTAAAATTTAATGGGCCTGATGTTTCGATCCCCCCAGGACCTTTCTCAAAGGCAGAGATTTTTCAAAGGCAGGACCATTTGAGAAAGGTCCTGCTAGGATCGAAACGTCAGGCCCACTAGATTTTAAGATTTGCATTTTGGTAATTTTAGTCAGTAAACATTTGTGTATATCTTACTCGGTGATATACAAAAATGTTGCAAACTGCTTACTGACTAAAATTACCAAAATGTAAATCTTAAAATTTAGTGGGCCTGACGTTTCGATCCTAACAGGACCTTTCTCAAAGGCAGAGTGACAAGGACAAAACAGATACTCGTTATAATATCACAGGCATCTAAAAACAAGCGTTTGGCTCCAGTTTCTTGTGGAATACCCTGTACCTATCAAGCCAACAAACCTTCAAATTCGGGGATAAACCGCAACCTTGATTTTCAGTTTTTGTCAGACGGAGACGAAGCCTCAGCTTGAGCCCGAGCCTTCATTTTGTAAACAGTTTACCATGCAGCTTTCTGATAATCCTTCTTTTGTGTTCAGTCCTTCACACTTCTCTCTTTGATCTTTCCCCCTCTTGGCACTAATCCCTACCCTACTCCTTGCCCTTCCCTTTGATCTCTCCCTACCAGCTTCACTCTTTGTCCTTTGTTTCTCATCCATGTCCTATTCACTCTCCCCCCCCCTTCCTTCGTGTACATGTATCTGTTTTGTCCTTGTCACTCTGCCTTTGAGAAAGGTCCTGCTAGGATTGAAACGTCAGGCCCACTAAATTTTAGATTTACATTTTGGTAATTTTAGTCAGTAAGCAGTTTGCAACATTTTTGTATATCACCAGTTTACTGTAAGAGTAAAAGTGCACCACCATAGCCCACAATAGTCCAATGGCTGAATGAATGGCTATGACTCACCTGGCTTGGAACTCATGGTCCAGCTCGTTGAAGTGCCTCAAATACAGCCTTGCGTACAGGGACCTGGGCACAAGGACACAGCCAGCCAATCAGATTTGCTCGCAGCCGTCACATGTCTTCTTTGAGCCAATCGGAGTGCTCACGTTATTGGCTCATGTTATTGGTTATTGGCTACTGCCACCATAGTGCCTGCTTTCAGTAATCAGTGAACATTGTGCTTTACCGATTCTCTGTAGCTAACTATTCAGCAATTAAGATTGAATTGATTGAAAATTTGGCAAAGAAAACTTTGACTGGACATGAACCTGAGACCTCTGGATTCACATACTAGTGCTCTTCAGGTATGTTAATCCAGAAGTCTCGGGTTCAAGTCCTGGTCCAGTCAAATTTTTCTTTGCCAATTTTGCAATATGTTCCAAGTCAGGTTTTCAGCGGTTAAGATGTCAAACTGTTACTATCCAATTAGCAAAAAACTGAGATTTTCCAACATTTTGAGTTTGCGGAGGAAAAGCAAACGTAGGTTTGAGTTGGGGGAGAAGGAAGGGAGAGATACATTGCCCACACAAGGCACGGAATGTGGCCAAGCGTTTCTCACCATCTACGCGTTCCCAGCGTGGAGGGCTCCCTCTTGATAAGATCCACGTAGTTGAAGAAGGAATAAAGAAGCTGCCACATCAGGATGAAGGGACACAGCACAAAGTTGGCCAGGGCTATCCATAAAATGTGCTTGGACAATCTGAAATTTAAAAAAAAATAAAAACAAAAGAGCTAACAAGAAATCTGTGATATAATCAATAAGAGTGCACTACTGTTTTTTGTATCCTTGTGAAGACATTGCTTTTCTATTGTGCAGTATACAACCGAGTGAGGAAAGATTTTTCTTTGCATTTTTTTAAATGCTCCCATTTCAACCACATTCAATTTCCTGGGTAGAAATTTGGACCGTACGACCCTTATGTATAACACCTATGCGACACATGATTCTTAACCATCACAAATTTCCCGTTTTTTGAGTTATTTCTAAAAATCAGTTTCGTGAAAACCTTGTGGAGACCTACATGTATACACTTTACAATGTCCCCGTGGAGACCTATTCAACCTATTGTCTTAGGTCTCCACAAGGCAATAGATTTGCGCCCAAGTGAGTCTGGCACAATCGGACGTCTGTGTGGCTTTTGTCATGCTGCATGTACATGTACATACATGTATTGTTCTGTGGTAGGCTGAAAAGAGACTTTGTCTGAAGCCTTGAGTGGACCGGGACTTGAGCACGAGACATCTGGATTAGCGTTCCAGTGCTCTTACCATCTGAGCTATCCAGCCCTTAGATGGTGGCCTTCCCTAATAGTCAACTAGTCTTTGGCACACCAGTGCTCTTCCATTTGAGCTATCCAGCCCTTAGATGGTGGCCTTCCCTAATAGTCACCTAGTCTTTGGCACACCAGCGCTCTTCCATCTGAGCTATCCAGCCCTTAGATGGTGGCCTTCCCTAATAGTTAACTAGTCTTTGGCACACCAGTGCTCTTCCATCTGAGCTATCCAGCCCTTAGATGGTGGCCTTCCCAAATAGTCAACTAGTCTTTGGCACACCAGCGCTCTTACCATCTGAGCTATCCAGCCCTTAGATGGTGGCCTTCCCAAATAGTCAACTAGTCTTTGGCACACCAGCGCTCTTACCATCTGAGCTATCCAGCCCTTAGATGGTGGCTTTCCCTAATAGTTAACTAGTCTTTGGCACACCAGTGCTCTTCCATCTGAGCTATTCAGCCCTTAGATGGTGGCCTTCCCAAATAGTCAACTAGTCTTTGGCACACCAGCGCTCTTACCATCTGAGCTATCCAGCCCTTAGATGGTGGCCTTCCCTAATAGTCAACTAGTCTTTGGCACACCAGTGCTCTTACCATCTGAGCTATCCAGCCCTTAGATGGTGGCTTTCCCTAATAGTTAACTAGTCTTTGGCACACCAGTGCTCTTCCATCTGAGCTATCCAGCCCTTAGATGGTGGCCTTCCCTAATAGTCAACTAGTCTTTGGCACACCAGTGCTCTTACCATCTGAGCTATCCAGACCTTAGATGGTGGCCTTCCCTAATAGTCAACTAGTCTTTGGCACACCAGTGCTCTTACCATCTGAGCTATCCAGCCCTTAGATGGTGGCCTTCCCTAATAGTCAACTAGTCTTTGGCACACCAGTGCTCTTCCATCTGAGCTATCCAGCCCTTAGATGGTGGCTTTCCCTAATAGTTAACTAGTCTTTGGCACACCAGTGCTCTTCCATCTGAGCTATCCAGCCCTTAGATGGTGACCTTCCCTAATAGTCAACTAGTCTTTGGCACACCAGTGCTCTTCCATCTGAGCTATCCAGCCCTTAGATGGTGACCTTCCCTAATAGTCAACTAGTCTTTGGCACACAAGCGCTCTTACCATCTGAGCCATCCAGCCCTTAGATGGTGGCCTTCCCTAATAGTCAACTAGTCTTTGGCACACAAGCGCTCTTACCATCTGAGCCATCCAGCCCTTAGATGGTGGCCTTCCCTAATAGTCAACTAGTCTTTGGCACACCAGTGCTCTTACCATCTGAGCTATCCAGCCCTTAGATGGTGGCCTTCCCTAATAGTCAACTAGTCTTGCGCACACCAGCGCTCTTCCATCTGAGCTATCCAGCCCTTAGATGGTG
This sequence comes from Luidia sarsii, assembly GCA_949987565.1. NCBI lineage: Eukaryota > Metazoa > Echinodermata > Asteroidea > Paxillosida > Luidiidae > Luidia > Luidia sarsii. The sequence goes on along the minus strand of OX465109.1, from coordinate 19,768,796 downwards.
GCTTTCCCTAATAGTCAACTAGTCTTTGGCACACCAGTGCTCTTACCATCTGAGCTATCCAATCCTTAGATGGTGGCCTTCCCTAATAGTCAACTAGTCTTTGGCACACCAGCGCTCTTACCACCTGAGCTATCCAGCCCTTAGATGGTGGCCTTCCCTAATAGTCAACTAGTCTTGCGCACACCAGTGCTCTTAACATCTGAGCTATCCAGCCCTTAGATGGTGGCCTTCCCTAATAGCCAACTAGTCTTTGGCACACCAGCGCTCTTCCATCTGAGCAATCCAGCCCTTAGATGGTAGCCTTCCCAAATAGTCTACAAAATGAGTTTTCAAAATGGCACATTGATAAAAACGGCAGTTGTACGGCAGTCTTTGGCACTGGGAAATGGGCCCGGTGAAAAGTGGCCAAGTCACGAAAACAAGATCAAGCACTGACTGTCTGGCCAGCTCCTCTCTGTTGGCTGAGCGCTTGTACTCCTCCTTCAGATGCCAGTAGTTCTGGAACGGTGCCCACGGGCCCCCTGGTGGAATGAAACGGAAACCAGAGAACCAACCTCAACCCAAAATTACGAGAGAACAAAAGAAGATATGAAATGATGTTTGCATCGAGGAGAATGTAATACAATGAGGGTTTGCCCTGCTCGACGTGATACTTCATAGCTGCCTGATGCCTGATGGAAACATTTCAAGCAGCTCGGGCGGGATTCGAACCCGCGACTCCTGCTTTCTAGTGCAGATGTCTTAACAACTTGACCACCGAGCTGGTCGAGGTCGTGTGGCGGATTTGAATATTGGATAGCGGAGGGTACCGCTTTGCATCATAGATATACAGGTAACATGATGTTTGTGTCAAGGAGATTGTAATTAATTGAGGTTTGCCCTGCTCCACCAGCGACTCCTGCTTTCTAGTGCTGGCGTCTTAACCACTTGACGATCAAGCTGGTCGAGAAGAAAAGAAGGCCAGATAAGGGTTGAAGGTTTGCACGGCGGATGCACAATGAGGAAAGAGTACGGCTGTGAAAAGAGCCGGTAACCCTTACTTATGAGAGGCGGCATACCGGTACTCCCTCTCAAAAGAGAGGACCTACATGTACATGGTGTCACTGCAAACTTTCCACAAAAGGACAAAAAGAAACCTTTTTGATCTATGGAAGAGTCGGGAGATACTTACAGAACAGAATCATCTCTAGGTTGTACTTCAGTCCGTTTGTCAGTAAGACTCTGGAAGACAAAAATGATTGATTTAATTCTAGAATAGACAAGACTGATGACTACACAGGCCGTTGGCTAGTGGCTGTATCACGTGCACATATATCAGACTAACACAGTTTGCACCAAAGATCTTATAGCGCGCAAGATGGATTACTCCGAGCAAAAGACGAAGTACGCACTGGACGCCATTTTAGTAAGCAACGGAATCTGTCGTCTGCTTTCGGTGCTCCGGAAATGAAGCGGGAGAGTCACAAACAATAAAAAAGATACAACTTTGGAAGAGAGAACAGAATGTGATAACTTTCGATGTGATGTGACCACAAAAATGGAGAGAATGTGTGCGACTTTGCTTACTAAAATGGTGCCCAGTGCGTACTTCACCCGGATGCGTGTGATCTCGCAAGAGTAGGCTATCTTGCGCGCAAGTGCGCTATAAGATCTTTGGTTTGCACCAATTGGTAATGAACAGTTCTGGCCAGATGACTGGTGCCACTGGTAACAAAATCACTACCTCTGTGCTGTGGGCTACCTTAGTGCATTGTAACATAAACATGTAGCACGCTCTAGACTGACCGCAAATTTATCAAAGTTTAATCGATATCATAGAAACGTCAATGGTAACTGGAAGTCAACGAACCGCCGATTCAATGGGTAAGCATGAGTCTTGAGGCTTGATCCTCACGATGCGTTGCGCGGAAGGAAAACAAAAACAAAAAACTGAAATCGTGGCTTGAGAAGGACTTACATATCGCCGACAAAGGGCAGTCTGTGGTGGAGAGGCAGAAGAGACTTGTTGGCCATTGCGATGGAGTAGTTCTTGAACCGTAGAATGCGATGGTAGATGTCTGGCGTGGAAAAAAGAAGAAGAAGAAAACCAGCGTGCTAAATCAGGGCATGACGATGAGGGATG
>OX465109.1:19746295-19766474 GCA_949987565.1 Luidia sarsii | reverse complement strand
ACACACTTGTTAAGGGCACCAAAGTATGCGGCAAAGTATGCAGCAAAGTATGCAGCAAAGTATGCAAGGCCAACAGGACTGCAGTAGCTGTAAAACGCAGGCAGCCAGGAAGACCAGGGCTACCAACCCTGTAGCAGCTGCCAGTATTCCCTGTCCACACTGCCAGAGACTCTTTAGGGCACGGATTGGCCTGACTGGTCATCTGCAGACCCGCCAAGCCAAACTACTCCAACACCAGGATGATCAGAGAGTCCTCGTCACATCGACAGACGAACTATATACTTATGGCTACATGCATATGTACAGTACACACTGGTACATGTACTCTTCCGACTCCAAGAGAATTACTTGTCCCAACTAAAAACTTGACTGCTCTGAATCCAACCAGCTACGTCGACCGCCTGCGCCATCACATGCGGGAACTTAAACCAACATCGACAAGACCAAAAGAGCTTCAAATCCTACACTAGCCCCTTTCCAGATCACATGTTGGTGCAAAATGCGATCGACAAGAAAACAAGACACACACAAATTACACAGACCTTAAATACATTTAATTGACAGTGGTTTTACAATGGGCCTTACTCTCTGGAGCACTCGTTGAGTGGCAGGAAGGAGTCTGCCAGCGAGACCTTGGTGACGCCGGCCGGCCTGGTGTCACCAAACAGGAGGCTGTAGTCCACACAGCGTAGCAGGAAGATGGAGAAGAGCACTATGAAGACAAATTGCCTGCAGAAGAAGAGGGAGGGAGAGGAGCCATAGCAATGATAGAGAATCAGTAAACAGGATTATACTTTTAACTCTTGAAACAAATAAGGTAATTCAACTCCCAGATGGATTCGAGATGGCTTCCAATTTCAGCTTAAGATCAGTACTTGCTGTTATCTCGGCTAATTTATCCGGGATGAGACTAACTTGCTTCTGAGAGAATTTAAAGAGTTCTTGAATGTCCTCCTTGGAAGCTGGCGTTGACATGATTTGTATCAGTGATGGGAAGACTTCAAGAGAGAGCATTGGATCGTATTTCAGCGTGTGTACTTTGTGGCAGTCTAGCCTGAAGTGAGCCACACCTTATTCAAATTACGCGCTAAACCGGTGAACCATGTACCCGTTACATAACAAGTATAAAGCAGATTTTATTCTAATTCGCCTAATAATTCTTGTCATAGCCGGCCCTCACAATTCATGCCACTTCAGAAAGGTCTCAAGACCAGACTCGACTACAACACTGTCTACTACAGCGTGCATGTACATGTACATGTACATGTACGTGTACAATGTACCCATGTACCATGTACTGTACCATGTACCCATGTACCATGTACCCATGTACATGTACCATGTACACATGTACCATGTACACGTACACGTGCATGTACATGTACGTGTATGTGTACAATGTATCCATGTACCCATGTACCATGCACCCATGTACCATGCACCCATGTACCATGTACCATGTACCATGTACCCATGTACATGTACCATGTACATGTACACGTACACGTACACGTACATGTAAGTGTACAAGTACACGTACATGTACATGTACATGTACATGTACATGTACGTGTACAATGTACCCATGTACCATGTACACATACATGTAGCTCCCATCCTCTGCAAATTCTGCAGTCCATGTATAAATACATGTATCTCAAAAGTTTAATAGAGTGCCTGAGGTTTCAATCCTATTGTAGCAGGACCTTCCTCCAAGGCAGAGAAAGGTCCTGCTAGGATCAAAACGTCAGACCCTCTATCTTTTGAGATTATGTATTGCAGGTAATTTTTAGTCAGTGAGCAGTTTGCAAAAAGTTTTTTCGTATCTACTTCATGTATGCATGTAATATACATGTACCCATGTGCTTCTCTCAATTCATTTCATTTCATTTCAGTTATTGACACCTCCGAAGGATTGCCACCTCCTTCAAATGTCGCCATGTCAATGCTAAAGCATAATGTACAGTACGTGTATATATACAGGTGTATGTACCATCATATCAAATACAACATGTTCTATTGCATTAAATGGCAGACTTTCTTATAAATGTGTAGACGTGTAATCTAGGAAAGCTATTAAAGAAAAAGAGACTTGTCCGTTTGTGTTCATGTCATCCTGTCTTTGAGGGTTCTACAGTATGTGTTTTCTCAGCTGCGTACTTACACCAATTCAAAGACCTGTGCTGTCATCATGCACAGGTAGCCATGCTTCTGGTGATAATGGTAGACGTACAGCAATGAATTAAGGACATGAAATGTACTGTTAGGTACTGATGAGTGCACACACTAGATTAACCCAAACCCTGCAGACTCCAACATAAGCCAACAAATTTGGGGGCCTGTTGTCCTCTGTTGGGTTCAGCAGTGTACAGTACTAAAAAAACTGTGTTGAGGATTGTTGGGGTCAGTATGGTTGTCTGGCCTGGCAGCCACACAATGAAGATAGTCAAAAAAGTCTATAGAAAAGCCCCAAAACAAAGGGCCTAAAGAGAAAGACCCCAAAGAAAAGGCCCAAGAGAACAGGCCCAAGAGAAAAGGCACAAAAGAAAAGTCCCAAAAGAAAATACCTAACAATTGTCTGTTACTTGTGTGTTAGTCTTTGTTGGGATCAACACTGTACAATACAGTTGGATTTTGTTGGGCCTGGCATTGTATGCAAAGTTACTGCAATATTACCATCATTGCAGGACCCTGCTGAACCCAACAATATCCACTGTTGGGTACTGTTGGGATCAGCAGGCTTCACACTTGTTGGATACTGTCTAGTCTGTCTACCAGCTTTCCTCCCTTCCCTACTCCCTGCCCATCCCTCTGATCTCACCCTAGTCTGTCTACCAGCTTTCATCCCTTCCCTACTCCCTGCCCTTCCCTCTGATCTCACCCTAGTCTGTCTACCAGCTTTCCTCCCTTCCCTACTCCCTGCCCATCCCTTTGATCTCACCCTAGTCTGTCTACCAGCTTTCATCCCTTCCCTACTCCCTGCCCTTCCCTCTGATCTCACCCTAGTCTGTCTACCAGCTTTCATCCCTTCCCTACTCCCTGCCCTTCCCTCTGATCTCACCCTAGTCTGTCTACCAGCTTTCCTCCCTTCCCTACTCCCTGCCCATCCCTTTGATCTCACCCTAGTCTGTCTACCAGCTTTCATCCCTTCCCTACTCCCTGCCCTTCCCTCTGATCTCACCCTAGTCTGTCTACCAGCTTTCATCCCTTCCCTACTCCCTGCCCTTCCCTCTGATCTCACCCTAGTCTGTCTACCAGCTTTCCTCCCTTCCCTACTCCCTGCCCTTCCCTTTGATCTCACCCTAGTCTGTCTACCAGCTTTCCTCCCTTCCCTACTCCCTGCCCATCCCTTTGATCTCCCCCTAGTCTGTCTACCAGCTTTCCTCCCTTCCCTACTCCCTGCCCTTCCCTCTGATCTCACCCTAGTCTGTCTACCAGCTTTCCTCCCTTCCGTACTCATCACTGCCCTTCCCTCTGATCTCACCCTAGTCTGTCTACCAGCATTCCTCCCTTCCCTACTCCCTGCCCTTCCCTTTCATCTCACCCTAGTCTGTCTACCAGCTTTCCTCCCTTCTGTACTCATCACTGCCCTTCCCTTTGATCTCACCCTAGTCTGTCTACCAGCTTTCCTCCCTTCCCTACTCCCTGCCCTTCCCTTTCATCTCACCCTAGTCTGTCTACCAGCTTTCCTCCCTTCCCTACTCCCTGCCCTTCCCTTTCATCTCACCCTAGTCTGTCTACCAGCTTTCCTCCCTTCTGTACTCATCACTGCCCTTCCCTTTGATCTCACCCTAGTCTGTCTACCAGCTTTCCTCCCTTCCGTACTCATCACTGCCCTTGCCTTTGACCTCACCCTGGTCTGTCTACCAGCTTTCCTCGCTTCCCTACTCCCTGCCCTTCCCTTTGATCTCACCCTAGTCTGTCTACCAGCTTTCCTCCCTTCCCTACTCCCTGCCCTTCCCTTTGATCTCACCCTGGTCTGTCTACCAGCTTTCCTCCCTTCCCTACTCCCTGCCCTTCCCTTTGATCTCACCCTAGTCTGTCAACCAGCTTTCCTCCCTTCCGTACTCATCACTGCCCTTCCCTTTGATCTCACCCTAGTCTGTCTACCAGCTTTCCTCCCTTCCCTACTCCATGCCCTTCCCTTTGATCTCACCCTGGTCTGTCTACCAGCTTTCCTCCCTTCCCTACTCCCTGCCCTTCCCTTTGATCTCACCCTGGTCTGTCTACCAGCTTTCCTCCCTTCCCTACTCCCTGCCCTTCCCTTTGATCTCACCCTAGTCTGTCTACCAGCTTTCCTCCCTTCCCTACTCACTGCCCTTCCCTCTGATCTCACCCTAGTCTTTCTACCAGCTTTCCTCCCTTCCCTACTCCCTGCCCTTCCCTTTGATCTCACCCTGGTCTGTCTACCAGCTTTCCTCCCTTCCCTACTCCCTGCCCTTCCCTTTGATCTCACCCTAGTCTGTCTACCAGCTTTCCTCCCTTCCCTACTCCCTGCCCTTCCCTCTGATCTCACCCTAGTCTGTCTGCCAGCTTTCCTCCCTTCCCTACTCCCTGCCCTTCCCTCTGATCTCACCCTAGTCTGTCTACTAGTTTTCCTTCCTTCCCTACTCCCTGCCCTTCCCTTTGATCTCACCCTAGTATGTCTACCAGCATTCCTCCCGTCCCTACTCCCTGCCCTTCCCTCTGATCTCACCCTAGTCTGTCTGCCAGCTTTCCTCCCTTCCCTACTCCCTGCCCTTCCCTCTGATCTCACCCTGGTCTGTCTACCAGCTCCTCCCTTCCATACTCCCTGCCCTTCCCTCTGATCTCACCCTGGTCTGTCTACCAGCTTTCCTCCCTTCCCTACTCCCTGCCCTTCCCTCTGATCTCACCCTAGTCTGTCTGCCAGCTTTCCTCCCTTCCCTACTCCCTGCCCTTCCCTCTGATCTCACCCTGGTCTGTCTACCAGCTCCTCCCTTCCGTACTCCCTGCCCTTCCCTCTGATCTCACCCTGGTCTGTCAACCAGCTTTCCTCCCTTCCCTACTCCCTGCCCTTCACATTGATCTCACCCTAGTCTGTCTACCAGCTTTCCTCCCTTCCCTACTCCCTGCCCTTCCCTCTGATCTCACCCTAGTCTGTCTACCAGCTTTCCTCCCTTCCCTACTCCCTGCCCTTCCCTCTGATCTCACCCTGGTCTGTCTGCCAGCTTTCCTCCCTTCCATACTCCCTGCCCTTCCCTCTGATCTCACCCTAGTCTGTCTACCAGCTCCTCCCTTCCCTACTCCCTGCCCTTCCCTCTGATCTCACGCTGGTCTGTCTACCAGCTTTCCTCCCTTCCCTACTCCCTGCCCTTCCCTCTGATCTCACCCTGGTCTGTCTACCAGCTCCTCCCTTCCATACTCCCTGCCCTTCCCTCTGATCTCACCCTGGTCTGTCTACCAACTTTCCTCCTTTGATCCCTTCCCTTCCCTTTAATCTTACCCTGGTCTGTCTTCCCAGGGCAACAAGTTGAAGAATTGCAGCGACCCAATGTACATGTATGTATACATGTAACACATCTCTTTTGAGAGTGAATGTGGGCAGGAAAAGAGCCGGTAACTAAACGTTTCGGGCAGTGTGCACTCTGCCCGTTGTCAAGAGATATAATGGTTGCAAACCTTGCAGTATCAACCATGATTTATCACACAATTTGATAAACATGTGTGCAGATGATATAAATTTACATGAACAGTACATGTAGGCCTACATGTACAGTATTTTATTGTGACTAAACCAATCAAACTTAAAAGGATATCCTTGTGAAGAACTCATCCAGGTTTTCGATGTGATTCCATCGAGCTGTAATGAAACAAATGCATTGGTTCATATTAGACTCATGAATAGTAATCAAACAAAGTGTACAGTACAGCACAAGGCAGTGAAGGGAGGATGTGCAAGCCTGACTAGAAGGAGGGAGACAGACGAGGGAGGGAACACATGGACAAGAGCAAGACAGTCAGCAAAGGACAGATGGCAGTGAAGGGAGGATGTGCAAGCCTGACTAGAAGGAGAGAGACAGACGAGGGAGGGAACACATGGACAAGAGCAAGACAGTCAGCAAAGGACAGATGGCAGTGAAGGGAGGATGTGCAAGCCTGACTAGAAGGAGGGAGACAGACGAGGGAGGGAACATATGGACAAGAGCAAGACAGTCAGCAAAGGACAGATGGCAGTGAAGGGAGGATGTGCAAGCCTGACTAGAAGGAGGGAGACAGACGAGGGAGGGAACACATGGACAAGAGCAAGACAGTCAGCAAAGGACAGATGGCAGTGAAGGGAGGATGTGCAAGCCTGACTAGAAGGAGGGAGACAGACGAGGGAGGGAACACATGGACAAGAGCAAGACAGTCAGCAAAGGACAGATGGCAGTGAAGGGAGGATGTGCAAGCCTGACTAGAAGGAGGGAGACAGACTAGGGAGGGAACACATGGACAAGAGCAAGACAGTCAGCAAAGGACAGATGGCAGTGAAGGGAGGATGTGCAAGCCTGACTAGAAGGAGGGAGACAGACGAGGGAGGGAACACATGGACAAGAGTAAGACAGTCAGCAAAGGACAGATGGCAGTGAAGGGAGGATGTGCAAGCCTGACTAGAAGGAGGGAGACAGACGAGGGAGGGAACACATGGACAAGAGTAAGACAGTCAGCAAAGGACAGACAGCAGTGGAGGGAGGATGTGCAAGCCTGACTAGAAGGAGGGAGACAGACGAGGGAGGGAACACATGGACAAGAGTTAGACAGTCAGCAAAGGACAGATGGCAGTGAAGGGAGGATGTGCAAGCCTGACTAGAAGGAGGGAGACAGACGAGGGAGGGAACACATGGACAAGAGTAAGACAGTCAGCAAAGGACAGATGGCAGTGAAGGGAGGATGTGCAAGCCTGACTAGAAGGAGGGAGACAGACGAGGGAGGGAACACATGGACAAGAGTAAGACAGTCAGCAAAGGACAGATGGCAGTGAAGGGAGGATGTGCAAGCCTGACTAGAAGGAGGGAGACAGACGAGGGAGGGAACACATGGACAAGAGCAAGACAGTCAGCAAAGGACAGATGGCAGTGAAGGGAGGATGTGCAAGCCTGACTAGAAGGAGGGAGACAGACGAGGGAGGGAACACATGGACAAGAGGAAGACAGTCAGCAAAGGACAGATGGCAGTGAAGGGAGGATGTGCAAGCCTGACTAGAAGGAGGGAGACAGACGAGGGAGGGAACATATGGACAAGAGTAAGACAGTCAGCAAAGGACAGACGGCAGTGAAGGGAGGATGTGCAAGCCTGACTAGACGGAAAGACAGATGAGGGAGGGAACACATGGACAAGAGTAAGACAGTCAGCAAAGGACAGATGGCAGTGAAGGGAGGATGTGCAAGCCTGACTAGAAGGAGGGAGACAGACGAGGGAGGGAACACATGGACAAGAGCAAGACAGTCAGCAAAGGACAGATGGCAGTGGAGGGAGGATGTGCAAGCCTGACTAGAAGGAGGGAGACAGATGAGGGAGGGAACACATGGACAAGAGTAAGACAGTCAGCAAAGGACAGATGGCAGTGAAGGGAGGATGAGCAAGCCTGACTAGAAGGAGGGAGACAGACGAGGGAGGGAACACATGGACAAGAGTAAGACAGTCAGCAAAGGACAGACGGCAGTGGAGGGAGGATGTGCAAGCCTGACTGGAAGGAGGGAGACAGACGAGGGAGGGAACACATGGACAAGAGCAAGACAGTCAGCAAAGGACAGATGGCAGTGAAGGGAGGATGTGCAAGCCTGACTAGAAGGAGGGAGACAGACGAGGGAGGGAACACATGGACAAGAGTAAGACAGTCAGCAAAGGACAGATGGCAGTGAAGGGAGGATGTGCAAGCCTGACTAGAAGGAGGGAGACAGACGAGGGAGGGAACACATGGACAAGAGTTAGACAGTCAGCAAAGGACACACGGCAGTGAAGGGAGGATGTGCAAGCCTGACTAGAAGGAGGGAGACAGACGAGGGAGGGAACACATGGACAAGAGTTAGACAGTCAGCAAAGGACACACGGCAGTGAAGGGAGGATGTGCAAGCCTGACTAGAAGGAGGGAGACAGACGAGGGAGGGAACACATGGACAAGAGCAAGACAGTCAGCAAAGGACAGACGGCAGTGGAGGGAGGATGTGCAAGCCTGACTAGAAGGAGGGAGACAGACGAGGGAGGGAACACATGGACAAGAGCAAGACAGTCAGCAAAGGACAGATGGCAGTGAAGGGAGGATGTGCAAGCCTGACTAGAAGGAGGGAGACAGGCGAGGGAGGGAACACATGGACAAGAGCAAGACAGTCAGCAAAGGACAGACAGCAGTGAAGGGAGGATGTGCAAGCCTGACTAGAAGGAGGGAGACAGACGAGGGAGGGAACACATGGACAAGAGTAAGACAGTCAGCAAAGGACAGATGGCAGTGAAGGGAGGATGTGCAAGCCTGACTAGAAGGAGGGAGACAGACGAGGGAGGGAACATATGGACAAGAGCAAGACAGTCAGCAAAGGACAGATGGCAGTGGAGGGAGAATGAGCAAGCCTGACTAGAAGGAGGGAGACAGATGAGGGAGGGAACACATGGACAAGAGCAAGACAGTCAGCAAAGGACAGACGGCAGTGAAGGGAGGATGTGCAAGCCTGACTAGAAGGAGGGAGACAGACGAGGGAGGGAACACATGGACAAGAGTTAGACAGTCAGCAAAGGACACACGGCAGTGAAGGGAGGATGTGCAAGCCTGACTAGAAGGAGGGAGACAGACGAGGGAGGGAACATATGGACAAGAGCAAGACAGTCAGCAAAGGACAGATGGCAGTGGAGGGAGGATGAGCAAGCCTGACTAGAAGGAGGGAGACAGACGAGGGAGGGAACATATGGACAAGAGCAAGACAGTCAGCAAAGGACAGATGGCAGTGAAGGGAGGATGTGCAAGCCTGACTAGAAGGAGGGAGACAGACGAGGGAGGGAACACATGGACAAGAGGAAGACAGTCAGCAAAGGACAGATGGCAGTGAAGGGAGGATGTGCAAGCCTGACTAGAAGGAGGGAGACAGACGAGGGAGGGAACACATGGACAAGAGCAAGACAGTCAGCAAAGGACAGACAGCAGTGAAGGGAGGATGTGCAAGCCTGACTAGAAGGAGGGAGACAGACGAGGGAGGGAACACATGGACAAGAGTAAGACAGTCAGCAAAGGACAGATGGCAGTGAAGGGAGGATGTGCAAGCCTGACTAGAAGGAGGGAGACAGACGAGGGAGGGAACATATGGACAAGAGCAAGACAGTCAGCAAAGGACAGATGGCAGTGGAGGGAGAATGAGCAAGCCTGACTAGAAGGAGGGAGACAGATGAGGGAGGGAACACATGGACAAGAGCAAGACAGTCAGCAAAGGACAGACGGCAGTGAAGGGAGGATGTGCAAGCCTGACTAGAAGGAGGGAGACAGACGAGGGAGGGAACACATGGACAAGAGTTAGACAGTCAGCAAAGGACACACGGCAGTGAAGGGAGGATGTGCAAGCCTGACTAGAAGGAGGGAGACAGACGAGGGAGGGAACATATGGACAAGAGCAAGACAGTCAGCAAAGGACAGATGGCAGTGGAGGGAGGATGAGCAAGCCTGACTAGAAGGAGGGAGACAGACGAGGGAGGGAACATATGGACAAGAGCAAGACAGTCAGCAAAGGACAGATGGCAGTGAAGGGAGGATGTGCAAGCCTGACTAGAAGGAGGGAGACAGACGAGGGAGGGAACACATGGACAAGAGGAAGACAGTCAGCAAAGGACAGATGGCAGTGAAGGGAGGATGTGCAAGCCTGACTAGAAGGAGGGAGACAGACGAGGGAGGGAACACATGGACAAGAGCAAGACAGTCAGCAAAGGACAGACGGCAGTGGAGGGAGGATGTGCAAGCCTGACTAGAAGGAGGGAGACAGACGAGGGAGGGAACACATGGACAAGAGCAAGACAGTCAGCAAAGGACAGACGGCAGTGAAGGGAGGATGTGCAAGCCTGACTAGAAGGAGGGAGACAGACGAGGGAGGGAACACATGGACAAGAGCAAGACAGTCAGCAAAGGACAGACGGCAGTGAAGGGAGGATGTGCAAGCCTGACTAGAAGGAGGGAGACAGACGAGGGAGGGAACACATGGACAAGAGCAAGACAGTCAGCAAAGGACAGATGGCAGTGAAGGGAGGATGTGCAAGCCTGACTAGAAGGAGGGAGACAGACGAGGGAGGGAACACATGGACAAGAGTAAGACAGTCAGCAAAGGACAGACGGCAGTGGAGGGAGGATGTGCAAGCCTGACTAGAAGGAGGGAGACAGACGAGGGAGGGAACACATGGACAAGAGCAAGACAGTCAGCAAAGGACAGACAGCAGTGGAGGGAGGATGTGCAAGCCTGACTAGAAGGAGGGAGACAGACGAGGGAGGGAACACATGGACAAGAGTAAGACAGTCAGCAAAGGACAGACGGCAGTGAAGGGAGGATGTGCAAGCCTGACTAGAAGGAGGGAGACAGATGAGGGAGGGAACACATGGACAAGAGTAAGACAGTCAGCAAAGGACAGACGGCAGTGAAGGGAGGATGTGCAAGCCTGACTAGAAGGAGAGAGACAGACGAGGGAGGGAACACATGGACAAGAGCAAGACAGTCAGGAAAGGACAGACGGCAGTAAAGGGAGGATCGTGTGAGTCATTTGTGCTCCCCGTTGCAAAGAGATTGACAGGGCTGGCTCACTTTACCTTTTCCACTGTCGTCGGTGACATGGAGCATGACATTGCGTTCATCATGGTCAATATCGTCTGTCGACTCCAGTCGCCGGTATTCCGTCTGTAGTCCATCCATCTTTCCCTTTGGTTTTTCCCCGGTACACGTGATGCTCTCTCTGCGACAGTCCTCAGTCTGGAGATGGGTTCCAACTGACACGCACCGATCTGCATCTCACGTTCTGCCTGCCTGTTGTAAAATGAGAACAACCAAAAGTGAAAAGTCAGTTTGCCGTGTCGGGATTCAAAGTGGAAAACCTGAAACTACGAGGAATGGCAGGGGTGAAAGCTTCAGGTGTGGCAACCGATAATTTGCATACATTATGTACATGTATGTAGAATTCAGATCTTTGATTCCTCTCTCAGAGAGGACCGAAGATCAGGGTGCAATTTATGTGTCCAATCATTGATCAAAATCTAAGTGTATGTCTGGTCTGAAATGGCCCAAAATTGTACTTTTGTACCTGTACCATGCACTTCTTTTGCATTTTTTTTCAAAGTACAGTGTACATGTACATGTACGTATCTACACTGTACATGTACGTATGTACATGTACACTGTACACATACGTGTACATTTGCACTCGACTGACTGTTGATGCTCAGGCAACACACATTGGCGCGATTGGACTTCACATAGCCATCCTTTCTTGGATGTCTCTGTACACCAGCTAAAGTTCATGTACTTTAGTTACTAAATGTGACCAGCAGTTGATTTCATCAAACGGTCCAAACCCATCGTAACTTACGATGAATCAAAAGACAACGAGCGATACACAGAATTGCAGAAACAATACAGCCTATCACAACTTACGATGGGTTATTTATCGCAAGTTGTGATACGATACATGTTCAGGGTTTGTGAAATCCATCCTAGTGTGCAGTATACACGAATACGTACACGTACATCGTAATTCATAATGCATACAAGCTTGGTACGTAGGCGTACATGTTTTTTGTTGTTGTGTCACGATTGATTGATTGATTGATTGCAAACATGTCTTGTGGTGTGAATAAACCAAGATGAAATGCTCAACAGAGTTAACGCATACTTTTACTTGTTTTAAATTTGTCTTGACCTTTTTTCGGTCATAGGCCCTACTATTTACTAGGCCAAGAAAAAAAATTCTTGTTGACATGTCGAGATATCTCTAATGTCGACATACGTGTACATACATGTACTGGTATGTCAACATAAAATCTGTCAACAATGGTACTAACACTAAATAGCAAATTCAGTGTTGTCACTGTCACAGTACTAGTACATTAAATAAAGTAGGGTAAGTGCAGGTATTTCCGACTGGGAGGGGAATTCGACCAGCTGTATACAAAAACTACACAACTGGTTGAATTGTTGGCTTTTCTGAAACGGTCAAATACCCCTGCTCTTACCCTAATACAGTGTATACTGACCAGACTAGTGTAGGGACAGTGACAACTTTTAATAGTCATTATAGTCCTACATACATGTACTAGTAGTACTGTACTGAGTGTAAGTTTAATATTTACAACGGATTAACACTGCCATAAATGAAGCACTAACATTTAACAAACGTCACAACTACTGAACTAGTGAACTTGTACTGGTACTGGTAGTGCCTGTCAGTACTACACTAGTACTAGTAGTGGTAGTGTAATAGTAGTCCACATGATGTACTAATAAAATTACTAGTACTAGTACAGTAGTCCGAGCATAAAAATAACGGGAATACATTCAGAATACCCCACCACTACATGTACGTGAAGCCCTTCCCCTTGTGTGTGCAATACAATGCAGGCCAAATCGCACCACTTTGACCGTTGCCTAATGTAATTTTCTGAAATGGAGAAAGATTTACATTGGTTAGGTTTGTTGTGATATTTTCCCTGTTCCCCTGCTTCTAGTGTACATGTAGTCCGAGTAACTTGAGTAACCTTTTCAATTTTTTTTGAGGGGGTCGGGCGATAGTAGGGTCCAAGATTTTCTGCAGGGAAACACGACCAAACAACGATGTGTTCGACTCCATGACTACCCCCGACCGAAAACCCCAGATTTTACCCCCCAAACACCCGTGAATCCGTCCCACGCACCCATCTTTGGATTAAGCGAGAATCATCAATTTCAATTTTTCTTTCAAATTGAGCTTGCTTGCACGCGTTGAGGCCTACGACTGTTTCCTGAACAGCAATGAACAGTAACGTCAACTGAGGGGAATTTTCTCCCTTTTCCCAAACGTGAGTCAGTAAAACAAAATGACCAGTATTGGAATCTGTAATTCTCACTAAATCATCAATGGGCGCGTGGGACGATTTCACGGGTGTTTTGGGGGGTAAATCTGGGGATTTCGGTCGGAGGTATTTTTCAAAGATGACATTTCCACATTGCATAGCCACTTTCCTTGGACCCTACGCTACAGCCTACGGCTACACTACAGGCTACAGTCACCCGTCCCTCAAAATTTCAAAATTCGATAACAAAATGGTGACTTAAGGTGATATACAAAAATGTTGCAAACTGCTTACTGACTAAAATTACCAAAAAGTAAATCTAAAATTTAGTGGGCCTGACGTTTCGATCCTAGCAGGACCTTTCTCAAAGGCAGAGGCCTTTGAGAAAGGTCCTGCTAGGATCGAAACGTCAGGCCCACTAAATTTTAAAATGGTGACTTGTTGGGTCCAAGTTACTCGGACTAGTACTAGTACTAGTAGTAGTACTACTAAGTAGTACTAGTACTACTACTAGTAGTACTACAGTACTACTACTAGTACAGTTTAGTAGTACTAGTAGTAGTAGTAGTAGCTACAGTTCAGACAACAGTAATCAGTACTACTACTACTAGTGTCAGTACATTACTGTATCAAACATGCCAACATTGGATGATGTACGTACGTGTAAATGTGTATGTACAGTACATGTACATGTACATGATGTAGTAATTAGTGTACATACCTAGCCTGTGCACTGTACTGACTACTGTACTGTTTATTGTACTGTTAATTACTGTGTCAGTGTGTGTAGTGTTTAGTTCAGTTACTCGGACTCGGAGTCGGACGAGTGTACATAGGAAAACGGACTGAAAAGTATACTGTAACTAAAGTTTAAGTTTTTTCCACACGCTCTTTTACACAAAACTTCCAATGACTACAAATTAAACGAGTAGACATACCGATGCGAACGCTCTTTCTGGGCGATAACTGGGAAAATATTGTGACATCACAACACAGAAATTCTTTGTTACGATCATCAAAATACGGAAGTCTGGTCTCCGAATCCGATCCTATTGCCTAGTGCATGGAACGCGACGGAGCCAGGCTTACAGCTGTGAACCTTGACCTCGAAGTTAGGGTGAAGCTACTACAATCCATGCATTACATGGATGCGTGCATAATTCATGCAATGCTGAAATCTTCTTAAATCAGTTTACGCATTCATCGGCTACAACTTCAAAGGAGCGCCCAAATCGGACAGCACAAATTTCTCATTTTCTCAAAATTCAAGAGCTGCATCTTTTCATTTATTTTTTCTTCTTCAGGAATTCGTCACAGTAATTTGCCGCCATGAGAACAAAAAAAGATAACCGTGGAATGTGTGCTTAACCGTCAAAGTAAACAACAATTAACGCCGGAAAGTGAAAAAAGTCAAACAACATAATTATTGTCAAAAAAAACCCAAAACAGACTAACGCAAAAGCAAAATGAAAAGAAATTAAAATGAACGCCTATTCCAAAAACAAACGAGAGAGGGCGTTCTTTACATTAGTGGGCCTGACGTTTTGATCCTAGCAGGACCTTTCTCAAAGGACTTTCTCAGGCCAACTAAATTTTGAGATTTGCATTTTAGTAATTTTAGTCAGTAAGCAGTTTGCAACATTTTTGTATATCACTTCAAAATAGAATTGATTATGCTTTTTTTATTCTCTAATGGCCGCCCATAATCAGGTACATGTACTTTCCAAAGAGTCAATTTTCTGTCAGAAGAAATTCGGAATTAACCTTTGAGACTGCCCTGGCTCAGCAAATGTGGAGAACCTGTTTGTTTTTTTGATTTTCTTCTGGCCGGCAGATTTTCAGGTTTCCAGACTTCATTTCGTGCTGGACGAAAATGGGCCATGGCGGGCGTCAAAAGTGATCATTCATTCGTTCATTCATTTATTCATTTAATCCACAGTATAATACAATAATTTGCCACGTGCCTATTGTTATTCAATAATTATTGGCTGGCGTCAAAGAATGATGATTTCCGACTAACATGAATTTAATTTTTTGTTGTCTGTCGGTTGCTAAGCAACTATAGGGGTTGTATTCTCTCTCGCTCTCTATCCCCCTCTCATTGTCTCTCTCCCCTCCTCCCCTCTCCCTGTCTCCCTCCCTCTTCCCCTCTTCCCCTCTCCCGTCTCCCTGTCTCCCTCTCCCTGTCTCCCTCTCCCTGTCTCCCTCTCCCTGTCTCCCTCTCCCTGTCTCCATCTCCCTGTCTCACTCTCTCTGCAACTACAAGGAAGTACTTTGAAAATAAATTGTTGTGAGACTGTAGATGAGCCCACTGAGAAGCAAAGCTTGTATAGTGGACCCCTAATACACAAATTTGAAATCTTCCAACGTGAGCTGCATGCCCCCCCCCCCTCCTCAAAATCGAACTGTCGATGGGCAATGGACGTCGCCAGTCGCCACACCGGCCCCTGGATTTCAACCCGGAGACTGCAGGACACAGAGAGACGGGAGTTTCCCTACCAACGGGCATGGGCAGTAAGCAAGCTAGACAACGATCGTCTGGCTCGGGTATAGAGCTGACATGAAACCGACTGCTTGCTTGCGGTCGTGGAGCGGCGGTGGCCAGTCCGCAGTGACGTAGGCCGCGACGCCCGGGATGCGCTGAACAAAAGGCACAGGAGGTAGAGCGTAAACGGTCTTGCAAGGCCACGTGATAATGTGATTAGACATCAGACGGCACGCTTACAGCGCCGGTGGTGCTGCTGCCGGTGTTGAAAGGGGACCGTATACGTGGCACCCCAAGGTCTTCGTTGGCGGTTTCTTGCATCAGCCACTGGGCACCATTTACAGAACAAAGGGCAGAATTAATTTGCCACGTGCCTATAATTATTCAATAATTATTGGCTGGCGTCAAAGAATGATGATTTCCGGCTAACAAGAATTAATTTTGTTGTTGTCTGCCGGTTGCTAAGCAACTATAGGGGTTGTATTCTCTCTCGCTCTCTACCCCCCTCTCATTGTCTCTCTCCCTTCCTCCTCCCCTCTCCCTGCCTCCCTCCCTCTTCCCCTCTCCCTGTCTCCCTCTCCCTGTCTCCCTCTCCCTCTCTCTTTCTGTCTCCCTCTCGATCCCTGTCTCCCTCTCCCTTCCCGTTGATCATTCTCCCTCCCGCTGTAAAATGTATCATTCGTTACTATTACAGATGTCAAGAACAATTAAGAATTTCTATTGAATTGCGAGACGTTCTAAATGTTTGACATGATAGCAAAATACAGATCGATAGCACATCTGTAGAAATTAATTTGATTATATTTTATTATAATTGTTGGCATTTTTACAGAAATATGCCCGTGTTCCTAAGCTTAAACTTTGAGGGAATTTTGAATTTTGTATCTCTAAAAAAACATGCCAATCAAAATTAAGATTGTTTTGTTCCAAGCAGACAGTAAAAATTAATGTGTTCATCTAAAAAAAGACCCAGTGCATAAAGAGCCAAAAGTAACTATTATTAATTTTACTGTATATCAGTGTCAAATTTACTAACAAGAGTTACTGAATAGAACCCAAAATTTAACATTCTACTGGCTTGATACTACTCAGACATTGACACTACTCAAACTGATTGAAGCCGATTATGAAGTCTATGCTGAAAACGGTCTCGCACACGATTGACTCAACGAGTTATGATCATAATAATAATTTAAGTGCTTAAAGGCATTGCAGTACAGATTCAGTATACGGCGTCTTATTTTTGTTATGTACAATTTGCTGGCTCGTACTCTTCGTCATTGCTCCAAGTGGACAAGGTTTGCGGTGACACCATGTAGCACTTCTCTTTCGAGAAGGAGTGTGGCTCTGAAAAGAGTTACCGGTTCTTTTATAAAGAGCCATACTCGGAAGAGAAGTGCTACATGGTGTCACCGCAAACCTTCCACTTGGAATTTCCACCATGCAAACCTTCAAGTCTTCAAGATGCTCCACACATCGTGTGCAAGAGCTCAATGCAGCTGTGCGTGCGATCGCCTTTGCTCATTGTTCTTGGGCCTTGGTCGTACAGAATTCTCCACTCTTTGCGTTCCCTCGTTATTGCAAGACATTCTTTCATCGTTCAACTTCTTGAGTCACTTCTATTCAGACATTTTTCTTTCTGAAATCCATCACCAGCGATTCTATTCATGTAAGAATTTTGTTTTTGTATTTTTAAAATTTACAAAAGCTTATTATTTTCCCTTCTCCTATTTGCTTTGAAAAGAGATGAAAATCGACAAATATCGCTTCAACAAGCGAACTTACTTTTAAATCAGTCAATTATTACTTTTGAATACATTACTACAGCAAATCTTAAAATGGCAAAATGAAAACAGTGTGCACAACAGTCCAATGTTCATTCATACTCGTAGTAGGCGCAGTCTTGCATGACATTGAAGTATTTCCCGTCGACTTCAGAGGCGGTGACGTTGTTGAATTGGCACATGTCTCGCTTCAGGTTGAAGGAGCGGCAGGTCGGGTCCTGGGAGCAGGCGATGCAGCACTGGACGGGGATCCTGACGGGGAATTCGGTCAGGGTGTGGTCGGCGAGGCAACGGGGCTGGCCACGGGGGACGGCCGAGCAGGTCAGGGAGTCAAGGAGCCGGGATTTCTGGCACATGATTCGCCTGCGAGTAGTACATGTTAACCCACGCGACTCTCGTGTTCCAATTGACATTAACAGACAGTCAAGTGAATTCCCTGAACTTATAGTGCTCAAGATGTACCGGTACTCGTCAGGGTCTTTACCGCAATCCCACTGCCCGTCTTCAAAGTAGCAACGCATCCAGATATTGTCGGTAATGCCGTCACGGCCTGGCAACGCTGTTTTCAGTACGAAGTCATATTCCTCCTGGCTTTGAGGCAGGACCAAGTCCCCTCCCAGGTTTTGGCACCGCTTTCGACCGTCAGCCCAGCTAAGATATTGTCCGCCAGTAATGATGTAGCAATTATTCCCGTGTGGCGTCCATTTTGAGGATGGGCACTGCTTGTACAGGGCGCCCCAAATCTGCACCACGAGCGTCAGGCTCACTTGAATCAGCAGCGGTGCTTGCATCTTCTTCGATAGAGACGTTTGATTGTACTGGATCTAAGAATAACCGGAGTTTGTTAAACCGATTTAGTCCCGATGAGGAATCTAAGGTCTGTACGTGTCCGACGAGGGAGCCCCACGATGACCGTCTGGTTCTGGTAAAAGCTGGCATGAAACTGACTGTTCGTGGTATAGGCCTACCGCGCATCGCTCAGGGCCCAATTTCATAGCCGCTTAAGCGTGAAAATCTGCTAAGCAGAAAAAAGTCTTCCTCGTGTAAGCAGGATTACAAACCGCACCGCGATGTGATGTCAATTGCTTTTGACTTGTATTCCACCCTTCTTTACTTAGAAGGAAACGAAAGTCGAAGTTTGGGTTGGCAAGGTGATCCTACAAACCCTGACTTTTTGTGCTTAAGCAGATTTTGGCGCTATAGCGGCTCTATGATATTGGCCCCTGCCGTTTTGTAAGCGGGAGCTCTATGTATTTTTGGGTCTTTTCAGCGCGCCTGTTGCACACGTTTCTACAACGGTTGAGTGCACACATTTCATGTGAAGCCAAGAATATTAAAATGAGACAGAATAGATTAAAAGGCCTTCCCAAAATATAATGGCCAACTGGTCTTTGCCGGTTGTAGTTCTGCTCGCTTTTAACTTTGTAATTCAACTAGTTTCCTAAAAGCATCAGTTGGGAGTGTATGTTTGCCGGCAACGTCATTTCAGGACAGGGGCTTTCGGTATTTTTTTAGTCGGTTTGCTCTGGTCCCTCGAATCACCTCATGGCCATGGTATTACTGTACTTGTGTCACGTTTCACGATCTGAGCAAGTCGGTTGGCACTTCTAGGCCTCCGTACTCCCCGTGCCCACGGCTATTTCTATGTAGACCTGTCACACGAGCAATGCGTTGCAAATATTAAATGAGACTTAATTGCATGGTGGGTGAATCAATATAGGAAGGTTTGCGGTGAACACCATGTATCAGGTCTCTTAAAGGAAGAGGTGTGGTTCTGAAAAGAACCTGAGGTAACCCTCAGGTTCTTTTCAGAACCACACCTCTTCCTTTAAGAGACCTGATACATGGTGTTCACCGCAAACCTTCCTATGTTGCAAATATTGATTTCACTCTCAAAGTGCAACAGACCTCGTATGTCACTTCCTTTTGGGTGATTTATGAAACTTGGAATCAAGCCAAAAAAAGATGTATTTTTTTCTTCTAAACTCCACCGAATGCACAAGAGATCAAAACATGTACAGTACATGTACCTGTTTCAACATAACTAAAAGGGAGATCTTTCACTACAGGTTTTGGTAAGATGTTTAGATGCATAAGATTTGCCTCATAGAGCAAACAATATTATTTTTTCGCCCGCTACTGTTTTCTCGTGCTCTTCTGGAGTTTTCCCCCCTATTCTTGATGAAATAAAACCTGGTGGAAATAAGCCGCACATTATCTTTTAGTTTGATTTTCAATTTCATGTTGGTATTGGACAAAGAAAACCATTCGTCTACGTGCACACGTGAACAAGTAACTGAACAGACAGGATAAGAATCGAATGTTTACATGGTGTACGTACAAAGTGGAAAGTTTGAGTTGTCACCGTGTCAATCACAGATGGTGTGTGGCTCTGGAAAGAGCCGGCAACTCAACGTGTATTCTGCCTGTCGTCAGGAGCTTTAATAGAATAGAATGAACTAAACTAAAGACAAGAAGGACAACAAAAACACTAGACAATCACCTGCGACACGGACAACAATAAAGACTACGACAAGGACGACAGAAAGATCAATGTGACAACGACATATAATAATATTATATCCCAACGGCGTAACGCTGTTAGTTGATATTATGAAATAACAACGCCGTTCGGATACTTAGTTTACATCACAAACTGAAAACCCGAAACCTGGAGTATAATTCCAAGTTTATTTCTTGAACAGTAAGATATCCGTTTACAGAGAAATATATTGATTTCCACTTCATTATATAATACATGTAAACCTAGGTAGCAGAGAGGGGAACTTTTCATTACTTTGCTAATAACAGTGCGAACAAGGTCTGATTGTACACTCATGGCCCTTTATTCACTGAGTCTAATGATGAAGGCACCAATAGGACCTTGTAATACTAGATGGATTTCGA